>CM068964.1:25097494-25118205 GCA_035128595.1 Eptatretus atami | reverse complement strand
AGAAACGGCTTGAAAAAGCCAAAGTTGACAAGGACGCCTCCAATTGACGGACAATTAAAAAAGATATCCTTACAAAGAGTTTGCAAATCTTGCTTCATTCACCGACTAATAAAAGACTTAGATAATCACATTTTCAATGGGATTCTTCAAAAAAAACTGTCATACCAAAGATTGGGGGGCGGCCCCCTATAATGTGGGTGGGGCCCCCGGGGCCAATGGCCCAACCTGGCACCTTAAATGCCGGTAAGTGCATCCATCCATCCATTGGGACCATAACTCTGTGCAGAGCGTTGGCGGCTGCTAAGCAGTCTCTCTCTTTGGCTATTGGGCACAATCCTGGACGGGTCCCACCTGCGACACACGGAAAACCAGCAATAGCTGGCACTCATTTTGCCAACACTCGGAAGGATGACTACAGTTAATAGCCTTAAGAAAATGTGCATGATTTGAGCAATCAGATACAAATGCAGGTTCTTTGTGGGTAAAAAACAGAAAGTACCAGTCACCTCCTTCTGGATGTAAAAAAACTCATATCGGACAAGCTGTTACACAGAAAGACATGACAGTGTTTGTGGAGTAATCGCACTGGCACATCTGCAAACATTTCACATCCTGGTCCCAGAACAATTCATTGAAACAAAAACCTAAATCTGATCCCTCAGAATGAAACATATATGCTCACGAACATGACCAAGATTATCCCATCGAGTGTGGACATTCGCAAACCAAAGCATTTGGCGTCCGGACATAGGTGCTCAACACAAAGGAGAAGGCAGCAATGTTGATCAGGGTTTAGTTCCCATTGACTTTGGGATTGAATTTAGCAGAAATTAGAAAAAGTGAACAAATACCAGTCGATCTGCAAAATGAGGTCAGAGGACTTGAAATTGAAGAAGCTGAAATTTGTTACCAGTGATAGTCCGGAGCTACAAGAGTGGGGGTGCAACAAAAGGAAAGCAATCTTACAAACAGAGACAAAAGAGCAGACTATATCATGTTCAAAACTTCTACAATCCTTAACTTATACTAGGACAGGCTCTCATCACGCTACACACACACACACACACACCCACACCCACAACACACCAACACACACACACACGACACACACAACACAACACAGACACACACACACACAAACACACACATCACACACACCACACACACGGAAGATTAGATACTTAGCCCAGAGAGAAAGAGCAGATGAATGCTAAACGCTTGTAATTAATGGTGTGGTCAGCAGTACCAACGCAACCCAGTTGCATAGGAGAGGTAGGAGGGGGAATAATGGTGGTGTCTAAGGTTGGAGTGGGAGGTGTGTGGGTGTAGTGCAATGTGGGGGTGCAGTGTTTGTGCCAGAGTAAACATAGGATTGTGAGTCAGTACATGAATGCTCTTTGTGCATCCAAAGGAGATTGGATAGAGAGGTGGATCGACGAGAGAGATGGAATGAGAGATGTGTGAGGTAAAGATCCTTAACCTATGCCATGTATCGGTCTGTTTGGTGTAGCGTGTACTCCGTGAGATGCTCCATCCCGACGCATTCCACCTCGAGATGTGGCACGTTATTGGGATTCGCTATATTATGCTATATAATCCCTTATTGTCGGGTTCCGTCTGTCTGTCGTGTGTGTGTTGTGTCCCTGCAACGCGAGGCTCACAGCACATAACCAGGCGAACCCGATATTTGAATGGGAAACTTTGCAACATGTGGCATAATTTGTTGGGAATGTGCGCGTTTGAATTTCGTTGCCCAAAGCAACAGCCCGTTGCTGTGCAGCGGCCGAAAAACCACGTACAGTATTTTCAATACTTGCCTTGCAGTTTTAAATGTCAGAGAACGAGACTTCGGAATTAAACACTCGAAGATAATTTAGAAAATTACTCGAGCTGATTTTGATTGAGGTTTATATTTTTCAAATGGTAGTCCTTCAAATCGGTGTCTATTCACTCGCAATTTTTTTTATGAGGGGCTTAGGAAAGTGGGCTGGAGCTTAAGGGAAACGTGGACGTGGTTGTATGAATAGTGGGAGCGGCGTAGGAAAGTGGGAGTGGGTAGAGGAAAGTGGTGTGGCTTATGAAATATTGTGTGCTTCAGGAGGTGTGGTCAAACCAAGAGCATTGAGAGAAAGTTTATGGTTTTTTTCCGTCTGCTGTGTGTGTGTGTGTGTGTGTGTGTGTGTGTGTGGTGGTGTGTGTGTGTGTCTGCAACGCGAGGCTCACAGCACAATACCAGCAAACCGATTAATTTTATCAAAATGTAGTCCTCGTCAAAAATAGGGTGTCCAATTTACCGTCATTTTTTTATGAAGGTGCGCAGTTGCCAAAATACGCAAAGGAAAGAATCTTGCCATTCAGAGGCAACAATTGTATGTGAACCATACGTCTTGGCAATGAATCTTCGTCGGTGGATCAGTCAGAATGGAAAAGCATCGTATCCAAGCGCTTGATTCCTAGCGAATCCCTCGCGCGCTACTGGCTTGTCTCCAGCTAGTCACTTTGTTGGGCTTGTGGCAACGTGCGCTCTGCACTGGTCCCTCTGGCTGGCACGGGGGTGACGGAATGGTAACAGCCTGGGCCGGAGTCTCGGCGAGTCACCGTCTGGACCAGGCCTTGAAGAAGAGCACATCCTGGTAATTCGCACAATCCGACAGCGAGTGAAGAAGCCAGCAAAAGGTGTCGCAACGAATAGAGGCAATGAAGAGAAGCCAATGAAGAGCAGAGCAGAGAGAGAAGAGGGGCGGAACGGCTCTGTGTTCCCCCACACAGCGCGGGGTGGTGGGTTTAACTTCCCCGGGCGAAGGGTGGGGTGATCCAAAAGCGACGTGCTGTGACGCTGAAATCCCTGCTCCTCTATTGGGTCCATGGTGGTCCTAGCCATGCCTGCCAGGTTCAGGGCAGGAAAACGTCTGCAGTCACTCCAATCCGGCCGACAACGGTTCGGAGCTCCTGACTTCAAAATATGGTATGTCCTTGAGCCAGCAACCCCTGGCCCTGGCGTGCTCGAGTTGCAGTCTCGAATGTGGAATAGAAATGGACCTTTCCCCAACACCACACTGGCCCCCTCTCATGAGCCAAAATGCACACCCTGGCCGCTTTACCAAATTCACCCGATCGCCTTCCCACGACCCCTCCTGGCCGCCCTGTTCTTGCTGTGGTCTGGCGACTGTAGGAGGTCCATAGTCAATTTCGTATTGCCTCACCGGGCGACATCCCCCGGCGAGAATGTGGCCGGAGCTATTCACGTCTGTTGCGCAGCCCCGATTCGCGCAGTCCTGAGGACAGTCCCGAGTCGTGCAGCACCCTCCATATCGAGTGACGAATTGTAGCAATGTACAGAGGTATGAGGAGGTGTGGAAATTATTTTCCCATGTGCGGGAGGCATTTGTGTTGAAGTGGTGAGGTTTGGTGACGTGAGGTGGCGAAGCAAGGTGAGACTGCCAGTTGAAATTGGCGGCGCAGATTGTAATGAAATAGATGGCACGCGATGCCTTGCGGTATGTGTGTAGTGTGTTAATGGAGGGAGTGTGGTGGTTCCAAGCCACGGGAGCATCGTGGTGTGCTCATTATCAATCGCATATTGAATGGGCGTGTGTGCTTGCTTGCTTGTTTTGTACTATGGTAAGAAAGGAAAGGGTTGGAGTAGAAATCAGAATATGACATAGAGATAAGTTTAATAAGACCTAACTCGGAGACCCACATAAATGCACTCATCTCGTCAATTCCACTAGACATGAGGGGAGGTCTAATACTTGGCATGAAAACTAACGAAAATAACTGCCTGGGGATCACCTGTATGTTGGGTGCCATTGCCTTGCATGTGGGTTTTGGTCGAACCGCAACAATATCGATTTAGATTCAGAAAAACGCTTGCAAAATTCAATGTTCCAATTTTAGTTCATATAACAGTAAATATCTCGCCCAAAGCAAACAGTATTTCTGAATATACAACTGCTTTTAAAGCATCACAAAGCAGTAACTCTACTGCAACACAGGTGAGAAAAGGACATGAACAAAAAGCAGCTGATGCCAACTGTAACATGTCAGCCGGTAGAGTAGAGTAGGGCACTCCAGCATATCCGTGATCTATGCTGGCCAATCAGAGTTCACAACAAGAACCATTCACTCCCTCAACAAATAACCTACCTTGATGAGAAAGCGGTCTACTCTGAAGTGCTGGTAACTCCAACCAATTTCCAGCAGGCACTAATTAGCATGGGTACTAATTTGTTAGTAACATATATACACAAATCACACACATCACACAACACAGACACACACACACACACTTATGACAAGTGGGATACTTTAAGACCTGGTAGGTCTCCGTTCTAATCCTCCTGAAAACCCACCCACGAATGGAGATTGCAACAACACAGCAAACTTGCAACGCGGACACACATAACGACACACAGTATATACACATATATACACATTATAATGTGCACACACCTCAATATTAAATGCAGAAAGAAACGATAGGTGGATACTTTGGAGCTGGGAGGACTCCATTCCAACTTCTGAAACTCAACATATGGAGATGAACCAATCAAAAAACATACCACACACACACACAAATTTACCACATGATTGTAATGATGAATGGCCAGTGGGGAGTCTTAAACATTAAACATTGTGTAAAGCTGACCACGTTTGTAGGCATCTCGACACAGGTTTTTATGACGACTTGGTTTATTTTTGTCTGAGATTGGCTCAAAGGAGTGAGATCATTGTTTTGGGAAACACAGGGTTATGGTTTTTGTTTTCATTCCAATTTTTGATCTCCCTTCTGCAAGGATACACAGCTGCATGTTGCAGGCTGCCATTGCCCTGGTTAATACCCCACATCTTGGCTCAAGGGTGTCGATTCTCATTTGAGACAACCCTTTGCCTTAAGGAAGAAAAGTTGGAGAACTAGTTATTTAGGCAACTTTAAAATCTTCGCATAGAAACCGAACAGTCAGCAGAGTGGTGTCGTACAATAACATTCACCAAAAGTGTGGCAACATAGAAAGGCCATGTTGATGCTTCAGTCACACTGAGTAGGTCTAATGAAATTTATTTATCTAAACAATAGAGCTTTCCTAGGCAAAAGGCTAGTAAAACATTAACCTGTGGTATATGTGCCTTCCGTTCATGTTACTATCACAAATCAGCAGTATTTTTGATCATCTCTCCTCCTTATCCCCCAGACCAGGAACCACTATGTCACATGATACTCCCTTCGCCCCCACCTACCAAAACACCACTCCCTCTGAGTACAAAATATGCCAATGGACAGAAAGGATTTGTTTCAATAACAGAGTAAGAGCGGAGTTCAGTAGGGATCGCATTTAAAGTATGGAGAAAACTAAAATTTTTTTCAAACAAAACCTTTCATTGATCGACTCGTCCACCTAGATCGAAAAGCAAAAATTATTCGAAATCATTTTGAGGATTTTAAGGAAACTAATAAGACTAGTAACTCATATCTCCCATAAGTTCACATATTGCAAAAATCGACTGGCCAATCATCGAAGTGACCAACATGAGACAACATTCACTTAACTTATTTTTGCAACAGTATTGTTCAGATATCAGGGAACTATGTTTTATCAAAACTGCTTAAAAAATATAAGAAGAATAACTTCCCAGAAATTTCGGCTTCACACGAACAAATTCAATACCTCACACATGTATTCTGTAAATTACTTAGAAACTGAACCAACACTCAACTACAGAGTTTGTGAACATCATTACCCCACGTGCCTTTGAGAAACATGACATGGGCGAGTCTCTGAGTGGCAAATTTGATTGTTGTGATGATGGTAAAATAGTCATAATATTTTGGTCCAAGGTACTGCTAAAGCGGAAGGGTTTGAAAGTGCAAGAAGACTATTTGGTGTTTCTTTAGTGTCTAAGCTATAGCTAATTGAATTGAAATAAATAAAGATTTTAAAAGCATAGAAAAAATAAATTCTGGAAGTTAAACCACTGGTTGTTCACCTCGTTTACATTCAGCCTTATGTTAACAACTTACATTAGCTGTCTTGTTTGTGTCATTCTATGACATCCTTAAAAACAGTAGTTTCCTGTTTGGAATGGTTTCTGCCAGGTCCAGGCACAAGCAGGTAACAAAACTATCTCATCACCTTTCTGCACATGTGCGACTCGGGAAATTTAGTCAAAGTACTATTAAACTGCAAGTTCCATTTTCTGGCGTGAAAGGGGGGGGGGATGGAGTCCTCCTTTACCAACTTTGTAGCATTTGAGACAAACTTGTTTAAGTGCAAAAATAAAGCAGAATAATCATGGTTTCCTTTGAATTTTAGGTGGTCACACATGAAAATATCAAAAATTCGATGAGACTTAGGTTTGTGTAGTTTTGGAAAGCGGAATTTTTCGCTATTATTGGGCAATAATTTCGTAGGCGGTTTCAACGTATACAAAAAGCGGTAGAGTTGGACACAATGTTAATGCCACCCCTTACTCTCATAAATGTTATTTATCCATTGCATAAGTTTTCAATCGATGCAGTTGCTTTAAATAATTTAATTGGTCTTCCAAAATGAAGGTTTATATACAGGATGTAACGAAACGACACTCGGGAGAGCACAACCTCCAGCGCAGGCTGAACAGTTTACGATTTGTTTCCCACGATCGGGCCAAGATAACATCAGACGAACCAAAACTATCGGCTTGTTCTTGTCACCTACCCAAGGGTCTAATCCAGACTAAGCTTTTTTTCATAATCTCGTCATTAACTTTTTTTGAGATACTGCCTCCTCACAGACAAACAAACAGGGGTGAACAACATACACATAACTCGATCCAGCTTATGTGACACAGTAAAAAGTGCTAAGTTATATTGGACTATCAGTATTCATACAGCCGACCTCAACCACCCCGCTCCTTCCTCCCCAGCACCCTGACCTGTCATGCCACATATCGAATGGTACAAAAGTGCACCTAACTTATGTATGCACACATATATATCATATATAAGTATATACTATATTCAACCACATACATACAATACATACAACAAATACAATACTTGCTTGTGTGGTCGGCTCCGCTAACTCACATTTCCACACAGTGGTTGCTGAGACTGATATGCACAGATTTGCTGTGTGGATATTACACATATCACAATACAAACATTTATTTTCTCCAATTATTTTTGTAATATTGATACATATTTATTTGAATATATATTTGTGATATAAAACGTCCAAGGTGGTTAAATGATCAAGGTCTAAGCTGTTTGATCTGTCCTGTGTGGTATTAAGGGGTGTAAATGGTGTTAGTAATGGGCGTCTGACGGTCTTGGTTGTTTTTGGGGTTTTCGGTCTTTTGGGTCCTTGTGGGACCATAGAAGTCTTCAGGGTCTTTTGGGTTTCAGGATCTTTGGTCTTTAGGATCAACGTTAAAACAGGACGTGTTTAGAGGCATATCACTTCACAGACTGATTGATTGACTGATGGCTTCACGACCTAATGGACCACTGCTTTTGGATGTAGTTTACTCATATTATTTAATAATTATTTATATATATATATATATAATATTATACTACTACAGGGTGCCCACAAGAAAACAGGAATGTTGGTAACAGTTTATTTAAAAACAAACAAAAGCAAACTTAGATGTAGTGTAAAACAAAGTAACTTATCAGCAAAAACTTGATGAGACAAAGTCTTTTTTCAAAAAGCTTAGTAGGTAAAGTCATTATTGTAATAGTTATGTAAGTAAAATACGGCAATAAATCTCAAAATCTCAAATTTCCTGGTTTTTCTGTGGGGCACCCTGTATATAGCATATGATATATATATATAATGATATATATACTGTATTACGACCATTTATATACGTACACACGTGATACGTATATTCTTGGATACAACAGTATCTGTATATATATAACATCAGTATCAGTTACGTTGTACGTGTACTTGTATATATATCATCGTATACGTAGGTACTGTACGTGTGTAATATATACACGTATTGTACGTGTACGTGTGTATATATACGTATACATGTACGTGTACGTGTGTATTATACAATATACATGTAGTGTAATGTATATATACACTACATGACTAGTGGCTTAACGTGGCAGTTCCCCATTACGGCCTGGCCACGCTCGCGTTCACGATGACTCGCGGCTGCATGTGCGGGGCAAAACCAATACATGTGTCAGGAATGATTGAGAGTTAAAAAACAGAACAACCGCTTCTAACCCGCACCATATCCTTCACTAGCATGGAGTCGGCTTTATTGCCTCTGTACGTGTTTTCGTGGCAGCCTGGGAGTCGGTGCTGGCCGTTTCCTGTGCCGTGAAAACACACCATTCGTGCAGCCTCTTAAGAGGTATTTATTTGCATGAAACTATTCTATGCAAATCGCTCTCCCCAGACCATCGGAAGCTGTGAGCCGACAGTCCAGCCCACTAGCACACCCACATGACTGCTGCATTTCCTCACCGGTTCGCGCCGCACTGCTGCTCGCCGCTCCAAGGCGCACGTGCTGCGTTTACCTCAAGGAAATAATCAGAAAAAGAAGAAGAGTGGGGATGAAATGAGAACGAAAAAATTTGATTGAAACCAGCACCTAGCTATTAGATCATCGCAACGCAATCTCCTTGTTGTCTGCTAAAACAAAAGGAAGGGGCTATCTACTACGTATAATAATGGAATACTGTCTTGGGACACCTATCTGTGAATGCATGCGTTCCGAGAACCGCAAAAATATATGTATATATAAATATATACTGCATAATCTGTGGAAATCCCATTGTAATGTAAAAATGTGGCTTCACCAATATTAAATGCAAAGAGTCAATTAAATATAACATGGGAATTTAATATACTCAATCTTATGGTACTTCTTAAAATGTTACTTGGTTAAAATCAACCCCCAGCTCCTACCTCCCTCAACTTCTCCCCCCTCCCCCCAACCCAAAGCTTCAACCTCCCCTCCCATCAAATCTCACCCTTTCCATTTCTTCTGTTCTTTCAACAAGAGTACATTCTTATATCATTCAAGATGTTATGTTCTTCATTAGTTATCCTTCATTTCCTTCATTAAAATGGTGAATATTTAACCTCTTCCCCTCCCCTATCCACCGACTCAATATATACATTACCAACCAACTGCACCTACTCCTACCTCCCTCATAACCTGTCTAACCTTCAAGTTTCCTTTCACTGCATTCCTATCTCGGTAGCAGCAAGAATATGCCTGGCGAGAACAATTATCCAAACACTTTAGTTTCCCATTCACAATCTCATGAGATATGTCGTGGAAATTCCATAGAATTGTCACTCTTGTTATTGTGAGAAGCCTAATGGGTAAATTATCCTAAATGAATGACCTTCTTCATTTAATTTCACAATCTCGCTCGATCTTCATTTCACGCTTTGGTGTCGGATTGACAGACAAGATGGACAAACAAGCGATTCTATTATAGATCCGATATGTAATTGGGAGATTTTGCTAACATGGTCTCCTCATGATTAATGACGCAAAGGAATCTGTGGTCATTCGATCAAACCAACCGTCCCAAATTATTTTTTCATAAAATATTTATTAATTAAACTTTGGAACAGCTTTTTACATTTAATCCTTTTGTATAGGTGAATGATGGTATAGCAAAGTTAGATAAATAACACATGGATGGACAATTCCTCTAGTATATGAGAAAATGGGAAACCGCAGAGAAGTCCTTGAAGGCTCTATATCAGAGACCACAATTCTCCCAAATACAACACATCATTTGTTTTGGTATAAACATCATATGAACTAATGAGACGGAATGCTGGGTTTCTTTTTATGACCCGGTACACTGTTAGTTTGCAAACAATGGAAACTTTTATTTTAGGGTTTGTCTTAAGATCTCTTGGAAAGTATAGTACACTTATAACTGTAAATTGAATACCTTCTCAAATCAAATGTAATGCTTGTGAAATATTTTCGATGTGCACATGAGTATGCACGCACAACATAGTTTCATACATAAAGCTGTCCATCAACAACAATTAGATCATATATTGAACAGTAACGGTACTTTCCGAAAACATGACATTAACCGTGAAAAGGAAGTTTGAAATATACCGAATTGACAACAGCCTAAATTTTGGCCCTGTTCAAATAACGAAACTCTCTGAATAGTTGTTGCTCAATAACAACCTTCACTCTAATTACCAGTACCGGAATTGATTTCAAACTGTCTGGATCAGCAGCCTGATTCATTCCTTCATTGAAGTTTTGGAACCATTTCTGCTAATCCAAATGGGGCCGCGGCTGTTAGGGTTTTCCTGGTTTCCTGGAACTTGCTTGTCCGAAAGAGATACAGTGTAATATATCATATATATATATTATATAATATATATATATATATATATATATATATATCATTGTGTAATACAGCGGGGCTGCAAAAAGTGTATACCAAGTAATGAAAAACAAAAACGTGCGCACAAAACGTATTTTATTGATTACCAACATATATCAAAATAACCCATACCAATAATAAACATATCAACTACCTAACTACAATAATAAACATATCAATAATAAACATAATTAATCCCTCAACATGTTCAAAAACTGTTTGCCACCGGCATCTCACACACTCCACTAGTTATAATACTGGATCACTGGTATAATCCCACTGTATACCTACTTTTGCAGCCCCTGTAAATATATACAGTATATATATACTATCATATTATGTGTGGATGTGCTAATATTATGTGTGGATGTATCTAATAGTATAATAATATTATATAATATATATATATATATGTGTGGATGTGGATATATATAATATATATGTGTGGATGTATATATATATATATATATATATATATATATATATAATATATATGATTAATAATATATACAGTATAATATAACTGTATATCAATAATAATACAGTATAATAATACTGTAATATATATATAAAAAAAAAAAATATAATACACGTGGGGAGAACAAGTATTTGAAATACACTGCCGATTTTGGCAGGTTTTCCCCCCACTTACAAAGCACGCGTAGAGGTCTGTAATTTTTTATCATAGGTAACTTCAACTGTGAAAGACGGAATCTAAAATAAAATCCTGAAAACTCACATTGTAATGATTTTTAAAACTAATTATTTGCATTTTATTTCATGAAATAAGTATTGATCACCTACCAAACCATAAGAATTCTGCTCTCACAGACCTGTTGTTTGTCCTTTAAGATCCCTCCCATTCTCCACTCATTATCCTGTATACTGCACCTGTTTGAACTCATCCTGCATAAACAACAGCTGTCCACACCCAATCAATCAGACTCCAACCTCTCCACCAATGGGCAAACAGGAGCTGTCAAGGATCATCAGGGACCAAAATTGTAGAGCTTGCACAAGGCTGGGATGGCTACCAGACAATAGCCAAGCAGCCTTGGTGAGAAGGCAACACATCGTTGGCGCAATTATTAGAAAAATGGAAGAAGTTCAAGATACAGGTCAATCTCCTCGTCTGGGGGCTCATGCCAGATCTCACCTCGTGGAGCCTCAATGTCATCGAGAAGGTGGAGGGATCACCCAGAACTACACGCAGGACCTGGTCAATGACCTGAAAGAACAGCTGGGACCACAGGTATCAAGAAAACAATAAGTACTACACTACGCCGTCATGATTAAAATCCTGCAGCGCACCAAGGTCACTCTGCTCAAGCCAGTGCATGTCAGGCCCGTCTTAAGTTTGGCATGACCATCTGGATGATCCAGAGGAGGAATGGGAGAAGGTCATGTGTCTGATGAGACCACCATGAGCTTTGTGGTTAAACTTCACTGCCGTGTTTGGAGGAAGAAGAAGATGAGTACAACCAAAGAACAACCATCCCAACACATGAAGCATGGAGGTGACAACACATTCTTTGGGAGCTTTTCTGCAAAGGGGACAGGACGACTGCAACCGTATTGAGGGGAGGATGGATGGGGCCATGGTACGCGAGATATTGGCCAACAACCTCGCTTCCTCAACAAGAGCATTGAAATGGGCGTGCTGGGTCTTACCTTCCAGCATGACAAACGACCCGAACACATCAGCCAGGGCAACTAAGGAGTGGCTCGTAAGAAGCATCTCACAAGGTCCGGAAGTGGCCTAGCCAGTCTCAGATTAAACCCAATAGAAATCTTGGAGGGAGCTAAGTCTTGTGTTTGCCCAGCGACAACCCCGAACCTGAAGGATCTGAGAAGATCTGTATGGAGAAGTGGGCCAACATCCTAGCTGCAGTCTGTGCAAACCTGGTTAAGAACTAATAGGAAACGTCTGATCTCTGTAAATTGCAAACAAAGAACTGTACAAAGTATTAAGTTCTGTTTTTCTGATGTAATAAATATCATATTTCATGCAATAAAATGCAAATTAATTATTAAAAAATCATACAATGTGATTTTCACAGATTTTGTTTAGATTCAGTCTTTCACAGTTGAAGTGTACCAAATGATAAAATTACAGAATTTCTAAGTGCTTGTAAGTGAAAAACCTGCAAAATCGCAGTGTAATCAATACTTGTTCTCCCCTGTATAATATATATATATATATATATATATATTATATATATATATAATTTGAAGCCTCCGCGCAGGAGAGTGATATAAGCGACATTTTAATGATATGAAGATCGAATAGGCCCGGAGATGGTAACGGGTTAAAACTAGTGTTATATCGCTTAACTACAAATGGCCGATGTGTCGCTTACAATCACTCCTCCGCGCGCCTCATATATGTATATATATATACTATATGTATATACGTTGCGGGCATGGGGGGTCAACGCGCTGAGAAGACACTAGGTGGCGGGGAAGCTATGGTCGGTTCACCAGACTCCCGGAATTGTAGGCTGTCGCACACGTTAATTCCGTGAAATGTGGCGGTCGCTTAACCGACCGGGACGCCAATCAACCTCAACCCGCGTGACTCGCGTCGTTATCGGTCTAATCGGGATTACTAATTATCACGTGGTTTAGTTTACCGCGGGGAAACATGCCCTCGGTACGCTCGTCGAACCGACTCGATCCATCCACCGACCGGATAACTCTACCGCGCATCGATGCCAGCCCCCGAGCGACACTGCCAAGACGTCACCGGCTAAAGGAAACGGATCATTGGGGATAAACGTCCTGGCTAAACTTTGGATTCGACATGCGCATCAATGGCAAAAAAGACAAAAACTGCAGGGAACAATCCTAATAATGATTTATTTACACAGGCGAGGGAAGATGTGGCAAGCAGGATGATTTATTGGGTGTGTTGTGCAGAGATCAGACAAGACAGCGTCGTGTGCCGACAATAAACCAGGCCAACTTCAAAAGGGACACCGAGCAGACTTAATGCGGAAATTGACAACAAGTGTGCCAGGCAAAACAAATCCGCCCATTTTATTGACGAGTTACGAGCGAAAAACGATATCCCCTTTTTGGACCTTGACCTTTGACCTAATTGGACCCAAAAAGTAATGCGGGTCATCCAAGGTTCATTACCCACCTGTGGATACAAATTTGACAGTGTTTGAGCACAGCCGTTTTCCCAGTAAAGTTGTATTTTCGTAACCATGTTTTTAGTTTTACATGGAAAATTTGTAATTTGACTGATGACCATCGACCCCCAACAACTTCCGACCCTGCCGATCTCACAAATATGCAATTTGTTCACAGTAGAAATGGTAGGATATAAGTGACAAAGTAGAATAAGGTTCACTATAAGCTTAGTTTGAAGTAAATCAGATCAAATTTTGACGAAGTTAGAGCGAAAAAAGATTTGATCTTCGTGACCTTGACCTGACTCTTTGATCGCAATTGGACCCAGAAAGTTAATGGGGTCGCAAGGTTCATTGTCCACACTGTGGACTTAAATTTGATAGTGTTTCTAAAGCCGTTTTTCCGTAAAGTTCTAACAACCAGACAAACAAAACAGACCAAACAAACCGACGATTACAATATCCGCTCCTCCCCGCGGGCGGCGGATACACTAATGATAACAATCTCTAACTCTTACTTAGACGGTTGCCAGCAGCCGCAGCCACACACACCCACACACACACAAACAGCACTCACCCACACACGCTCACACACAGACACAGAACCCGAATAAGAGGAAGTTTACAACCGGGGGGGGGGGAGTTGAGGTATGTATCTCGGTACCGTGTGCAGCCCGAAGCACGCATGTCCACCATTATGTTTTCGGGAGGGGGGGGAGGATGGCTTTGGGGGCGGTACCCGACAGTGGGGTGCCGTCTGTCTCTGGGCCCAAGCCGCACGTGTGGAGAACTGTGTTTCGTGAAGAGAGCTTTGAGTGGAGAAGGGGCAGAGCTCAGAAGGTGAGGGTGGCAGTAGTAGGCGGGAATCAGGTAGGTGTGTGGGGTCGATGTGGCGTGGGCGGAGACAGGAGGCGGTAGTAGAGGAGCAGGAAAACACAGAGGCCGGCAAGAGGGACTGCCCCGACCTTTATAGCCCGCAGCTCGGGGGGAGGGGCGATGCCGAATCCAA
The DNA here is from genome assembly GCA_035128595.1 of Eptatretus atami. Classification (NCBI taxonomy): domain Eukaryota; kingdom Metazoa; phylum Chordata; class Myxini; order Myxiniformes; family Myxinidae; genus Eptatretus; species Eptatretus atami. The sequence goes on along the minus strand of CM068964.1, from coordinate 25,103,681 downwards.
ACGTCATCAACCCGATCGGGTGCTCCGATTGGGCCCCCGGGGACGCCTCCACCTGGCCCGCAAGATTGGCCAGAAGACTGCCTCACTTGTTTCCGGCAAGGCATCCCAACAGCGCAATATTGCGCTCCGAAACCCACGCAGATGACATGAATCGCCCACACCGAAATTGCTACGTGAATGCATCCTGCAGACCCCCGGCCGACCGGTCGAGGTTCCCGCATGCCGCTCGGGCGTGTTCGACCAACGTCGACAACGTGATCAATTCCGCGCACACCAATATGCTTCGCAATGGTAACACTTCCTGGCTCGATCACAGCCCTCGCTGGCCACAGAGACGAGAAGACGTTCACCATCCGTGGAGAATCACCGCTGTCAGTGAGGACCGAAGGTTCCTATCGCCATGGATAAATCCATGCACGTTTCACAACGGCGTACGTGCTCTGCTTTCCGAGCACATTCCATACAGTGCGCGTGGTTCGCATTACGCACGTGCCAGCGCTCGCGTTACACACCGCTCAGCCGTGTTGCGCGGGGCGAAACAACCAAATAGTGTCGGGTATTTGAAGGTTAAAAAAAAAGAAAAAACGCTTCCGCCACACACGGTATCCTGCCAACATGGCGTGAGTCTGGGCTTTATGGGGCCTCTGTACGTGTTTCGTGCAGCCTCCTTAAGAGGTAATTTATTTGCATGCCTTTCTAATCGCATCGGCATTCTCCCGCGAGACCATCGGAAGCTCGAGCCGACTAGTCCCAGCACCCAACTAGCCACCACATGACTCGCTGCAGTTTTCCCACCGAAGGGCGCCGAACACGCTTCCGCCTCAAGGTGCACGTGGGGCTTATTTACCTCAGGAATAATCCAGAAAAGAAGAAGGAGTGGGGATGAAATGAAGGAAAAAAATGATTGGAAAGCAACCCTAGCTATTAATCATTGCACACGCACATCCCCTGTTTCCTGCTAACAAAAGGAAGGGACTATTACACGTATCAATGGATAACTGTCTTGGGACAACTATCTGTTGTATGCATCCGGTTGCGGAGACCGCAGCATATATATGTATATTATTATACATGTAAATGTATACTATGTGTATAAACTGTATATATATGTAATATATTGTATATCATATGTATACATCGTCATATCTTCCTTCTTCTTCTTTCGGGCTCCCGCTAGGCGGTCGCCACGCGATCATCCCGTATCGAATCCTGCATACGTGATTGGCACCACAGTCTTTACGCGGATGCCTTCCCTGACGCCACACTGGTCGCCAACAGATACTGATACACTATTTTTAACCCGGGGTATACACCGGCCCAGTTAATAAACTGGTACTCATTTCGCCGCACCTCGAAGGATGACAGGCTGAGTCAACCCCTGGTGTATAATTCAAGTGCCGAACGGGGCTTGAAACTCAGACTCTTGGATCCCAAGCCGCTGCCCTAACCACGCCGCCAACACCAGCTATATTAACTGTATATATATGTATTATGTAATATAATAATATATGTAATATGTATACATTTATATAGCATATATACTAGCATATATACATAAGTATACACACTATATACATATATCATGGTCAAAAGTGGGTACATTACTGTTTACAACAAAGGGCCAAAAAAAAAAGTTTTAGGGAAAGCATGAAATGCAACCCATTATGTTAATCTGCAATGTATTCAAATAGCTAAATTAATAATCTTAGACCTGGCAGCACGAGTCCGTTTTTTAAGTTCCACTGAATTCTAGACCAACACTGTAAATACAGCGTTCAAATTTCGGAGGCTTGGCGTCATCCGTTACTGTAGGACAGATGCAAAAATACACGTAAATTTAATTTTGGGGTAAGACAACAGATAATTTTTACTCTGACAGGAAAAGAAAAAAAAACAACAACATTTTTGAGAGAGTCCCCGATGTTATAAATAACGAAAAGAAAAACAAGAGAGTTCAGTAGCAAGAAGCCACACTTGTAGCGAAAAATAACGTTTAAATCGAATCTATTCTTTCGAACCTTTGAAAATAATCCACTTTAAACAGAAAAGAAAAACAATAATTCCTAACCTTCTCGGATCCCTCACGAATCAGCCAAAAAAATTCAAGCGTTGGTTAAATGAAAGAATTATCAGATAAATGCGAGTCACCTGCGTTCGGCGTCGGCATCTCACGCTGGACTTCGCACGTTACGGCTCTCGCAAACACACGGACACGAGACAAACGCTCGCGCTCGGACGGCGAATGGAAATGTGCTGACACGCTTGCAAGCTAGTGCCTATTTATATCCATCATCGGGAAGTTTGTCACAGGGGGAGACGGCAAGATTTCTAATGTTAGCGTATTTGCGTCCGACAATCAAAGAGAGATAAATATCGTACATAACGGGACTGACACGAAAATCAAGCCCGGATTACTTACGGTCCGAAATTTTATTTTCTGATCACAATTTTGATCTATATTTTCCTGCCGTTAGACTCTGTCATATTTCCACGGAAATTAAGGGAGATTGGAATAAAATCATAAAAGAAACATATCAACACTGGACTCCTTATTTTTCCTCGATGCAGTGGACACGAAACGTTATGTATCGAATCCATTATTTATAGATAGGTAGATGCCAGAAACCCGAATAGGGAGCAGAACATCATCAAAAAAACACATAAAAGAAGACACCAAAGTTCAACATTCTGAGTCACCACACTTCAAAATAACTGTCACATAAGAAACGTACAGTAAATAATTTTTACCACAAAAGACTACATTTCTAGGTTACAATACCCATATTCTTTTGCTTAATTCACATCTTTAATAAACAGGGAAATGGAGGAGTATGATAATTGCCGGTTTCTTAACAGGTTCCCCAGGAATGTCCTTTCATTTCTGACCATTAATGGTTGTCTAAATACCTCATAATAGTTTTATGGGAAATTCCCCAAAATAATTACCACAGCATACCCACTTTGTGAGCATGCACATATATATAATAGTATATTATATATATATTATATGTACATATACATATGAGGGTAGAGGTGGGAAGAGGGGTGGTGAGAGAGGGGGGGGGACAGGGGAAAGAGGGGGAGAGGAAGAGGTGGGAAGGGGGAGAGGTGGAGAGGGGTGTGAGAAGAGAGGGGACAGGGAACGAGGTGGGAGAGGGTGTTGAGAGGGGGGGACAGGGAAAGAGGTGGAGAGGGGTAAGATGGTGGAGAGGGGGTTGAGAGAGGAGGGAGGGTGGATGGTCGAGGGGTGGGAAGGGTGGTTGAGAGAGAGGGGGGGAACAGGGAAAGAGGTGGGAAGGGAAGGTGGGAGAGGGGTAAGAGGGTGGAGAGGGGTGGTTGAGAGAGAGGGGACAGGGAAAGAGGTGGGAGAGGGGTGTTGAGAGGGGGGAACAAGGAAAGAGGTGGGAGAGGTAGAGGTGGGAGAGGGGTGGTTGAGAGAGGAGGGAGGGGTGGAGTGGAGGAGGTGGAAGAGGGGTGGGTTGAGAGAGGATGAAGGGGAGAGTGGGATAGGAGTGGTTGAGAGAGGAAGGGAGGGGTGGAGAGTGTAAGGGAGGGGATTCAAAGAAGGAGAGCGATTGAGGGGTGGGGGGGGTTGAGGAAGTGGGGGGGGGGGGGGGTGAGAAGTGGGACTGGGAAGGAGAGGAGAGAATGAGGTGGGGAGAATGGCGACACTTCATCAAAACGTCATCATACACACCGGAAGTTAGGGGGTGGTTTGCAAAGAGATCAGGGGGAGGGGGGGGGAGTGCTCGTCACACCCACATATTTTGATTCATATAGTATAATTTATATAATTTTTTCGATGCGTTGTGATCTGGTAAAACTAAGTATGTGCATTAAATTGGGCATCGTATTTGACATCCGGGTTAAGTCCTTGGTGATGCGGTCTGGTCAGTGGTCGCAGTTGGAGGCAGGGGTTGGCATGTGGGCGAAGCGAGTCTGCCTTGGTGAAGAGTGTGATTAGGTGTGTCTGTGGTGAAGGTGACTGGTGTGTGTCCTCTGGGCTTAATGATCTTAGGCACGTTGTGGGTTATTTGTGGTCCTTACTGTCCTCAACTTTTTGGAGCTTTGCACCACGACTTCTGGTTTTTTTGGAAATCAAGGGGTAATCTGAGTGGAAAATTTAATGTTTCTTCTGTAATGCCGTAATTCTGTGCTTTAGCAATACAATTATTATTTTGACTTTCGATCGTAAGAAGCTGCTCCGATCCAGACGTAACATCAGTAATGGCGTTTCTTTGTTTACTTTTCACAAGTATTTGTAACATGGTATTTTGTTATATTAATGGTATACGTATTAATTTGGTGATTGATGTGCTGTTTGGATGAAATATAAGATTGAGTTTGAAGGAGGAAAATGAGGACATATTGAGGGTTCACGCACTTGACATTTGCAGATCCACATTGAACACCACCCTACGTCTGTTGGGGTCAGCTGCAGTAAGTCCTTTTTGCCGCAGTCACTTCACGACGCAGCTGTCCAGACCCCCTCCCGTGCACAGCATGGGTACGTGTGTGTGTGTGGTGTAATATATATATATATACATTCTAACCACCTGACCAATATCTAACGTTCGGTACCATACCTACGCACCATCATTGGGACCATACTCTTGGCACGGATGTCGTGCTGCCTGAAGCAGTCCTCTCTGTGTTTATATTTGGCACAATCCTGGACAGGTCACCTGACTCGAATCCAGCACAGGACACTACAAATGGCTCATCATCCCAGCAGCTGGTACCTATTTGCCAACCTCAGGATGGACAGGTGAGTCAACCCCACCCTGGTTTAATTCATGGAGCAGTAGTTGTAATCTCAGACTCAAGGATCCCAATGCCTGCCACTCTAACGCAATAAGCCAACCACAGGCTGTTTGGATGTGATTTTGTAATATGCTTTTCATTCTGTTTCGGTTTTTTGTACTGTTTCTCAGTCACAAGTTAAGCACTTGTTCTTTGTGTTTGACGGTGCTTTTCACGAAATTACCCCATTGCTTAGTAGTCCTACCAGGGTTGACGGTGAAAGCTGAAATTTTGCGTTGCTGATTGCGACGTCGAAGCTGATACATACCGGGGTAGAAAAAAAAATCAGCGAACCGATCGGAAAGTGGTCTGTAATGAAAAATATCCGTAAATATGCCTTGTTGCTCACTGCATGGTGAGCGACCAGATAAATAGGGACAATGGGAGGTCACAATGCCCTGACACTGCTACTATATATTATGTACCTATGTACAAAGCCACAGTTCGTTATTGCTTACAACATGTAAGCATACCAATCTAATTATATATATAAATATAATATGATATATATATATATATATATGTAATTTATTAATGAGTGATTTCAGATTATGGAAGAGTTGAAACATAAATCACCATCTTATATCAAGGTATAAGATCACATCAAGTGTACATTACATATAATTACAAGGACGAGGTAAATCAATGGACAAATAAACACAGGAGTAATGGGATTTTGAACTCGCATCCCGCATAATGAGCCATTGGTTCAGAATAGGAAGCTTAGCAGGACAACCCAACTCTAAATCTTTGTGTACTATAACGCTTTCTGCCCAAACAACTTTCTGGAATTTTGAGGATGAATTATTTCAAATGACTAAAGGCTTACCCCTCTTTTCTGTCCACGAATTCGCTGTGGAGGCGCCTGTCCGTAACAGTGGCATAAATGCTTGGCCAATATAGTCGAGGGCCAGACAGGACTAGGGGGGCCACAAGTAAGGGTTCATGGCTTTGGTTTGCAGAAAGCAGCTTTTTGGGTGACTTCCAGCCTCTACTTGGTTCTTGCTTTTAAATATCTGAACCTAGCAAGCGGTACCACCAATTTATGTTAAGGAGGGTCGGATGCAACGCTTGTTTTAACTAACCAGCCTAACATCATGAACTCGTAAGAAGATGTCCCAAATATGGGTTTGCCCTTTGCCGACTTGGACGCACCTTATATCTATTCCATTCATGACCCGGCTGTCTCCATAATTGCCGATTGCTGATCAGATCCTTTTTATCTCGAGTTGTTGGTGTTTCCACGGTCCACAGAACGGATCCAACGTGGTCAAAAATTCCCGGGGCAAGCCTCGGGCATTGGGGGCCCGAATGCGGATCTTTTTTTGGATCGATCATCGATGCTTCGGATGGTTGAGCGTGACCAACTAACTACGGCACTGCC
>CM068964.1:25076237-25094246 GCA_035128595.1 Eptatretus atami | reverse complement strand
GGGCCGGATTTACCATGTGGGGGGCCGTGGGCACAATGATTGTTGGGGGCCCCCAAATTTGGATTTATTAATCAAGAACTTAAATATATAGCTGCTTTTTCATCAACAACGACTTTACTATAAGATTTGGCGATTTCCTGGATTCCGGAATGGATGGGCATATATTTACAATTAACTTAAATCTGACGATTATGACAAGCTGGACGGATTTGTTATTGTACTGGATGGATGGATTAGTGTAGTGTCCTTGATCTTGAGCATTTATGATGACTCATTCTCCATCCCAACTAGTAGCGATTTCAAAGAGCCTTCCTTGTCGATCCCTGTCCTGTCAAGCTCTTTTTTTCAATCTTACTGCTCTTTTGTCATTCTCCCATTTGTCAGAGTATATCTGCTAATATTTATTTTTTATAGTTTTCCTGTTTTTTTCTTTGCAATCATTGGGGCTGTGTTTGTTTCTGTTTTGTTTTCCTATGTAGTGTCCATCATTTGCACCTCTTTTTGGAAGTTTGTTGCTAAGTGGATTAAGAATCCCTTTTCTGGTTTGGTGTTTTCTTGCTCGTAATACAAATGTCATCCGATAGTCTGTTGAGCTTTTCACATACTCCACTAGTCCTACACATGATGTTCTGTGTATAGGACCATCAAACCATCGGTTAAGCTCCATCAAACCACCTACTCCTTGTCTTGGTAAGCACAACCTCGCTATGCATTGATTTTTTGGAGAACATCGTGTGAATAGTTAGAAGTTTCCTTGTTTTGGTGTCTAAGTTGTTGATTTCCAATTGTGGCCAGTTTATAATTGCACAGCTATATTGGAATATCAGAAAGCTGCAAGTTGGTTTTTCGCTTTGGTTGTGTTTATTGGAGAGAGGGATGACTTCAGAATTGGTCTTATTCTGCGTAGGTACTCTTTGCTGATAATTTTACACATTTTTTGTTGTACCTGGGGGCCTTTTCTATTTCGAGGTATTTGTGGGATGCTTCATTTTCTAGTTCCTGTATTGTTGTCCTTTGATCGATTGAGATGTTGTCTGTTATTTTTGTTTTTCCTTGTACAAATGTGCATTTGCCACATTTGTCAAGACCAAACTCCATTTGGATCTCTTCCGAGTATTGCTTTACAAGTTTTAGTTGATCTATCAACTTCTTATCATTTGATGCGAATCTTATCATTCGTTTTGTCATTCGATTACCAGACAAAACAAGAGAGGGAAAGACTGTGTCACCTTGTAAGATACAACGTTGTATCTTTTCTCCTGGGATTTCAATCTTTCCTTCCAAGTAAGGTAGTACCATCGTTGTGTTTCAGAGCGTCATTGCATTCTCAATCCGTTTGACTATTTGTGGGTCAATTTTGCATACTTGCATGCATTTTATAATCCATGAATATGGGACACTATCAAGGTTTTTTGTATCTTCAGACTGTGGATAAGATGGTTTGTGAGCTTACAGTTTGAGTGTGGTTTTGTTTAACAATAAATGGTCTGTTGTCCCATAGCACCTCCTACTTTACTCCCCCCCCCCACACACCCCTCAACTTCCCCACCCCACCAAAACTCTAAAATCCCCCCAAAGTTCCAACTCCCCTTCAACTCGGTTGATCTCTGCTCTCCCCCACCCCCCCTTTCCCACTCAAAACCAAATCCTGTCTTCCCATCTTGCTCATAAAAGCAAAAGGGTACTCATATCAATTACCACATATTTAATATCGTGTCACCACAATCACAGAGTTTAAAGTGATGTCACCACAATCACCAAGTATAAAGAACCTCCTTATCATTACTCGTCAATAAATGACTGTCTCAGTATTCTGGTGTATTTTGTGTCACTAACAATCTATGAATAGCCTTTTTAACACCTTTGTTAAAGGTGAAAAAATAGAAATAAAACTCGCTTTTTATTCCTATCAACCTGCTTTTCATCACCTCTAACTTGCCACATGTTTATTTATATCATATAATATGTGAATTACATGTCCATGCACATGTGAAATACATTTTGTTTTAAAATCCTGTATTTGCACACTATTCAGCCTTGAAGACTTGGATGAAAACAAAATTGGATTTTTTGAGGTTCGAATTGTGGGTGGAGTCAGGCCAGTGAAGCTCCACACCTAAATGGACAGAGCGACAGACAGACAGACAGGCAAAGAATATAAATATATATATATATATATATATATATATATATATATCGCCTGGTGTTGGCGGCAAGTGGTTAGGGCAGCGGCTTGGGATCCAAAAGTCCTGAGTTCAATCCCGTTGGGCCACTGAATTATACACCAGGGGTTGACTCAGTCTGTCATCTTCCGAGATCGGCGAAATGAGTACAGATACTGCGGCCGTGTATACCCCGGTTAAAATAGGTGATAGCCGTAGTCCCTGTGCACGTAAGAGGCGACTAGGTTGCGTCAGGAAGGGGCATCCGGCGTTTAAAACATTGGCGCAATCACTATGCAGATCATACGGATGAGTCCGCTGTGGCGACCCTCCGAACGGACCAACCGAAAGAAAGAAGAAGAAGATATAATACATATACTATATATATAAATATATATATATATTATATAATTGTATAGACATGTTTGGAGTGTGACGAGCACTCTACGATCTCCCATGACACAGTCCACACCAGAGGCGACGCTTTAGAAGTGGACTGTGTCGGATGTGGTTGGGGAGTGCTTGTCACACTCTAGCATGTTTCGATTTTCCACCGATCAATCACGTGCCTTGCTGGTTGAATGTGTTGGCATTAGCAGGAACAATTGTCTGGGTGCAGACAGATGGTTGTTCTGTGCGGATTATGCGGGTTTTACCATATGAGACATAATCCGTGGTGATGTTCTACTAAACACTCCAGGAGTGTGTCTGGTACTGTGTGAGTGTATGTGTGTATGTGTGTATGTATAGGCACCAGCACGACGCCCACAGCTCACAAAAGTGTACGAGGCCGATAAAGGCGACTCACGGCCACAGTTTGGGCGGGATACGAGTTGGCGAAGTAAAAGCGGCGCGTTCCTTTTCAACGGCAACATATCTGATACATTATGACGTGTTCGTCCTGTGCACACGCTAGCAGAATCTGCTGCGAACGCAGGCACAGACCCACTCGGCGCACTGCGCGGATCACGCATACTGCGTGAACATGCATGGATTATCCATAAAATGTACCTCGGCCCTCGACTGGCAGGCAGGCGGATTCCCCATGGATGGTGAACGTCTTCTCGTCTCTACGGCCAGCTGAAGCTGCGATCGAGGCAGCGGAATGTTGTACTAGTGCGGGCCACGTTGGCGGACGCGGAGGGCGAGCGGATGATCAGTGCTGGTCGATGCCCGAGTGGCATCGGGACCCTCGGCGGTCATCAGGGCACGCCCGGGAATTTTTCGGGACGAATTCACGCGCCAAAGTTCAGTGTGGGGTGATTCGTATCATGTCGTGGGGTCAGAGCAGAATATTTGTCGCTGTCTGGGTTGGACCTTGCCCGGAAATGGAGTTTGCGGTTTCCTGCCAAAGATAGCGGACATTGAGGGGTCGGTGCCAGTCAGAGCGCCCGTTCAGGTGATTGATGCTTTGCTTCAGGGTGGCCCCCCAGCCCCGCGCTGGCGAGTTCTATAAAGGTCGTAGCAGTCCCTCGCCTCATCGTCTCTCTCTCTCTGCCCGACATCAGCCACGTCCCCACCTCCTGCTGTCTACCTTCCTGACTACGCCTCTCGGCTCCCACGCACACGACGTGAACTCCACCGCCTCCTGGTCCCGCCCTACCACTCCAATCCACAGCACTCTGGACTCCACCCCTTCTCCACTCAAGCTCCTCCTTCACACCTTGTAGCCTCAACTCTCTCCTTCTTGTTTCAATACCTTTCCTCTCATCGTTTTCTGTGTGTGTGTGTTGTGTGTGTGGTTGTGTGTGTGTGTGTGTGGGTTTTGTTTCGTGTGTGTGGTGTCGTGTTCGTGGCGGCCTGTACGCATTAACTAAGACTCCAGAAGATTTATTTTGATCAATATGTTATTGATTATTTTGCGTTAGCTTGCTCTGTTCCCTTTTGAAGTTGCCTGCAAATAAATCATTATTAGGATGTTCCCAGCTGCGTTTTTGTGGTTTTTCATTGATCGCAGCAATGGTCGCGAATTCCCAGCTTAGCCGGAACTTTAATTCCCAAACGATCCTGTTCCTTTTAGCCGGTACGGTCTTGACAGTGTTCTCGCTGCATCCGATCGCGGTAAAATGATCCGATCCGTGTAGTGATCTGGTTCGGACAAGGCGTACCGAGGGCGTAGTTCCCCGGTAATTAAATCACGGTTAATTAAGGTAACCCGATTAACCATAAGACGGGAGGACCCTCCGTCCACGGGTTGGTTATTGCGCGTCCTGTGGTCGGTTAAGTGACCAACGCGTCACGGAATATTCCTTTGCGACAGCCATACAATTCCGGGAGTCCTGGTGGAGCCGAGATAGCTTCCCCCCCTCGTGGTACTTCTCACCCGACCCCTGGCACCGCAACAATATATATATATACCGTAACGTAAGTATACAGCGTATATAATCGATATATGTACGTGGATATATATACATACTGTATATGTTATTTATATAATTATATGTATATATATATAAGGTATATCCCGCTCCTTGCTCTTTCTCGACGATTTGTGCCCACCATATTTCCACAGGGCGCTCACGGTCCGCCAACAACCCACTTCTGGTAAACTACGCAAAATTCACGAATCACTGCTCACCTTCACTCTTTCTTCCCTCTTTTTCCGCCTTTGGAAATAAAACTCCTCAACTCTGTCAAAACCAATTCCTTCTCCAGTGCTCAAAACGGTTGTTACACACGCACGCCTTTGTCGTCCCCATCAAATTCGCGACCTTTATACTCCCCGTTAATCCAACCCCCAAACCCACCTCCTTCAAAATCCCCTGCTTTCCTTGCCTTGAAAGTCCCTGTAATGTCGCATCTTGTTTACCCCATGTCGCCACCCATCCATAGCTCTCCAAATGTCGCTGTTCCCATGTTTTGTTCCTTCCCACCCCGCCGCGCTCTGTTCTCAGCCCCCCTGCTGTGCGTTGTGTGTTAGCTCTCATACGAGCCTCGACAGGTTATACAAAAACAAAAAAATATATTTAAAAAAACAAGTTCCAATTCGGATCATAACCCTGGGAGTTCATTGTACAACTTCTCAGGTGAGCAGAGAGCACGACGAAGATGTTTTGAAATTTGGAAAGATTTTCATCGCATCAGAAAAAGAAACCAGAACACCTCACAAGAGTGAGGCTAGTTCATATCATCATTTGCGACTTAATTTTGCTTGGCATCGCCCAGCGGCATTTAATTCTTTTTTTTTATAGTCAATTTTAAGAACATGGCGCGAAAGGGCCGTTTCTCGGCACCAAAGGCCAGAATCGCACTTGGGCTAAGCATTGCCTGGAGAATAGTCTCTGAGAATATACTGTCAAGCTTGGTTCGGTTACGTCCACTAAAACCAAGAAATAACAATTTTAGAAAAATGGGCCAAAAAGGGCCCGTTTTCTCGCCAAAGGGCCGGAATCCCACTTTTAGGCTCAGTTAATGCTGGGAATGGTCTGCGTAAAACATATCTGTCAAGTTTGTTCAGTTCCTAAGCCTTCGTGTTGGCTTAGGTGGGGGGTGCGGCTTGGGCATGCCGAGGGCCTGAGTTCCAAGCCCCGTTGGCTGCTGAATTAACACAGGGGTTGACTCAGCCTGTCATCCCTTCCGATTCGGGATAATGAGTTAACCAGTGTACTGGTCCCGTGTATGCCCGCGTTAGAATAGGTGTACCAATATCCTGTGTGTCGTAAGAGGCAACGCAGGGTTGGTGTCAGGAAGGCATCCGGCCATAAACATTGCCCGCAGAAAAAAGCTAACCCCTGGCACGCAGAGGAAAATGGCCTTGTAAAACGGTCATTTATTTTTTTTGTTATTGGGTTCGGTTCGTTTTACGAACAACCGGAGAAATAGCAATTTTTTTCAAATGGGCCAAGAGGGCCGTTTGGCCGGCCAAAGGGGCCATGCCATAATAAAACAAGTAATGCGGGACAATATTTGGCTCGGTTAGTGCCTGCAGAGTGGCTCTAGATTACCTGTCAAATTTGGTCCGGTTTCTTTCACGAATTAACCAAGAATATAGCAATTTTAAAGAAAATGACTGAAAGGGCATTTCTCGTCACACAAGGGCTGGAATCGACTTTGAGTTTCAGTTTACTACCGTGGGGAAGTGGTCTCTAGAGATATACTGTGCAAGTTTGGTTCGGGTTGCCATCCAACTAATAAACCGAGAAACTAACAATTTTTAAGAAAATGGGGCAAAAAAAACAAAGGGCCGTTTCTTGCGGCCCGAAGTTCCGCAATTGCACTTTGCCGCTCAGTTAATGCCGCACATATGTTCTGGTATATACCTGTCAATTTTCATCGAATTCGTTAACGAATAATGGAGAAACGGGGCGGTGCTTTGACCCCGTGGGGGAGAGCCCCACCGGGGGTAAAACACGTCGTGGACTGAACCAAAAGCCAAGATTGAGGCGGGGAGGGGAGGGGGGTAGAATGTAACCATAAGGCCAAATTTAATAAACAAAGATGGATTTAATTCCATACCAAAGTAACAAAATAAATAAAACATTACAGCATTTTAATTACTGTAAAAAATTTTCAGAACAGAAAGAAAAAAAATTTTATGTAAAATATAGAGGGAATGAAAAAATGAAAAAAAACCGAACAAGGTAGAAGTGACCCACATTTTGATGCCACAATTACACACCACAATCCTCTTATGAATTACCATCACCAATCTTTTTGACAATTGTTCCAATCACAATCCCAGCAACAAAAGTAAAAATGTCAAGATAATCGTTGATGTAATCATCAGAGGAGTGTGATGTCGTATGTGGTGTCAATTCCTTCCTTGTTTTGGTTGCTTTTTGTGAGATTTCATCCCTCTATGTTTTTTTTTTTAAATGTACTTCTTTTTTCCTGTATATACATATCCATACTATCATCACGGCCGGTGTTTGTGTGTTTGTTGTGTTTGTGGGTTTGGTTGTTGGCACTACTCCTCTATAGTTCTGGCGAATTACATCAGACTGTGCTACAGAGGATCAGCATGACCTCAATTAAGTCCAGGGGTGTTTTATCTTTGCCGTGGTGTACTTGGGAGGGGGACGCAAATTCTCTATGTAAATGTGTATCGTGTAGTGCTACCTCCTGGTGGGAGAGGGTATAACAAGTCTCCCCATCTTACAGTACAGTATTCCTGTCCCCACGTTTTCGCAATTCTGTGAGTTGTCTCTGAGTTATAAGCAGTAGTATCTGTTTTTGGCTTCATGCACCTAACACCGGGGGGGTTTTTCGGGGGGGGCGGGGTTGCCTCATTCAGAGCTGCACTTTGCCTATACCCTGCCCAAATAAAGGTATGCGTCAGAAGAACAATTTGGTGGGGTGGGGTTGCACTCGGACAACAATCGCCCGGAGGCGAGTACTTCTGCTAGTCTATATAATATGTACATGTAATGGGTATCGTGGCCTTAAAATGACATTTGGTGTCTGTGCGTCTGTCTGTCTGATCGTGATAGCATTTGGTCATTTACTCGTGCCAATCTCCACCAAACTTGCAACATAATTTGTCCCCGCCCTTCCTAAAGGGGTTTTCCACTTGGGTGAATCGCTGTAAAGGTTATATATCCTTTTATGTATAGCTAATTGTGGTGTTTTCCCAAGGCCACCTCCAATAACAAAGTGAATACAACACTCATGATTCACACAATAATAATGTTTTACAAAACATATTAATCTAATAAATAAACTCCCCTCCCGCAAAGGGTTTTCCTCCTTGGACAACATTTCCCGAGTGTTTCCAAATTTGCTAATCCGTGTTTCGCAACCTGTTTTGGCTGCTGGTGCATCATTGTTAGCGGGCCGCAACTATTGCACATGATGCAGTGCCCCTATTAACCGGAGTATCTGGTGCAGGCATTTTGCCAAAAGGATACAGGCTGAGTCACCCCTGGTGTTAATTCACGTGGAAAACAGGGCTCGAACTTCAGTCCCTAAAATCCCACAACATTGTATGAATTTACCTTTTAAACAGTCGCTACAACTGTTAACACTAAACTGAAAGGAAAGGAAACCTGAAGGTTCGCTGAGGCCTGAGCTAGATTATGTGATTGATATACCCCAGAGAGGATAATAACATGACTTTATCCTGCCAATCCCAAGCGGGAGTCGGTGAACTGGTATATAAAAATTGGAAAAGTTGGAAAAGTGAGAAAGGATGGATTAGGTAAGGCGTATATATTCGTATTACAAATCCGAAATGACGAGAGCTTGCTTAATAATATATTGTTGGGTGCCATTCATATTTATGATGTGAGCATTCGGATCATGGGTTATCTATCAAGTTGATTAAAAAGAATTGCGAGACACATGCTAGCCAAATTGACGAATCATTCCACCCAGAGTACAGCAGCACTAACTATCAGTAAATGAGTGTTGAAATACACACATAAATCATTCATTTCTCTCTCGTTTCCTGCTGTTTTGCATCACAGGCCCAACCTTTGTGCGGTACATCATGCGGCGGAAAGCGACAAGACGTATTACTCATCATGCAACTTTGTATCCGGATAGAAATTTTAACGACCAGCGTAAGTACTGGATCCATCACACAATAATCCTAAGTCAAATGCGAATTACCAGATTAACAATCCTAATTTGACATTTTGCTAGTGAATGGAGCTACTACTTATGGATCTAGGTGTGTATATGTACACTTGTGTATGATATATATATACATACATACATACATACATACTACACTAAAGTATGTAATTAATGGACCAAACGGTCTCTTTCCATCTTCTAGTTCATCCTTGTATTTTATCCTAACAATCCTTGGATGACGGAACAGCAGGAACTTTTACCACACCAAAGGGGTAATTCTTCAAAGGAAGGAAGTTCTGAGCCCACTCCGGCATGTAAATCGATGCAAGTTTGGCTCCGCTTCATGGGAGGGCGATTAAGCATCCACTTGGAGGCAGAAGTTGTCATGCATATGTTTTGGCCATCCTGCCTTCTTGACGCTGGATCGCAAAGGCAGTACATTGGAGGGATACATTTGTCACGCCATCCCTATTTAGGCACAAAGGCCTAGAGGTAATCTTTCAATTTGTTGTATTATATCAACCAAATGATCCAGAAGTGTGAATATTTGCCAGTAATGCACATAAACAAGTCTGAAAAAACAAAAATTCAAATTCATAATCACAGGGTCAGTTTATGATAGTTCGAGAGAGTTGACATTTAACAGATTACTTCCTTAGCTATATTGTTGGGGAAAAGAGGATTCAAACTGATCGTGATACTCCCCTTCAAGCTGTTTATGAGATGATTGTGCTGGGATCTGATGCGAGATAATTGCAGGGTCAAGATGTGCCAGCCTCCTGGGTCATCTGTTTAATTAGATGCACCCCGATGGGTAGCTGAATGAGAAAATGCAAAATTGATAAAGGACGAGGAGGAGGATGATAAGTGGAGAGAAAAGGAAGGTGTTGGTGTGAGAAGAGTGGGGAGAGGAAAGGAATACAGAAGGAAGAAAGTAATGGTAAGCATAAATGGAACTCATGTGATGTGAGGAAGAGTTGGGGTGGGGGGGGGGTGGGAAATCGGAGGGAGGGAAGCTTCAAGTTATGCAATATTTACATACATAATATTGGTCGTGGATAAATGCCTCCTGTCTTGTCGCATCTAGTCAAAAAATCTGCTAAATATTAAAACGTTCATGAGTGGAGCATCTCAAAAGGCCCCGAGGAACCTAAAGTGTAGGATTTGCAAAAGAGGAATATCTTTGAATATGAAAACTGTCAGACTTCAAAACACAATGTTTGTAACAAAAGTTTCACTCTTTATAATCTTGCGCAAAATTTTGCCGTGGGAAGAAGGAAATATATCATTGAATTACTCTGCAAAAAAAAATCCTCAATTCTGTTTTCCCATAATCATCCAAAATGATGCTCATCATAATGTTCGCAGGCAGGTCCATGAATCTGGAAAAGCACATGGATGGGATGGACAGCTTTAATAACAGGTCGCACCAGGCATGAACAAGCACGATGTGGTGGCATCAAATAACCGCAGGCAAGAAAATCGAATTGATGCGCTCTTGGGTCTTTAAATATGAAGGAAACATTTTCCTGTATAGATATTGAAGATTTGGGGCTGGCAGGATATGAGCTAGAGGCAGGGGCGTGAGAGGGGAAGCTGAAGGGCGTGGGGGGGTGTTGCTGCCTCGTGGCCCAGTGTCGCGTTGAGGGGCCGGCGAGCTTCTCACGTAACTGTAAATTTTTAATACAAAGTAAGAGATAAAAGGGTGAGGGTGGGAGTGAGGGCCCCGAGGTTGTTTGCTCAGGGCCTGTGCTGGCTCTCAATGCCCTGCCTCGAGATATGCCACAACGACAGCGAGCACACACACACACACACACACACACACTCTCGCCTCTGAGCTGTTCAATGTCGGTTCGAATCCTGACGCAATCTATAAACTGTCCCTCTCGTGTTTCGCCGGCAATAGGCCGAGACAATCATGTGTGTGCCGTCCATGCGAATGGCGTTATACTGAGTCCCATTTGCTGGCACTCGTGGACGTTAAAGATCCCAGTGCCTTTCACCCAAGAAGTTGCGAAGTATTGCCGGCACTCCGAATTAAAATCCACAATCCTGCCCGACTCATTGCTAGGTAAGGGCAAATGGCAACGTCTTCGGCGGAACCCTCACCCTAACTGTTGGCCCAGGAATTGCTTTGGAAACACCAAACAATCTAATAAAGAATATTGTAGCAATGATGATGATGATGCAATGACGATGATATTGAGATGTTGCTCAGACTTGTAGGACATTTGTTCGAGACCAACAAACTATATTATTATGTTCGAAAATGGTGGGTGAATAGTTTTTGGGGCCACTTGTCAGAACACCTAGGCTTTGAGTCCTTTGGGCATCAAGAGGAGGTTCATCGAAGGGTATGCAATACACCAGCGATCCAATAATGTCGTGGAAATTGTGTAAAAAGTTACAACAATCTGGAAAAAAAATATATATATAGGTTCTATCAAGAATCAGAAATCAATTCATTTTACTTTAAATACTGATTCTTCATTGTTCGTATGGCAGCACAAGGCTGCGGGGTAGCGTCATTGGCTGAGTGCGAAGGCTGTGTCACTGATGCACTGCCTCTGCTGGTTAAGCAGGAATTTGAATTTTATTCAGTGTGGCGATAGCTCGAATTGTTGATTGTTATATCTTTATATCAATCTTTATTGAATTGTTGGTGGCGATAGCTCGCGGCTACTCTGTTCGCGAAGGGACACCGTGGGATCTTTAACATCGCACCAACGCATGGCTGGCAAGAGCGGGGGCGCCCGTTTGCACGTGCAATCCGAGACGGCACACCATTTATGAATCAATGCTCTGCTGTGAAACACCCGGGATGACAGTTTTATGGCCATTATCTGAGGTTGCAGTTTATAATATTAAAAAGTGAGTAACATGTAAAAACAATTAGGCAATTCCATGGTACAAACCATTAACATAGGATGTTTTTATGAATATTTTGAAGAATGAAAGGCCTCAACTGTGGCTCCATGAGCAAGGTGACTTGTCAGAGCCATGTCTTTTCCTGCCTGCATTCCAGGGCAGTGACGTATGAGTGGTTGTGCGCTGGCTTTCTATCAGTGGGATGCAGAAGAAAGGATGTTCAGCAGGTAAGAAGCAGATAGCAAGCTTATCTCACTTTGACAACGTGGTGATGTCAACCGATAAGTGACGACTGAGACAATTCAATGAAATTTTTGTCTTCTGTCCCTCAGCCCTGGCCCCTACAAAGTCTAGCAGGACTTGGTAAATGTCCAACCGCCAAGAAACCAAGACGAAGATCGATCGACAGATCTAAGGACGACTTGAACGAACCTGCCGTCTTCACATTATTTGCCCTGACAAACTTCAGCTTGGAATACAATTGACTCAGGTTGCCCTGTCAATACGGCTGTGACCGTGTATGTATGGTTTTTAGGATTCCCACAGAATCTGACGCAACCGAACAAGAACGCGTCTTTGCGCAAGTGAAAGCAAAATAGACTACGACCCGTATTTCCACATTGTGCGAATGCTTTCCTTGGCTGTATGCCAAAGTTCCAATACTGTGCCAGGCTGTTTTGTCATAAAGCATCGCTGCCCGTCCATCTCCTTCTCTTTTGGCTGTTTTCTCAAGTCTGAATTGCTAGATCCAAAAATAATTCTTCCCTTTTTCAGAAGACTGTTATAAGTAAAGCAAGATAGCTTAAGCTGAAGAGTCGTTTGGCTTGAAACCCAAAAGCTGTCTAAATTGTTTCTTCTTGTTTGAATTGGAGGGGCAGTAATTCTGCTCCAGTTTTTTTATAAAGCCACAAACATTTCCAAGGCATCCTTGGATTGTCTGAGAAGTCCCAATAGTTCATGCATTCGACTTCCAAAAAGTAATCTAATATATATGCTTTTTGGCATTAGCGTAATGCCCGCTTTCTCTGTTGAATTAAATGTATCGTCGTAAAGAGATAGGAGTGGTAGGGTAGAACGTACAAATAAAAAGGTTAATTACTCGAGAAGTTAAAGAAGTGTGAACATAACTCAGGCATCGAGTTGAATTGAGGTGTCAGGTGCTCACTGGATGTTGTTTGTGATTTTTATTACTTTCCGGGACATCAAGGCGCCCATGACGAGTGTTAATGTTCCATAGCTAATAAGTTGTTCAGGTAAGTAACTCCTAACCTTCAAGTTATGCTTTGTAGTCCCAAACTGAATATTGGGTTTTACAAAAATGGCACACTTTCAATATCCACCCTTCCTTTTTGCCTTAAACCGTGCCTTTCTTTCATCACTCCTCAGCTCCCCTTATCATCAGTTTTCTTCTCGCTGTCCTTCCTGTTCTTTTTTCCGCAAATTTACAAGTTTTACCTAACCCCTTTCTCTCCGCATCTACAGGGTGTTCTCATTAAAAATTTTAATAATATAATTTATATATTGAAAACTAATTCTGTGTTGTCGTTCTGCACTGCCTTATGGGTAACAGCTGACTGAGACATGCATCGTTCTATCAGCACACTAACGCTAAATCTGTTGGGTATTAGTAACACTCAGTATCGGCACTTCTCTCTGCTATTTAATGACCCCGTGCATGTGAAGTGAAAAGTGGGTTAAGCAATGGTTCTTGTCCATGTACGTCTCTCTCACCGTTTTGCTGTCCACAAACATCAGTTTTATGATCGAGGAACAAACTTGATTTCAATGAATGTTATATTTTGAACACATTGTAAAATCGGAAGCAAGCCTGTAGTTTCGCAGTATACGTTGGCTCTGAATTTTGACCGATCAGCACATGCGTGGAGAGGAGTGAAATAATTATTTTTTTTACTCTGTCTGCCTGCTGGCAGGAACAAAATTTAAAACAGTTCCACACGAAACGTACCGTTTTTAAGGAGCTTATAAGGAAGCCAACAAACAGGCACGAAGAACGAATGTAACGTGTTACCCCATGGTGGCGGTAAATCAACTGCGTAACGGCGTAATTTCTGGAATTATTTTATTTCGACGACTTTTAACAATCTTTTCTTATTTCACTTAATTATATATTTGAACACTGTAAGAATTCAAATTGTCTTCTTGTCACTTCCAAGAGCCTCCAGTTTTAGCAGTACTTGGACATGTTAAATATGGTGGTGTATAGACTGCTCGCGATAGTTCTAAAACTTCCAGAGTGTTGTTTTTAAATGAACTTTATAATCATTATTTTATTTAATTGAAGTCTATACTGAATACTGGTGGGCTGTTGTGTTTTTTTTATTTAATTGAGACACCTGTGACACCCTTCCTTGTATGGTACATTGAGTGAGATAAATAATGATTGGTGTTTTTGATTGAGCAAGCCGTTTGTCATCATTAAACTTTTTCATCTAATCAGTTTTCGTATCAGGTGGAAATGAGCGAATTAATCGAATTATCTTGGTGAAATTAACTTGGCCTTCCTTTGGAACTTAAAACTTTCTTGTTGGAAAGACTAAACTGCTGGATATTCCTCACCCATCTGAAAATGCAGGAACAGAACGGTTGATTAACACAGAACAAGAAGCCTGCACAACACACTTCTCCAACAGCGTGGCAAGAGAAAGGCTTCTCGTCATGATTCGTGACGGTCTCCTGATACCATCTATAGCTGGGTAACTCATGACATCCATGTTCAGCAGGCTATTCGTAACGGGGTGAGTTTGGACAAGGGCCCAAGCTCAGAGCTGGCACTGTTGCCATTGATTTTCAAATGCCAACCATCTGTTTTGGTTGCTCTTCATAGTGGACTTGCATGTGTTATGAAACAAGACATAATTTTAGGCCGCTCCATCAAGAGTTTATCTGTACCAGCATGTATTTTAAATTTTTAAAATATATCTGTGATGCATGGGTAGCGTCAGAATATTAAACAGGTGTATTCGCAAGTGTATCCTCAAGCAAGACAGCCTTAGGTGGCAACAGTCTCTCTACCCATGTGGCTCCATCAAGATTAATACCCAGGGATAAACTCATCAGGGGAGAAGGGTTTTGAACTGTTACACCATGGCATTCCCTGAAGGGCTGGCACTCTGTGTATTGTGGAAAGTCACCACCATCTTACCTGGTGCATAACAATGTTCCTGCAAACGTGACCTTATAACGATATGTGAAGTAGTGTACAGAGGAATGAATCAATGCAGGCAGACCTCACGACTCAATTCTTCTCCAGCTCCAACTCTTTGATCTCCAATCATCGCTTAGTTTCCACAAGGTAAGTAACCTTGGACATGCTGTTTCTTCTAATGCTAACAATGGATAGACACCCTCAATCTCACGAGGTCATGGAATCTCCTGAGCATGGTATCCTCCTGAGCCTTTTCTGGAACATCTCCTGAGCTTTTTTTGTCTGGCACTCCACACTGCTTTCCCAACTGTAAAGCCCAACCCAACTAAATTAATATCCAGAGTATTCTCCTGATCTGGTTTCAGATTTCCTGCCTGCTCCACAAGCAGTGGATTGCTTTTGATGGGCATTTTCTCCCATTCTCTAACTTTGAGAGATCAGCATCACCTCAAGGTAAATTATGCATCCATACATTTATTGGTGCACAATCAATGATCTCTTTTTGTTACTCGGAAAGGCGCACTGTATCACTTTGCGGGAGTGCAAACTCAGTTCTGTAAAGAATAGCTTGTTGCCCCATCACTTTGCAGGCAAACTGTGGTAGGAACTTCCTCTGAGATTTTGGGAAAATAAGCAAACTGGTGCCATCTCCTGTAGGCATGACTTTTAATGAAGAATATCCATTCCCTCTCACTTTGTCCCCCCCCCCCCCACCTTACTAGAGAAAGGTTGGAAAATTATTTCTAGGAAGAGTCCAACCAGTGGTGCTCCTGGGCCTTACCACTTCAGCTATAACCTTTCTATGTAACTTCAAAACTGGCCTCCATGCCTCGCCACTTTGAATTATCAGGCAGGGCCAAGTCCTTCTATGCTGTCCTCACTGACAACTGTGGGAAAAGGTCTTCAATCGCAATGTGCCATGGAATTATGGCTCCCCCCCACTGGCCTGGTTCTGTTTCCCGCATCTTGCCGCTTCGAGGCCATGATTTTCAAAAAAGGGTTTTTCGATGTAATTGGCATCATATGACGGAAAGCCAAATTTCAAAAGTCCGATTCTCGTACACCACAGGCTGGTTAAAAGTAAGTGTTACATTCTTTACGCCAGCTCTCTTCTGGTGTTGCTCCTCCTGCCTCTTGGACAGCCCCTCACCCACCAGGCTTTCACTTGGACATATAACGAAAGGAATACGAGAGGAGGGGGATGTTAACGAGACGTATAAGGGATCAATGTGGGTTAAAAATATATACCAATTTTCGTACATAATAATAAAGAAGAACTGTAGGCAACTTGTATACTTGTTGTAAAGGCAAATTTTTGCTCTGAGCCTCGATTTTTAATTCAAATTCAATACCACCAGTATTGGAATGGTGAGTTATCACAAAGGAGGTAACAGACATGCAAAGGAGTCCGAGATTGGACTCAGATCAAAAGGATATTCCAGCAAAAAAAGAAAGAAGAAAGGGTAAAATGGAGGAATGTGTAATGTCTTTCCAAACTTCAAGGATTTGCAATGGAATCTGTGTTCCGCGCAGGTTGTTAGCAGTTAATTAGCATTCGAGTGGTGACTCCGAACGCTGTTTGGCGAGGCAAACGGCGTGGTGCATCTGGTGATGGACTTTGATGGCACCTGCAAAGCAGATTGACGATATTGTGAAGGGCCGGCAGGACCTCAAGCAATTCCTGGTACCGCCTGTGAACACTCGAACACTTTTACCAGCACTAAGCAAAGCACATGCAACATCTCCTTTGAGAACTTTGATGTAAAACACAAGTTCGATTTTATTTAATGGTTAAAAATGATGTGTTCTGATACACATTGAAATGTTCCAAAACACTTCAATGATCACCGAATAGACCTGTCCGTTTTTATTTCGTTAAGACCCGTGAGCTCCCAACCCTTTGCAGTGAAAAAAATGGATCTTCATCAATAGAAGGTCGAAGTGGATGAGTTTTTAGTCCCATGACCGATAATTTCGGTCGTCTACTGCAGCACATTTTAAAAAAACACGTTCCTGTTTTCTTTGTCTGGGGCATGGACGTGCAGGCTTTGATTTTGATCTGGCCCATTTTCACCACCAAATTCACAATAGAATAATTAGTTAGTTTATAACGAAAAGTCATATAGGCCACCTTCCCATAGTAGTTAAATACTGGCCAATTTTCAGGAGGATATAATTTGATTATGACGTCGCATACACGGGAAAACAAAGACCATATCGGTGGTCGATATGTACAGACCAAGCCTTGCTTCGCTGGGTACTGTGCTCATTACCTCCGTGCAACACGAAGCGAAAAGCGGGGTTCACAATTGGTTCAACTTCTGTCTGTCGGTCTTCTCTACAAACGTCAGTAAATGATCGACAGGCAACTTGATTTCAATTTCATGTATATTTTGAACGCACGAATGGACATGAAATCGGAAAACGAATCTGCAGTTTGCAGTAACTTTTGGCTTTGAACTCGTCCCGATTGTGCATGTGCAGAGAGGAGTGAGATAATTTTTTTACTCTGTCTGCCTGTCTGAGGCAGTCAAATGAAATTGAAAATTCATTCCAAACAGGAACTTACTGTTTTTAAGGACATCATAAAGGATATAAACAGGCATGATAACTCCTGTAACATATTAAATACAGGTGGTGCAAAAAGACGGCTGTGTCAATAGCGGTAAACTTCCGAGAAAACTTTCTAGCAACGCTTTAAAATTTTATTTTATTTCAATTGAGATTATATACTTGAACCCTGTGGAAGCACAAATTCACCTTTTTAGCATTTTTTGCTTTCAAAACCCTTCAGTTAACAGTAATTGGACAAGATATTCACATTTACGTCATCCAAGACCAATCAGATTGCTGGCTCATAGACGCCGCGCGCCAATTCATTGTTTCTCAAGTCTGTGTGGGGTAAGGTGTTCTATCATCTATGAACTCTCTAGTTTGGTGTTGCTTTCATTCTTAGAGACAGATCTCAATGTTTATCCAGCCGCCGACCGATTATGAAAGTGAAGGCACCTGTCTGAAACGAGCCTTGATGTTATCTTGTATGTTGTTAGTAAATGGTACAGGTAATGCTATATTCACAACACAGGCACTGGAGGTTCTCAGAATGACTATAGTTCTCGGTAGAGTAGCAATTGACACCCACCTCTCCCATTTTCCAAGAAAAACGATAATCTCCTTCGATCAACAATCAGCACTTTATGTAAATAAAATGATTAATCACACCCTTCATGTAAATAAATGATTACAATAACCTTCGAAATGCTAATCACTCAAAACACCTTCATAAACGTCAAGAAT
>CM068964.1:25058287-25069222 GCA_035128595.1 Eptatretus atami | reverse complement strand
GAGGAAGCTCCAAGTTATGCAATATTTACATACATAATAAATAAATGCCTCCTGTCTTGTCCATCTAGTCAAAAAAAATCTGCTAATATTAAAACGTCATGAGTGGAGCATCTCAAAAGGCCCCGAGGAACCTAAAGGTGTAGGATTTCAAAAGAGGAATATCTTGCATATGAAAACTGTCAGACTTCAAAATGTTTGTACAAAAAGTTTCACTCTTTATAATCTTGCCAAAATTTTGCAGCGGAAGAGGAAATATATCATTGAATATCTGCAAAAAAAAATCCTCAATTCTGTTTTCCCATAATCATCAAAAATGATCTCATCATATGTTTCGCAGCAGGTCCATGAATCTGGAAAGCACATGGATGGGATGGAAGCTTTAATAACAGGTCCACCAGGCATGAACAAGCACGATGTGGTGGACATCAATAACCCAGCAAGAAAATCGAATTGATGCGCTCTTGGGTCTTTAAATATGAAGGAAACATTTTCTGTAGATATTGAGATTTGGGGCTGGCAGGATAGACTAGAGGCAGGGGCGTGGAGAGGGGAAGCTGAGGGGCGTGGGGGGGTGTTGCTGCCTCGTGGCCCAGTGTCCGTTGAGGGGCCCGAGCTTCTCCTGTAACTGTAATTTTTAATACAAATGTAAGAGATAAAGGGTGAGGGTGGGAGTGAGGGCCCCGAGGTTGTTTGCCTCAGGGCCTGTGCTGGCTCTCAATGCCCCTGCCTCGAGATATGCACACACACACACACACACACACACACACTCTCGCCTCTGAGCTGTTCAATGTTGGTTCGAATCCTGACCAATCTATAAACTGTCATCTCGGTGTTTCGCCGGCAGGCCGAGACATCAATGTGTGTGCCGTCCATCGAATGGCCGTTATACTCGGAGTCCCATTTGCTAGCACTCGTGGACGTTAAAGATCCCAGTGCCTTTCACCAAGAGTTGGCGAAGTATTGCCGGCACTCCGAATAAAATCCAAAATCCTGCCCTGACTCATTGCTAGGAAGGCAATGGCAAACGTCTTCGCGGAACCCTCACCCTAACTGTTGCCCAGGAATTGCTTTGGAAACACCAACAATCTATAAAGAATATGGTACAATGATGATGATGATGATGACGATGATATTTGAGATGTTGCTCAGAACTTGTAGGCACTTTGTTCGAGACAACAAACTAATTATTATGTTCGAAAATGGTGGGTGAAATAGTTTTGCCACTTGTCAGAAACACCAGGCTTGAGTCCTTTGGGCATCAAGAGGAGGTTCATCGAAAGGGTTCAATCACCAGCGATCCAATATGTCGTGGAAATGTGTAAAAAGTTACACTAATCTTGGAAAAAAATATATATATAGGTTCTATCAAGAATCAGAAATCATTCATTTTATCTTTAAATACTGATTCTTCATTGTTCGTATGCAGCACAAGGCTGCGGGGTAGCGTCATTGGCTGAGTGCGAGGCTGTGTCACTGATGCACTGCACTCTGCTGGTTAAAGCAGGAATTTGGAATTTATTCAGTGTGCGATAGCTCGATTGTTGATTGTTATATCTTTATATCAATCTTTATTGATTGTTGGTGCGATAGCTCGCCTACTCTTCGCGAAGGACACCGTGGGATCTTTAACATCCACCAACCAATGCTGGCAGACGGGGCGCCCAGTTTCACGTCCAATCCGAGGAACGGCACACATTTATGAATCAATCGCTCTGCCTGTGAAACACCGGGATGACAGTTTATGCCATTATCTAGGTTGACAGTTTATATATTAAAAAGTGAGTAACATGTAAAAACAATTACAATTCCATGGTACACCATTAACAGGATGTTTTATGAATATTTTGCAAAGAATGTAAAGGCCTCAACTGTGCTCCATGAGCAAGGTGACTTGTCAGAGCCAATGTCTTTTCCTGCTCTGCATTCCAGGGCAGTGACGTATGAGTGTTGTCCTGGCTTTCTATCAGTGGATGCAGAGAAAGGATGTTCAGCAGGTACAGATAGCAAGCTTATCTCACTTTGACAACGTGTGATGTCACACCGATAAGTGACGACTGAGACAATTCCAATGAAATGTTTTGTCTTCTGTCCCTCAGCCCTGCCCCTCACAACAGTCTACAGGACCTTGGAAAATGTCAACGCCAAAGAAACCAAGACGAGGATCGATCGGACAGATCTAATGGACGACTTGAACGAACCTGCCGTCTTCACATTATTTGCCCTGACAAACTCAGCTTGGAATAAATTGACTCAGGTGACCACACTCAGGTGACCCTGTCAATACGCTGTGACCGTGTCTGTATGTTTTTAGGATTCCCACAGAATCTGGAGCAACGAACAAGACGCGTCTTTGCCAAGTGAAGCAAAATAAGACACCACCCGTAAAATTTTCCCATTGTCGAATGCTTTCCTTGGCTGATGCCAAAGTTCCAACTGTGCCAGGCTGTTTTGTCATAAAGCATCCTGCCCTCCTCTCCTTCTCTTTGGCTGTTTTCTCAAAGTCTGAATTGCTAGATCCAAAAATAATTCTTCCCTTTTCAGAAGACTGTTATAAGTAAAGCAAGATAGCTTGAAGCTGAAATGAGTCGTTTGCTTGAAACCCAAAAGCTGTCTAAATTGTTTCTTGTTTAGATTGGAGGGGCAGTAATTCTGCCTCCAGTTTTTTTATAAAGCCACAAACATTTCCAAGCATCCTTGATGTCTGAGAAGTCCAATAGTTCATCATTCGACTCCAAAAAGTAATCTAATATAAATGCTGTTTTGCATTAGCGTAATGCCGCTTTCTCTGTTGAATTAAATGTATCGTCGTAAGAGATAGGAGTGGTAGGGATAGAACAGTACAAATAAAAAGGTTAATTACTCGAGAAGTTAAAGAAGTGTGAACATAACCTCAGCATCGAGTTGATTGAGGTGTCAGGTGCTCACTGGATGTTGTTTGTGATTTTATTACTTTCGGGACATCAAGGCGCCCATGACGAGTGGTTAATGTTTCCATAGCTAATAAGTTGTTCAGGATAAGTAACTCCTAACCTTCAAGTTATCTTTGTAGTCCCCAAACTGAATATTGGGTTTACAAAAATGGCACACTTTCAATATCCACCCTCCTTTTTCCTTAAACCGTGCCTTCTCTTTTCCATCATCCTCAGCTCCCCTATCATCAGTTTTCTCTCCTGTCCTTCCTGTTCTTTTTTCCCAAAATTTACAAGTTTACCAACCCCTTTCTCCCGCATCTACAGGGTGTCTCAATAAAAATTTATATATAATTTATATATTGAAAACTATTCTGTGTTGTCGTTCTGCACTGCCTTATGGGTAACAGCTGACTGATGACATGCAATCGTTCTATCACACACTAACGCTATCTGTTGGGTATTAGTAACACTCAGTATCGCACTTCTCTCTGCTATTTAATGACCCCGTGCATGTGAAGTGAAAAGTGGGGTTAAGCAATGGTTCTTGTCTGTACGTCTCTCCATCCGTCTGTCCACAAACATCAGTTTATGATCGAGGAACAACTTGATTTCAATTGAATGTTATATTTTGAACACAAATCGGAAGCAAGCCTGTAGTTTCGCAGTACGTTGGCTCTGAATTTGACCCGATCACACATGCGTGGAGAGGAGTGAAATAATTATTTTTTTTTACTCTGTCTGCCTGCCTGGCAGGAAAACAAAATTTAAAACAGTTCCAAACACGAAACGTACCGTTTTTAAGGACATTATAAAGGACACAAACAACAGGCACGAAGAACGAATGTAACGTGTTACCTATGGTGGCGTAATCGACACTGCGTAAACGGCGGTAATTTCTGGAATTATTTTATTTCGACGACTTTTACAATCTTTATCTTATTTCAACTTAATTATATATTTGAACACTGTAGAATTCAAATTGTCTTCTTGTCACTTCCAAGAGCCTCCAGTTTAGCAGTACTTGGACATGTTAAATATGGTGGTGTATAAGACTGCTCCGATAGTTCTAAACTTCCAGAATGTTGTTTTTAAACGAACTTTTATAATCATTATTTTATTTAATTGAAGTCTATACTGAATACTGTGTGGGCTGTTGTGTTTTTTTATTTATTGAGACACCCTGTGACACCCTTCCTTGTATGTACATTGAGTGAGATAATAATGATTGGTGTTTTTGATTGACAATGCCGTTTGTCATCATTAAACTTTTTCTCTAATCAGTTGTTCGTTCAGTGAAATGAGCGAATTAATCGAATTATCTTGGTGAAATTAACTTGCACTTCCTTTGGAACTTAAAACTTTCTATGTTGGAAAGACTAAACTGCTGGATATTCCTCACCCATCTGAAAATGCAGGAACAGAAACGGTTGATTAACACAGACAAGAAGCTGCACAACACACTTCTCCAACACGTGGCAAGAGAAAGGCTTCTCGTCCATGATCTTCGTGACGGTCTCCTGATACCATCTATGCTGGGTAACCATGACATCCATGTTCAGCAGCATCGTAACGGGGTGAGTTGGACAGGGCCCAAGCTCAGAGCTGCACTGTTGCCATTGATTTTCAATGCCAAACCATCTGTTTCTGGTTGCTCTTCAGTAGTGGACTTGCATGTGTTAATGAAACAAAGACATAATTTAGCCCTCCATCAAGAGTTTCTGTACCAGGCATGTGATTTTAATTTTAATATATCTGTGATGCATGGGTAGCGTCAGAATATTAAACAGGGTATTCCAAGTGTATCCTGCAAGCAAGAGCCCTTAGGTGGCAACAAGTCTCTCTACCCATGTGCTCATCAAGATTATACCCAGGGATAAACTCATCAGGGAGAAGGGTTTTGACTGTTACACCAGGCATTCCCTGAAGGGCTGCACTCTGTGTATTGTGGAAAGTCACCACCAATCTTACCTGGTGCATAACAATGTTCCTCAAACTGACCTTCATAACGATAGTGAAGTAGTGTACAGAGGAATTGATCAATGCAGCAGACCTCACGACTCAATTCTTCTCCAACTCTTTGATCTCCAATCATCGCTTTAGTTTCCAACAAGGTAAGTACACCTTGGACATGCTGTTTCTTCTATGCCAACAATGGATAGACACCCTCAATCTCAACGAGGTCATGGATCTCCTGAGCATGGTATGCCTCCTGAGCCTTTTCTGGACATCTCCTGAGCCTTTTTTGTCTGGCACTCCACACTGCTTTCCCAACTGTACCCAACCCAACTAATAATATCCAGAGTATTCTCCTGGACTGGTTTCAGATTTCCTGCATGCTCACAAGCAGTGGATTGCTTTTGATGGCATTTTCTCCCATTCTCTACTTTGAGAGATCAGCATCCCTCAAGGTAACATTATGCATCCAATACATTTATTGGTGCACATCAATGATCTCTTTTTGTTACTGGAAAGGCCACTGTATCACTTTGCAGTGCACTCAGTTCTGTAAAGAATAGCTTGTGCCCCATCACTTTGCCAGGCAAACTGTGGTAGGAACTTCCTCTGAGAATTTTGGGAAAATAAGCAACTGGTCATCTTCCTGTAGCATGACTTTTAATGCAAGAATGATCCATCCTCTCACTTTGTCCCCCCCCCCCCCCACCTTATAGAGAAAGGTTGGAAAATTATTTCTAGGAGAGTCCAACCAGTGGTGCTCCTGGGCCTTACCACCAGCTATAACCTTTCTTATGTAACTTCAAACTGGCCTCCAATGCCGGTCGCCACCTTTGAATTATCAGCAGGGCCAAGTCCTTCCTATGCTGTCCTCAACTGACAACTGTGGAAAAGGTCTTCATCCAATGTGCCATGGATTATGGCTCCCCCCACTGGCCTGGTTCTGTTTCCCATCTTGCCCCTTCGAGGCCATGATTTCAAAGGTTCTCGATGTAATTGGCATCTCATGACGTGAAGCCAAATTTCAAGATCCGATTCTCGTACACCACAGGCTGGTTAAGTAGTGTTACATTCTTTTACCAGCTCTCTTCTGGTGTTGCTCCTCCTGCCCTCTTGGACAGCCCCTCACCCACCAGGTTTCACTTGGACATATAACGAAAGGAATACGAGAGGAGGGGGATGTAACGAGCACGTATAAGGGATCAGTGTGGTTAAAATATATACCAATTTTCGTACATAATATAAAGAAGACACTTAGCAACTTGTATATTGTTGTAAAGAGCAAATGTTTTGCTCTGAGCCTCGATTTTTTAATTCAAATCAATACCACCAAGTATTGGAATGGTGAGTTATCACAAAGGAGGTAACACATGCAAAGGAGCCGAGATTGGACTCAGATCAAAAGGATATTCCACAAAAGAAAGAAGAAAGGGTAAAATGGAGGAATGTGTATGTCTTTCCAAACTTCAAGGATTTGCAATGGAATCTGTGTTCCGCGCAGGTTGTTACAGTTAATTGCATTCGAGTGGTGACTCCGAACCTGTTGGCGAGCAACGGCGTGGTGCATCTGGTGGATGGACTATTGAATGCACCTCAAAGCAGATTGACGGATATTGTGAAGGGCCGCAGGGACCTCAGCAAATTCCTGGTACCGCCTGTGAACACTCGAACACTTTTACCCACTAACAAACACATGCAAACATCTCCTTTGAGAAACCTTTGATGTAAAACCACAAGTTCGATTTTATTTATGTTAAAAATGATGTGTTCTGATAAAACATTGAAATGTTCCAAAACACTTCAATGATCACCGAATAGACCTGTCCGTTTTTATTCCGTTAAGACCCGATGGCTTTCCCAACCCTTTGCAGGTGAAAAAAATGGATCTTCATCAAATAGAAGGTCGAAGTGAGATGAGTTTTTAGTCCATGACGATAATTTCGGTCGTCTACTGCAGCACATTTTAAAAAAACAACGTTCCTCGTTTTCTTGTCTGGGGCATGGACGTGCAGCTTTGATTTTGATCTGCCCATTTTCACCCCCAAAATTCACAATAGATAATAGTTAGTTTATAACGAAAAGTACATATAGCCACCTTCCCGATAGTAAGTTAAATACCTGCCAATTTTCAGGAGGATATAATTTGATTTGACGTCGCAACACGGGAACAAAGACCATTCGGTGGTCGATATGTCAGACCAAAGCCTTGCTTCGCTGGGTACCTGTGCTCATTACCCCGTGCACACGAAGCGAAAAGCGGGGTTCAGCAATTGGTTCACTTCTGTCTGTCGGTCTATCTACAAACGTCAGTAAATGATCGACGAGCAACTTGATTTCAATTTCATGTTATATTTTGAACACGAATCGGAACATGAATCGGAAAACGAATCTGCAGTTTAGCAGTACTTTGGCTTTGAACTCGTCCCGATTGTGCATGTGCAGAGAGGAGTGAGATAAGTTTTTTTTACTCTGTCTGCCTGTCTGACAGTCAAATGAAATTGAAAATCATTCCAAACAGGAAACTTACTGTTTTTAAGGACATCATAAAGGATATAAACAGGCATGAATAACTCCTGTAACATATTAAATAAGGTGGTGCAAAAGACGCTGTGTCAATAGCGGTAAACTTCCGAAGAAAACTTTCTACAACCTTTAAAATCTTTATTTTATTTCAATTGAGTTATATACTTGAACCCTGTGGAACACAAATCACCTTTTTAGCACTTTCAAAACCCTTCAGTTTAACAGTAATTGGACAAGATATTCCACATTTTACGTCATCAAGACCAATCAGATTTGCTGCTCATAGACCCCGCCAATGTCATTGTTTCTCAAGTCTGTGTGGGGTAAGGTGTTCTATCATCTATGAACTCTCTAGTTGGTGTTGCTTTCATTCTTAGAGACAGATCTCAATGTTGTATCCAGCCCGACCGATTATGAAGTGAAGCACCTGTCTGAAACGAGCCTTGGATGTTATCTGTATGTTGTTAAGTAAAATGGTACAGGTATGCTTATTCACAACACAGGTCACTCAGAATGACTAGTTCTCGGTAGAGTAGCATTGACACCCACCTCTCCCATTTTCCAAGAAAACGATATTCTCCTTCGATCAACAATCACACTTTCATGTAAATAAATGATTAATCACACCTTCATGTAAATAAATGATTACACCTTCGGAAATGCTAATCACTCAAAACACCTTCATAAACGTCACATTTTTTTTTTCTTCACGAATCTGATTCTAGACATGTATTCTTCAGTAGCTTTTATGAAAAGTAGATATCATAAATTACGTCATCAATTTTGTGACACCCCTCTCCCTCCCCCTCCAAATCAAAATCCTGGATCTGCCATTGAATTATAAAGCTTATTATCTTGCTAAGCCTGGTGTTGGCTTAGTGGTTAGGGTGGCTGGCTTGGGATCTTAGAGTCCTGAGTTCAAGCCCTGTCAGCCGCTAAATTAACATCAGGTGGGGTTGACTCAGCCTGTTCATTCTTCCGAGGTCGGTGAAATGAGTACCAGTGAACTGGTAATAGGGGCATTGCATCAGTGTTGCCCCCATACTCGGTAGCAGTGGTGATGCACCGTTGATCATAGCCAGTTGGAAGCATGAAATCATGTCACCACAATAAAAAGTGGAAGTATAAAAATAAATAAAAAATTATCTTGCTTATTCAATATCACCTCATATTAATATCAAGCTGGTGTATCCGGTTATTATGGAATACTATTATCTCTGTAAAGGTTAATGTCAGTCTGTATCGGCGGACGTGATGGACAACGTATTTTCTCAATTGGAAATTGATAAAACTTTTTCACCACCATGGGAAATGAGGTATGGCTGTTGCTTCGAGCATTAGCCCTTTGTCAGATCACAATAAGTACTCTGGGTGGAAGGTTAGGGTTATAAGGTGTTGGGAAATGGGCAAATATCAAATATGAAGGACTCTGTTGGTTTTTTTTTTCTTTGTTTTTCATCTTCTTTTTTGTATACATACAGCGTCAGGATTCATGAAAGAGCTAGAACACGAAATGGATCAGGACACAACAGAACAAAAGGAACAACAGAGAAAGAGAGGGGGGCACCAACAGCAGAGTGAGGGATAAGATAGGAGACTTGGACAAACAATGAGTGTGGGGAGGAATGAGGGGTGGGAAAGGATGCGTGGGCTGGACAATATGGATACAGAAGGAAGCTCTCAGGATGGAAAAACTGGAAATTTGGAAGGAGGAAGGCTTGGGGGTGGGGTGTTAACGAGGGTAGAAAAGATGTTTTGGTTTTGGTTTTTTTGGTTTTGGAGGGAGGACGATCTGAGATGATGGTGTCTTGAAGACCTCGAGGGAAGAATGAGATTGAAGAGAATGTTGAAGTTCATTCCACAGGTGGGGAAAAAAGGAACAAATGAGCGGAGGTGAGCAGTGATCTTGGATTTTGGGAATTTCACCAGAAGGGGGTTGATGGTGGACCGTGTGCACTCTGCAGAAACCTGGGGGAACAAAGCAAAGAAAGAGCAGAGGGTGCAAGACTTGTTCTAGCCCTGACAAAATGTCGTAATGCAAGAGCACCTTGGCTTAAACAAAGGATAAGTATATTCTCCCCATTAAGAAACATATACTCATACACATTTCATTATTTTGAGTAAAAGGACATTATGCATGAAAAGAAGTGGGACAGGGGAGTGGAGAAAATGGAGGATAATGGAGTTTTGGAGGAAGCGTGGGAGAAATACAAAATTAGGATCAGATATGGCATCACGTGGGGGAGTCTGTAATTCCACGATTTATGGACATGATATGGACATGGTCCCAAACTTCGAACATTAACGTGATTTTTTTTTTTCATTCCCAACCACAAATGTGCACATGCAATCATTTTCACGACCACCCCTTTACAAGTCTATCATATAAAAATGGACAGGCGAGCAAGCTTGAGAGATCTCAACCTGCATTCGTGATGGCAGCAGAAAATGAGTTTTTTGGGATAATAAAACCCTTCCTCACATCTAAATGTTGTCTGAGTGAAAACAACATGCATATTTCACAGTTCGGTGATCAGAACATGATTTATAATGTGCATATTTCTTGAACGTTCTGTCATGACAAAGCCAAAAGACATGACAAATTACCATCCGGAATTTCAACGTGAGACCGATGCCAAAAGCTGAAAGCAGATGTCCCTGGGCCCGAAACATTACCTCCACCTTGCATTTTACACAACTTACAAAATGTATTGTACGTACTTTAAACAGCTGTGGCAGGTGATTAAAATTGCTGATTTAATGTAAACGTTGGTGAGTTCACAAGTTCATTCCAGGAAGCCTTTGCACAGACACCGAAGATGTGATCTTTTCTTAAGAGATGATTGAAAATCTGTTATTTAAGGCTTTTTTGAACAATGCTGGATGTTATAAATATTGCAATAGAATGCTGTCATGCTCGGTGTCACGACATTGCAGTCTCTTTTTTTTTTATTGTGAACACGTGACCACCTTTCTGAATGCTCTCAGGTGTGACATGATGATGTGTCCCCATGCACATCTCATGTTGAGTTAGTGATTGTTGGTTTATATATACCGACAAGCCAGTGTGTTGCTCATTTTCCAAACATATCATAAAGGCAAGGAAACACCTTACCAACATCCTAGTCAGAAACAATTTGCCAACTGGAACTTCTCTGTCCTCCCCCTTGGCATTTTTTCTTGTGCTAATAGTATGTACGGGCTGGTGCGCAATGCATTTGTGGACAGCTCAGTTTGGATTCATACTACTCAGACAAATCCCAAAATCATTTTTCAAATCAAAAGCACAATCATTATGCATTCAGTCTCAAATGCCTTTTTGGACCAAACCACAGCTCGTGCACTCCAAAATGAAAAAATAATCTCCTGGTCAACCTTGCCAGAAACTTGACAGGTGCAGTTAAAGCAACCAAAGACTGTGGCAGAAATCATTTTGAACACTTTTTTTCGAGACCGTGTCGGGTCAACCAAAAGGAACATGAACAAAAATGAGTTAATGAACTATCAGGTGACTGGTGACTGGGACAGGGCGTATTCTAAAAAAAAA
>CM068964.1:25035019-25050491 GCA_035128595.1 Eptatretus atami | reverse complement strand
ACTCTAACTGCTAAGCCAACGCCAGGATCCCAAGTCATCCACCCTAACCGGTAAGCCAAACGCCAGGATCAAGTCACCACCCTAACCGGTATAAGCCAACGCCAGCGATCCCATCACCACCCACTCTAAGCAACGCAGGATCCCAAGCCACCACCCTAACCGCTAAGCCAACGCCAGGATCCCAAGTCACCACCCTAACCGGTAGCCAACGCCAGGATCCCAAGTCACCACCCTAACCGGTAAGCCAACGCAGGATCCCAAGTCACCACCCTAACTGCTAAGCAAGCCAGGATCCCAAGCCACTACCCTAACTGCTAAGCCAACGCCCAGGATCCAAGCCACCACCCTAACGCTAAGCCAACGCCAGGATCCAAGCCACCACCCTAACCGCTAAGCCAACGCCAGGATCTCAAGTCACCACCCTAACCGTAAAGCCAACGCCAGGATCCCAAGTCACCACCCTAAACGCGTAAGCCAACGCCAGGATCCCAAGTCACCACCCTACCGGTAAGCCAAAGCCAGGATCCCAAGCCACCACCCTAACCGCTAAGCCAACGCCAGGATCCAAGACACCACCCTAACCGGTACGCAACACCAGGATCCAAGTCACCACCCTAACCGGTAAGCAACGCCAGGATCCCAAGCCACCACCCTAACTGCTAAGCCAACGCCAGGATACATACCCAACTCATCTACCAAGTTTTGTTATAACTCGTTCACAACTTTTTGAAATAACATGCTTGATGTCGTTTTTGGTCCTATCTCTCAATGGTGAGAAATCACTGAAGAAATTGAGTTTCAGATCATCACCAAAAATCTCATCAATTTGGCCTTGTCACACACCAACCTGCCCACCAAGTTTTGTCTGAATTCATCTGAAACGTTTTGAAATATGATGCTATACATTGTTTTTGGCCCTCTCTCTAAATGGTGATGAATTACTTTAAAAATTCGAGTATATACTGTATGAAGTGAATCGGATGAAAATTGATGATTTATGACTCAACCTTTTGACCTATGCTCTCAAAGCAATCGTGTTCGAGCTTGTGACTACCCTCTACCAGATGGTTATGTTTTGTGAAGATCAGAGTAAAAAGTGACCTGTAGGCAATTGACATACAGACATACACACACCGAAATAACAGACCAGACAAACCAATGTGTGTGTAAGAGAGAGAGATATAGATATAGATAGAGATATAGAGATATAGAGATATAGAGATATAGATATAGAGATATAGAGATATAGAGATATAGAGATATAGAGATATAGAGATAGATCAGATGCACCTCCTGACTGTTATGGTGAGCATCGCCGCGGATTATGTCTCCCACAGTAAAACCGCATAATCCGCACAGAACAACCATCCGTCTGCCACCCAGACAATTGTTCCTGCTAATGCAAACCATTGAATCAGAAGGCACATGATGTGATCAGCAGGAAAATCAAAACATGAGGAGTATGATGAGCACTCCTCTGATCCCCATTGCACACAATCCACACCAAAGCATCGCTTCCAACACAGAGGCTTTAGCCCGGTGACTGTCAAAGAAATAAAGATTATATGGTCATCATCAGTTACACATCAAACGTAGCCACGGATCCGGATTTCGGCTATTTGCCCTCATCAGGATGGCATACCAATAAATATCTGACCAATGATGACCACATTTGTCGTTTATACATCAGAAACACATCTGATTGTTATGGTGAGCATCGCCGCGGATCATGTCTCACATTGTAAACCACATAATCTGCAAAGAACAACAGTCTGCCTGCCACTCAGACAATCGTTCCTGCTAATGTAAACCAAGAAACCAGAAGGCACGTGTGATCAGCAGAGAAATCAACAATGTGTGGAATGTGACTAGTGCTCCTCCAATCTCCAATGACATCTGTCCTGTTGTCCTGCGCACACAAAAGTGTCACCTCCGACCAGGAGGCATTGGCCTGGCCACTCATGTCAAAAGACAGAGATTATATGGTCACCATATAATCAATGACCATATAACCAAAGTGGCATCAAAATGTGAAAACTTTGAGGGATGTGTTTACGTTTGCAGGCTACTGTATGTATAATATATATATATATATATATTATATATTTATATTATACGAGTGTATTTCCACACATATGCTCACATGATACTCATTGAACACCCCACTCATGTAGATTAACAGCTCACAAAGTCTTCATCAGAAAATATCAGAAAGGTGAGTCAAATAGTTGAAGAAAGTTGACATGATATAATACAGGATAATTAAAGAAATGTCCCCACTGCAGGTTCATATGTGCAGCATTGAATAGCAGAGTGGAATGTCTGAAGAAAATTCCATTGTGATGTCTCATTGCTCAACATTGAAACAAGAAGATGAGGAAGAACAATACACTAATTGAAAAGTGTGATTCTGCATTTTCTAATTTGTGTGTACATGCAGACTGAAGATTACTTTTAGTTGTTTTGACAAGGACTTCGCAAAAGCATTCTCACCAGAGTCCGGATGATCACCCGGTTGATGGTGTGTAAGACACCATTGGTTGCCACAGTATCTGTATGCTCCATGACTGGTTCACCATTTACAGTCACACTGTCACCCTACAACCGAGTCGCATAGCTGAGCCCTCCACGGTCTCCAGGTGTTGTGCCAATGATGGCAGGAGAACACATCTCTGATGGATCATGTGATGCTTGATTAGGGCTGTGGGATAAGAATTGGTGGTGGGAGGGGGGGGGGATGAGAGGAGAAAAGTGGTTATGACAAGATATAAGGAGCCAGCAGTCCAAGATAATTCTGCCTCTTTTGTCTACCCAAAGATTCTCTCGACATGCAACCTTCTTCAAGGTCATACAGCAATAGCATTTTGAATAATGACCGATGAACCTTCACCTTGTGACCTTTAGTTCTTGTATTCGGATGCTATGAGTCCTGGTGAACTTGAAAATGGAGCAATAAATCCTGTATAGGCCTCCTCAAAGATTCCTCATTTATTCTGAAGAACTTCTTTATATAAAGGCCTTAGATTAATGGTGATGACCACCACAGGCGATCACATAATCATCATCACCATTTTTAGTATGAGCTCAGCAGCTCATAGAGCATCATGGCTGGCCTTGGCCCAAGGCCAATGTACAGACAAGATTGGTCCAAGCCTTTTACACATGGGCACCTAGTCCTAAATAGAACGAATTTCAGCAAAACAAACAGTGAAATGCAAACTGTTAGGTGAATGTACAATCTTTCCATTTTACCTTTTTGGGAGATGCCATCGTGGTACGTCACTGGAATGCTAAGGGCTCCCTTATATAGGGAAGAACGGGGACTCTTGGAAGTGCTGGGAATTCTAATAAATTTTCCATACAAGAAACGGTCCAAGGCACTTATTTGTTCATTACGACACTTTACCATATTTAATTTTGGTGCAAAACAAAAATTCACCAGCTTTTGGTGTATAATGGTTAGAGTGTCTACTCTTAGTCTGGAGGTCAGTGGTTCAAACCCTGGCCAAGTCATACCAAAGTCTTTAAAATGGTACGTGCTGCTTCCTTGCCTGATGCTCAGCATTAAAAAGGATAGAATACAAACAAACAACTCTATGTTGGCAATAATAGCACGGGCTTTGATGGGCATAATGGACTCCTCCTGCATCTAACTTCCTTGTAAGGAACTCATATTATTACCCTCACCAGAGAAGAAGGTATTGCATTTGGATCAGTTTGTTTGTCTGACGAGGATGTGAGTAAGGTCCTAAGGTCATTGGCTGTGTTGTCTGAGGTCAATTCCGGTGCTATCTCATGTGTGTTGTGTGTGTGTGTGTGTGTGTGTGTGTGTGTTGTGTGTGTGTGGTGTGTGTGTGTGTGTGTTGTGTGTACGTGTTGCAGCTCTTCCAAGAGCTTTATACCTTTGACCTGAGACCATTTAAGTAATTATTATGCTTAACTCAGGCAAAAGACCTTTTATTGCCTTTAGCTATCACAATCATGTGTGACAGAATTTGGAGTGGCCTGCTTGTAATCATTTTTAACAAGCCCCAATCTCATTACTTCCTTGGATAAATACCATGGAACACCCTTTCCTTGTGACGTCACAGCTTATGGCACTGCTTGACAACTATTGTGTAAATAAGGGACTTTTGATGAGAAATTGCCCTTTGCTAACGATAAAAGATAAAGTTAATAACTCAAAAATTGACTTTTATGCAATAAATTATACATTTAATCCAACTACTACTGCTGCTACCACTAGTACTACTACGACAACTACTTTCATGGCCCCAATCAATCTCACCTTGTGGGGCACAAGTTTTACCTCTCCACAACCCTCTATCTTGAGCATCTTCTCTCTACACCCGTCGCTCTCCATCAACTAATTATTTAATATCTATGTTTATTTTAATACACATATTGTACAAATTTCTACTTACATAATATATACTATGGTTCCTTTAAAAAGGAACTTTGACAGCTCGGAGGAGGCTATGAAACCATCAAAGCCTGTGATATTTTTTACCAACCTCTGGTCCATGCTCTGTCATTTTTAAAAGCTGAGCATCAAGCAAGGAAGCAACACATACCATTTTAAAAAAATCTTTGAATGACTCAGTCAGGGTTCGAACCACTATATCCTCCCAGACTAGAGGAAACACTCTAACCAGCCACCACTTCTTCGTCTTCTTGCATATTGCAGCTTAGCTGCTGGGTAGCTATTATTTCTTGGAAGCACGACTGTGTCGCTGATGCAGTGCCCCTCTACCAGTACACACTGGTACTCATTTCACCAACCTCAGAAGGATGACAGGCTGAGTCAACCCCTGGTGTATTAATTCAGCGGCCACCAGGGCTATGAACTCAGGACGCTAGGATCCCAAGCCGCACCCTAACCACTACGCCAACACCAGATTCTATTACACCATGAGGCTGGTACTTGTCCATGTTTTTTTAATTATTTTGATCAATGCAAAGCTTATTCCTCTTCTTTAATCACTAATGGTTTATTAGTCCCTACCGGTTTCACCGCAGGGACGAGAGGCTTGCTCTCTGTCTGTCCGTCTGTCTGTCTCACCTGTGTTTTTTCCGACCTTTTTTTTTCCCCATACCGTTTAACATTTTCAACTTAAACTTGATACTTGGCTTTATTGTGATAAGTTAAGAACATGTTTGTGTTTCAGGGCATTTCATCAATTTTCACAGAGTTACGCCCTTTAAAACTTAGAAATACCACACATTACTATACGTAGTATACAATTATACATGGGTCAGTGTTCAGCTGGCCTGACTCCACCACAATAAAATCATGCGCCGCCATTGCATGAAGCAGCACAGTTGGCAGGCCTCAAGTCTCAGGGTTGGGTGTTTGTCCATGGCACAGAGCAATTGGATTGATCCCAGGTATATATCCACGATGTATTATATGTGCACATAAGCCGTACGCATGTTTTTGCTTCATGTACGTACAACGGGTTGTTTATAGTACAAAATAGGCAAATCCTAGAATGAATGAAACACGTGGGTAAGAGTTCTTCTTCTTCATTTTGTTCCGGTATCGACTCAACATGCATTAAAGCAAACTCATTTTTATCTCCCAAACATTCATGGGACCAGCAGGGACATATATTGCAAAGCAATTCTCGCTGTTGTTCAAATCGTTATTTCACAAATTGCCAAGCTATATGACTTTACCTGTTAATGACACTGAATCTTCCGATATCCTGTCCAAGATAGCTTTGTCCATCTTGCCAAATGCAGAATTGGTCGGAGCCAGGATGTGTAGCCTTGCCTTTTGTTGAGACATCTACCAGGCTGCTTTTTCAATGAGGCTCTGCAGTAAACAAGAAAAACGGGGGTGGTGACTTGGGATCCTGGCGTTGGCTTACCGGTTAGGGTGGTGACTTGGGATCCTGGCGTTGGCTTGGCGGTTAGGGTGGTGGCTTGGGATCCTAGGGTCCTGAGTTTGAGCCCTGTTGGCTACTGAATTAACACCAGGGGGTTGACTCAGCCTGTCATTCTTCCAAGGTCGGCAAAATGAGCGCCAGTGTACTAGTAATAGGGTCACTGCATCAGTGGCGTAGCTGCGCCCCGAACCAATGATGCAACCAGCAGCCAAAAAGGCTGCAAGGCTGCACACGAAGGGAAGGGAAGTTGGGTATGTAACAAGAACAAACTGATTTGATTTTGATTCTGGTCTGATGCAGATCCGGCCTATCAGTGGGATACAAAACGTAAACCGTTCAGCCTGGTGGAAGTATGTGCTCTACCAAGTGCCGTTCTAGTTTATTGTTGTAGACAATTGAATATCAAAAGATATACAAACAGGTTTGCATGTCTCGGACTAGTATGCGCATCTCGTTTTGAAAATCATTTGAATATGGCAAAGAATCCGTATAATTATGCCTTTTGTCTCCAAATTCTACTACTACTACTAATACTACTAATTTAATGGTCTTATTTATTGTCATGTTCTTGTGAGATCAGCTCAGGAACGTTTTTGGCCCACGTCTTTCACGTATGGGCTGGTCAGGCCTGTTATTCAACTGAAGGTAACTTGTGGAAGAATTAGTAACATGTTTAGGATACCAGTGGTAACTCACCTACTCTTCATGAAAGACACCGTGGGATCTTTAAGACAGACCAACAACCAGTCCTTTCAGATAGGTCCTCTAATTTAATGTCCATCCGGTGGATCGCGCACACACATTGTTTCCTCACCCTGCATGTGAAACCAGGATGACAGTTTATACCTGGGTCAGGATTCGAACCCAGGTGAGACAGCTCAAAGTCGAGTATGCATACCTGTCCAGTGGCCTATCCTCTAAATGGTGTGCTCTATTATCTGTCATCAACCCTTTAAATCCTGATCATCAAGTGAGAAAGCAGCATGTGTCACATTGAGGTTATTTCTCCAAAATAAGCTCGTAGAGTGGGTCCCAGTGAGTGTCAGGCCGTCCGTACGTACATCCGTTAACATTTCACTAAAACATCTTCTCCTCACAAAGTACCTGACCAATATGGACCAAATTTGGTACAATGCATCAGGAGAGCAAGGTCTCATGGGGTTCTGCTCCCCATACAGATACGTCCCCAAATCAAGAGAGTAAAAGGGGGAGGGGGGGGGTTGCCCCAAATATTCGTATTTTATTCAAAAATCTTCTTCTCAGAAACCGACAACCAGATCCAGACCAAAATGGCCATGTGGCATTGTGACCATGGCCTAACTTTAAGTTGTGCTCCCCATGGCCGTGTCTCCCCTGGAAAGGGGACTACACCGTCCATCCCCTAATCGCTCATTTACATATATGTTTTTTGTGTACCATGTTGAGGCTTGTGTGAGAGCTAATATACAGAAAGCTATAATAAGGCAGGAGACAAAAGGGGTGGGAGAGGGAAGCACAAAATAGTGAGCAACAGAGACAATAGGAGGTCTGTGGAAGGGAGAGCGATGGGGTGGGGTACAAGAGGTAAAGAAGATAGTACTTCAGGGACTTTCAGGAAGGAAAACAGGGAATTTGAAGGAGGTGGGCTTGGGGTGGATTAACAGAGGTAGTAAAGATCAAGATTTTTGATGGTGGAAGATGTGAGATGGTGGTGAACAGCTGTTTTAATAACCTGGAGGGAGGAGTGGGATTAAAGAGAGTGTGGGAGTTTGTCCCAGAGGTGGGAAAAAAGAGGAATGAAAGAGTGAAGGTGAGCAGTGATTCTTGATTTTGGTCGTTTTACCAGAAAGGGGTTGCTGGTGGACCTTGAGCACCATGAGGATATATAGGGGGGACAGATCACATCCAGAGCAGGAGAGGGGGGCAAGGCCAGAGAGGAGACCGTAGAAGACAGAAAGACCACTGACATGCCTCCGGTGAGAGTGAGAGACCCAAAGACTCAGCTTCATCGTGGGAGATAGAGATACCAATGATCCCAAAAGCCTTGGTTTCCACAGCGTGAAGTCGAACCTGGTGTGAGGCAGGAGCACCACCCCAGAGGGGGGAGCAGTACTCCATCAGACTGTGGATGAAAGCTTTGTAAGTGATTAGAAGCTCAAGTGTGCCAAGGAAGGACTTTGCATGACGTAGGATGCCCAGGAGGCGACGGGCTTGGAGGCGAGCTTGGAGATGTGGCTTTCCCAGGAATGATTGTGGCAGATAGTGAGAAGGAGATGTGGCTTTCCCAAAATTTTGAATGAAAGGATTTCTTCAAGGGGATTGTTGAGAAAGTAGATGGGGGGGAGGGGGTTCCAGATGGTGCTTTCAGAGAGACATGGTGAGGGTGTGAGATTTGTCAGGATTGAAAGACATGTTCCAAGTATTTGACCAGCTTGTAATTTTATCCAGGTCTGCAGGGAGGAAAGAGACTTCTGCCTGCTGATCAGAGGGATGAGATATGGTGCGGCAGATGGTGGAGTCATCAGCAAAAGGATAAAGAGGATTTTTCAGAGTCAGAGACATCATTGATGAAAACCAGAAAAATAACACGGCCCAGAACGCTGTCTTGAGGAACTCCAGCTTGGACAGGAAGAGGGGATGAAAGAATTCCATTTAGGGCCACACGTTGGCTGCGACAGGAGAGGAAGTCTGTGAGCCATGAGTGGAGATGGCCTTTGGATACCATAGGAAGAGAGTTTGGTGAGCAGGGCAGGGTGCCAGACCGTGTCAAAAGCTCAAGATATGTCTTGGGATATGGCTCTGATCTCATGTTTGGCATTGAGGACCTCCATCCATTGTTGGGAGAGCAGAAGCAGCATGTCTAGGGTAAAGTGACCTGGTCTGAATCCAAATTTATGGTCGGAAATCAAGCCATTGGAGAAGAGGAAGGAT
The DNA here is from genome assembly GCA_035128595.1 of Eptatretus atami. Classification (NCBI taxonomy): domain Eukaryota; kingdom Metazoa; phylum Chordata; class Myxini; order Myxiniformes; family Myxinidae; genus Eptatretus; species Eptatretus atami. The sequence continues at coordinate 25,041,690 of CM068964.1, read as the reverse complement.
TTGATGTTGGAAGCGATGATGGATTCCATGACCTTGCTGATGATTGGGAGAAGGCTGATTGGTCTGTAGTTGCAGGGATCAGTTTTTGCACCTTTTTAATGCAGATTTCATATTCACTAAAACATACTTTCCTCACAAACTGCCTGAGCGATATGGACCAAATTTGGTACGATGCATCAGAACATAAGGTCTCATCAGGTTGTGCTCCCTATCTGGATCCACCCCAATAAGAGGCTAAAAAGTGGGGTTTCACCTCAAATGCAGGTAATATATTTTAAAATCTTCTCAGAAACCGACAGTCAGATCCAGACCAAACTCTTCATGAAACATAAGGACCATGCCGTTAACTTAAGTTGTGCTCCCAGACCCTAGCTACTTCAGGATGGGGGGGCAGCCCTTCCATAATCCTCATTTCACCCCTATTGGGGAAATAACCGTCAGTCCCCGACGGGGTTATTTGTTAAAGTCTTTGGTATGACTCGGACGGGCTCAGAATATAACTGCGGACTTCCGAGAATCAGAGCAGATGCTCCAACCATTATATCACCAAGTCTAGTAATTTAATTGTAAGAAAATTAAGGATTAAAAAAATAAAAGAAACATTCCTTTAACGTGGGGGTTTATCTTCGTTGATTTCATGTCAAGTCCAGGATTTTCCTCAAAATCACTTGAACGTTTTCACCCTTTCCCCCCTGATACCAGTTTTCATTTGCATCCCATTTAATTCTCACACAAATTCAAACAGATGTGGCTGTTAAACTGTGGATAATAACTCTCTCTCGCTCTCTCTCCTCTCCCTCTCCCTTCCTTCTCTTCCCTCTCTCTCTCGCTCTCTCTCGCTGCTGTTTGCATCATTGGTTGGGACGCCGTATGCCGTGATGCAGTGTCCCTTAACAGTACACTGTTACTCATTTTGCGCCTCGAAGGATGACAGGCTGAGTCAACCTCCTGGTGTATATTAATTCAGCGGCAACGGGGTGAACTCAGGACCTTAGGATCCAAGCCCACCTATAAGAGCAACAGGATTAACTGTGATCATCTTCCCAGAATCAGAGCCTACTCTGTTGCCTTTTGCTCTGTTTTGATGAACTGCCTCCTCCTCCTGACGTCAATGCAGCTGCAGTACTTTATTATCTCAATAGAGTTGTACATATTGAAATTATTTTATCATTATGAGATGCTTTTGTGCATTCAGAGTACTGTAATTTCATATATACTGAAACGCAAAAGAAACTTACCACCTTTTAAACCTTCAAATATCAACAATAACAACTGCGTCTGTTAGTAAATGTGTGAACTTATTTGTGGACAATAGTGTCCTCACTGTCAGACAAAACGGTCACGGATGGTCACTTGAACCTTCGACGGTCACTTCATAGCACAGCTGTTGAACAGCCGTTTTGACTGTCAGTGATTAGCCAAGGGGTACGGGATGATTTTAATGAGCTGCACTGATGTCTTGATATTGGCTTTAAAAAGACCGGTGCAAAATGGGCTTTCAATCAACATGCCACGATGGTCAAGGGATCAACGGCAGTGTGCCTTGGGCATACTGCAAGGCGGATTGAGCTACCGTGAGGTGGCACGTCGCCTTGGCTGTTCACACCAGACAATATCGGCCCTGGTGGACAGAGACACCCTCCACAACTCTGCAGATGACAGACCTTGATCAGGGAGGCCAAGAGTCACCACTGCAAGGCAGGACAGGCAGATGGTCCTAAGTCAGATGGCTTCAGACATTGAGGACTGAGTGGGACTTCAGACATTGAGGACTGAGTGGGACAGAATCCAGCAGCAATCCATCCAAAGACTGGTACGCAGTATGCGCCGCGATGCACTGCCTGTATCCAAAACAATGGTGGCCACACACGCTATTGAAAGGGACTGACATTGCACCCTGTGCTGTTCTGTACTGTAGAACAAACTTATGAGATGGTGTATCTTGGTCAAAAACTTGACATGTCATCAATAAAATGCCAATGTTTCAATTAGCAATTGTTGGTTTGTTTATTTTGAACTGTTACAATTTTATTACATTTCAAACAAGTGGTAAGTTTCTTTTTGCGTTTCAGTATATTTACCATCAATGGTTATAAATACAATTGATATTCTGTTTGGTCAAAGAGGTGATCAAACCACACAATTCCAGAGTTGAGGTTCTTGAGCAACCTTTTAATTTTAGTTGAGTATCCAATCAAGCAATTTAAAGGTGGTGGATTATGAATCTATTGTCACCACGATGGGTCTGCCTAAACGTCACCCGTCGCGCCAGGAGCTTTTGCTTCTCCTGAAGATCACCGAGCTTACCAAATTCACACTGCGTTCACTTAACTGTTCTTCTCCATTTACAAAACCCCAAACATCGTTCCAATCTGAGGATGAACGTGGCAGCGCAACGTGCGGTAGGCAAAAGGTTTCAGAATGGCTCTTATAGTTGAAATGGTGGTATATTTCAATAAACGGAGATAAGAGGCAGATAAGATGCAATCTTTATATATATATAAAGCTGAGTTTGTGTCTGTCGGTCATAAGCTTCGCCCATTCAACAAGCCACACCTTCCCCTCTCTCCCGCAACGTCACAATGAGCCAAACAAAGCCTTTCCCTCCAGCCACCCAGAAATCGCTGCCATCTTTTTCGCTCCACATAGCTCTGAGGGTTCATAAGCCTCTGGTCTTTGCCTGACTTTTCAAGGCTTATAAACAATCTGATGGACATGGAATTCACATATTATGTGAAGTAAATAAACATTCGAGGCGATGAAAATCGGGTTTGGTCGTGAAATGCCTGCGTAAGTAATTAATAGTCGTGAGGCTGGGGAAATTCTCGAGAGATATTTATGATGTACATGTACACTTTTAAATAACTTATATACACGTATGCTTTAAGTTATATGAAATGTACACATCCAGTTTCGTGCAATCATCACCTCTGGGTTTATGTACATTTAAAAAACTAAACCAACTCATTGAAAACTGTACAAGGTACGTTTTCATTACAACAAAAATAGTCATGATTAACATTTGAAGTCTTTCATCGAAAACCCCATTTTTTCAGTGTTTTGTATGTACTGTATGCTGTCAACATGCAGTACTGCACAGGGTGTTTCAAAAACATTGATTCAACTTTGACTTCCTGCCATTTTTTTGTTTTTTGACCTATACTGTTTTCCTTTTCAAGATTTGGTGGTGTTGTCATGGTATTTGTTCCCTGGGATCTCGATCTCTGTGGCTCAACTATGCCATTGACAGTGAAACAGAAGACAAAAGTGGTGGCGGCTCTGTAGTATGAGACAAAATCATATGTAGACACCCGCTGGAGGTTCTGCCAGGAATACGACATCAGAACACGTGATGGACCCACAAATTGTGCCATTCAACGTATTGTCAAACATTTTGAGCACAAGGACACAACCAGAGCAAGGGCAATAGTGACAGACCAGCATCAGTAACCAAGAGCCAAGCCAACATCGACACCGTGCAGGATTCTGCAGTGGACAATCCCAAGAAGTCCCACCGCCGGCTCTCCCAGGAGCTAGGCATCAAACCAACTTCAGTCTGGCGTATCCTCACTAAGGAACTGAAGTTTTTCCCACACATCATCTCGATTAGGCATAAACGGAGTCAAGATGACATGAGAAGGAGACTTGATATGTGCAATTGGCTCAGTGACGGGATGGAGCGGAACCCAAACTGGATCAGCCTGATCTGCTTCAGTGATGAAATCCATTTCCACTTGAACGGTGACATGAACAACCACAACAACATTTTCTGGCAGGTGTCTCTATATGATTTTGTCTCATACCACAGAGCCACCACCACTTTTGTCTTCTGCTTCACTGTCAATGGCATAGTTGAGCCACAGAGATCGAGATCCCAGGGAACAAATACCATGACAACACCACCAAATCCTGAAAAGGAAAAAGAGTACAGGTCAAAAAACAAAAAAATGGCAGGAAGTCAAAGTTGTTTCAATCTTTTTAAAACACCCTGTATGTCTCGGGGAGTGTTCAGTTACCAAGCAGCTAGCTAGTGATTGCGAAGTCAGCCTTTCCTTATCAATGGTTTTGAATGGAGTGCTTGCTTGTGTGCTTAAGCCACTTGGTGAGTGCTCTACAAGAAACTTGGTAACTGAACAAACCCCAGGTTCATTACATGGTGACAAGGATAAATATCTCTACCATGACTCATTTCGGCGATATCGATGAATCGATGAATTCGTTACTCAGGGAACAGACTTCAACACAACACATGGAAAGTTAGAGACGATGAGGCAAGTTTGAGATTGGTAGGAATCGAAAGCAGGTTTTATTTTAATTATTTATTTTTCCAAAACATGGTTAAAAACTCTGTGAAAAATCCTTTGGAGGAGGAGGCAGGGGAAGGATGGAGGGAGGAGAGGGGAAGGGGTGGGGTGGGAAGAAGCAGGGGAATGGGTGGTGTGGGGTGGGAGGAGGGAGGGAAGGGGGGTGGGAGAAGGGACCTGCGCAATGCCAGGTACCCCTGCTAGTAATAAATAAACAGGACCCGGTTACTTGTGCCCTTGAGACCAGGCACTCAAAGGACAAATGAGTAAGGAGGCACACACACACTTATGTACAGTGAAAATAATTAACCTACTATGACGCCAAATACTGGGACTCGCTCAACAAAGATGGATGAGTAAGGGCTTGGGGAAGGCATGAACTGGTTTTTGGGCCGGTATGGCCCATGCAGGCTGGTGTTGCACAGGGCTGATGAGGTACAGGACTGGTGTGGTCCAGGGCGAGGTGTGACACAGGGCTGGAGGATAGTGATGAGGAGAGGTATGGCAATGAAGAGAGGGATGCTGCCTCTTGGAAGGGCCGGACCCAACTCCAACTGCCATGCTCAGAACGGCTATGGCCCTTGTAAACGTTTGGGACCGCCTTCATGCATGGCAGGGCAGGTCCCTATCATTGGCCTCCCGTAGCTGTGGGCGTGCCATCTTCCAGACCGTCCCGCCCCAATAAAAAGTCTTGCATCCACTCTCCAAGGCTTTGAAACTGACCTGGCCACCATGGCTTGTGGTGCACTGGCAAAACAGTCTGTAATGTTGCCCTTAAGTGCAGGAAGCACTATCTTTGTGTGCCTTTTTTAAAATGCCCAAGTCCTTAACCGGCCTCGCTCGAAAACAGAAGGTTTTGCACAACAAGCTTACTCTATACTGTCATAAAGGTAACACTCACTGCCTCCTCAGTGCACATTCTACAAGATGACTTACTCTGACATTTTCACTGTTACAAGAGAAATCTAATGTATGCGGACACATGGTTCATTCTATTCTTACCACAATCAAACTATAGCAACCGCCCCCCCCCCCCCCCCCCCCCCCCCCCCCCACCCCACCACCCTCCATGTAACATGAAAGTTTCTAGCATTTTAATTGAGTATCCAATCAAGCAATTAAAAAATGGTGGATTATCATTTTTGTTGTTTGCAATGCGAGAGAAATACAAGAGGATGCTAGTTTTTTTTGCAAAAGATTAAAGAACAAAGTTTCCTCCAACAATAACAACAAAAATAAAATACTGATATATCACCACATGTTCTTGAGGTGATTTAAAAACCTTGTCCTGTGATATCTTCTGACATCATATCTCCCAACAGCTAAAACTGTCCTCGAGCTGGCAGAGACACCCCACCTCAAGACGTTTACATCCATGTTCAAGAAGATGAATTTACAAGCATCATTCAAGCCAAAAACATCATACACTTTACTTGCACCGGTCAACGAGGCCTTTGAAGGTACAAGTAGAGTTTGTGCTGGTCCTTTTGTCATTTATGAACCAATTTATACAAATACAAGTGCACAATGCACAATGGTTTATTGTAATGGATAGCACATCATGAATCAAACAAAGATTGGGCCACAGTGGGAGGAGATATTGTGAATGTACGTACAGTAGGTGTGGTAGATATATAAATATATAAATATGTCCATCCATCAGGACCAGACTCTGTGCAGAGCATTGGTGCTGCCAAAGCAGTCCTAGGCTATTGGGCACAATCCTGGACAGGTCGCCACTCTGACAGAGGATACCATCAAGCTGGCACTCATTTTGCTGACCTTAGAAAGATGACAGGTAGAGTCAACCTGACCTGGTATTAATTCAACAGCAAGTGGGATTTGAACTCAGGATCCTCAGATCCCAAGCCTATCAGCCTCACCATTAATCCAACACCAGGCATGCATATATGTGTGTGTGTGTGTGTGTGTGTATATAATATAAATATATGTATACACAATATATATAAATAAAAATATATATATAATATGTGTGTGTGTGTATGTATGTATAATATAATATATGTGTGTGTGTGTATATATATATATATTATATATATGTGTGTGTGTGTGTAGTATGTATATATATATATATATATATATATATATATATATATTATATTATGTGTGTGTGTGTGTTGTATATAATATATATATATATATATAATATATTATATATATATTATAATATATATATATACACACACACATATATATATATACATACATACACACACACACATATATATATATATATATATTTATATATATATATATGTGTGTATATAATATATATATATATAGTTTATATATTGTGTGTGTGTGTGATGTATATATATTATATTATTTTTTTTTTATTTATATATA
>CM068964.1:25013732-25034253 GCA_035128595.1 Eptatretus atami | reverse complement strand
TATATATATATATTTAATATGTATTATAATATATATTATATATATATTTATATATTGATATATATATATATATATATATATATATATATATATATATATAATATATATATATATATGTGTGTGTATGCATATATGTGTATATATATGTGTGTATATATGTAGATAATGTGTGTGTTTTATATATATATTATATATATATATATATATATATAATGTTATAGTATATGTGTATATTTTTGTGTTATATATATGATGGTGATATATGTGTAGAATATGTGATGATATGTTTGTATATATATATATATGTGTGTATATTTTGTGTGTAATATATATATATATATAATATATATATATATATATATATATATTATAGTGTGTGTTATATATATGTGTGTATATATATATATATGTATATGCATGTTACACAGCACACAACTGAGCACACAACACACAACCGTTGTTTGTGTTGTTCCGAGCACACAACGAACATTTTGTAGGCCTGATCCACACTCGGGTACTTCGGACAAACCTCGTCCAATTTCTGGCAACCGTCGGATCTTTTGTCCATTGGTATAGCATGAAACCGTCTCATTTTGTATCACTGCAACCACCAAGGACGTATCAACTCAGCATATTTGTGGAAAATCTAAATTATTCACCGTTTGAGTTATATCGTACCGCGATGTAACCCATACACAGTACGGATCTGGCGGTCGACTTCCAGGTGTAACATCACGGCAAGGCATGAAGAACAAGGTTTCGACTTTTAATCGCAAAATTACCTCCTTTATAAATCGGAAATCAGAAAAAGACATCATATCTATTTTGTAGGGTATCAAGGGATAGATTAGCATCGAGGTGGCCTGAGTGTTTGGGTTCCCCTTTAACAGTAAACTGAAAAAGAGGAAACCTGAAGTTGTTGAGGCATTATATGCTTATCGCATCCCCCACAGACTAACGGGCACGAGCCGAGATCTGCAATCTATATACCTCAGAAATGATAATAACATGACCCTTCCTGCCGCTCCTGCAGGGAGGTGGTGTACTAGTCAAATTGAAGATGTTCAATTCCCAGCAAAATTGGTTATGTCTACTATCCAGTGCTTTGTCAGCAGGGGGCACTGCATCATGGAGCGTAATGTTCTCAGACGTGTTGTTAAGCCAGTTGTTCTGTCTGCAAGAACTTGCTTGTAAACATATTAAATACTTTTTCTAAACAATAGTTCTGAAATCCTGCCACTCCATCAAATCCATTATTTTACTTTATGGCCACGTGTAAGTTTGATTATGGATCTCTTTTGGCCTCGTGCATAAATAAATAGCATATCACGGTTGGCTTTTCATTTCCAAGCCCCCCTGCCAATGAAATGGAAGATTTAAATACCCTTTTCCACCTGCTTGTTAATCCCAGACACAGCAGCGTATGAGTTTCTGTGAAAGAGGCATTGAATCAGTAAAAGTAATCCACTTTGCCATGGCAAGCCCCAAATGTCCAATATACTTGTACCCCATATATAAATATCACCGTAACGCCCACTTTAAATGGGCGTTCAGCAAAAAGCCAGGACGCAAGCTGGAAACTATGCAAACTGCGTCGTCCTTGAACGAAGTTGACGCTCAAATTAGAGAAGTCAGTCTGACACTGTTACGACTGTCCTTTCAGTATAAGTGAGCTTATTATGTGCTGTCCTTTGTTCTTTCCTCAGGGGAACAATTTATTTTAGAAATATGGTTTTGATGGTGAGGTGGGGGAGGGGGGGATCAGTTTTCTAGATCCCAGTTTTAAGAATAAGACTTAAACCAAATAGCACATCCGAGGGTTACTGGGCTTGGCAAGAACAATATTTTTTTAGTAACACATGCAGAACATATCATGATTCATAATTCGTCTTCTTGGCTCCTTTCGGTTTCTGCAAGATGCAATCATATAGAGACGTTTGGCGACACAGGACGTTTGCGAAGTGAAGTGTTAAAGCCAGCTGTCCCATGTGCAATCATGTACAGGTAGCAGATCCAATTATTGGTATCTGCATTTGTATGAATAGACCTTTCACCCTAATCCGTGACCACACATACCTTCACAACGGATCGAATGGGTGATACGTGTGAACTAATGCGCACGTCTCAAAGTACATGGTGCTGATAGTTCTCTCGAAGTTGAGCATTCAAAATAGCATTCAAGGAGACTGAGAATTAGAAGCTAATATTACTAATTACCTATTATCGTGAGACGACAGGCCGGATGGACCACTAAAACTCACAACATTCAACATGGCGCTTGCAAATATCCTCTATTCGACATACGGTGGATGTTGTGTCAGATAAGTCAGGGTAAATAATGAATGGTATGGTAAAAATGTACATCAACATTACATGCGCAGACCGGTTCAGTTGCAGTTTGAGAAAAAAACACAGAACTGGCCAATGCAACGTCAGCTGCTACACTCACTGCGAACCACAACATCAGTCAGTCCACATGACTTGAGAAGCCTTTGTTGGCAGAATCGTCCGTCCGCTGCTTGAGGGAGGGTATCAATCCATGGATGCGTTTCTGACTTCCTGGTTGTAATTTCTGTGGTGGGTTGAGGGAGATGCATTGAACTCAAAAATTAATGAAGATTGTTCTAATAAAGTTAATCAATAGCTCAGCAATTAAAATGTCACTTTTTCGACAATTCTTAACCAGGCTTAGTCACGGCATTGCCAGAAACTCAGAGCCATCTGGAACCCCTCAAACCGGACTAGCTTTGCCCTGAGCACAAGGCCTCACTGGCAAATCCAAAATGGAAGGCTTGCACTCCCAGAAGGCATTTGTGGAAACAATGTTGGAATGTGCTTTGTAGTTATCCAGTACAATTTAATTCTGCCGTGCTGAAGCTTTACGACCTTTTGATTTTTATGAGGCAGCAGCAGTTACAATTTGAAGGCCATTTTGCTATTCAATCCACATTTAAAATCTGTTTTGCATTTGGAGCAATGCAACATGTGCCTCTCTAATTATCACCCAGAAATGGTCTGCAGATTCTACACGTCATAAAGAGGCCAAAGCACTGTAAATGACTGCAAACTCATTGTGGGCCAAAGTTTCACAGACTGTTTTCGTTTTTCAACTTGAAATGGCATTGCTGTTTTGGGAGTCTACGGGTTGAACGATGTGGTGCCGCTGGACCAAACGTTCGATGTGTCGACCAGAATGTACAGAATGCAACAATTGGCTGCACAATCCCATGATTCACAATTTCTGGTAAAGGGGTATGAGCCTCAAGCCTCACTTATTTAAACCTTACCCTGTAAACTGCACATTTTTATAATCGGGGGGGGGGGGGGGGGGGGGGAGGAAGTCGATATTTATTTACTTGAACATTCCGTTGTGGTGAGGTGTCCTGCAGGTGAAGCACGTCATCCTTTTGGAGCTGTTAAGCTGCTGTCCCGTTTCATGATAATATTATACACAAGAGAAGTGCCCTGGGAGGTGTTTGCTGTCCTGACAAGATTATTGTTTCTTTGCATGGATCAATTATATTTATGGAATTATATAACAGTTAACAAATTTTCAACTTGAAATTGCATCGCTGTTTTTTGGGGGTCTACGAGTTGGACGATGCGGTGCCGCTGCACCAAAAGTTCGATGTGCAGACCAGAATGCACAGAATGCAACAATTGGCTGCAAAATCCCATGATTCAATCATGCATTTCTTTTAAAAATCGTATTTTAAGGTTTATTTAGCTGCAACCAACCTGCAAGCTTTAAAATGCATCCCTTTTGATTGAATACCTGCTTTAAAATCAACAATTATAATATGGTGCTTAAAACTGATAACATAGTAAAATGATCTGCCCATTTCGGATCACAGTAAATCCAACCAATGGACTCATCAATAACCCCGAATCCTGACCTGCGGAAGAGATAATCCTCAACCTGATGACAGTAATCAAATAACTGACCAAATACAGCACTGGAGTCAACAGGAGGAACCTGGATAGGATTCGGGTTTCGGATGCTACTCCTCTACCCTCGAACACATCCAGGCGCAGCCAAGTGAACCCGACAAAAACGATTTGCAAGATTCACCCCTCCATCGATAAATCCTTATTCACTGGGCACATGTGGTGCAAAACCCCCCTCATGATTTACACAATTGTGAATTACAAAACAATTCGTATTCATGGCATAATCACGCCTCTTATAAATGTTTTCAAGTGTTTGTGCGTTTAGTTGTTCCTCTTTCACAGCCGTAGCGGAGCACATCGAGGCCCTAAATTTTGGTTGTAGGCATTTCAGAATCTGTGCAAGGTTTAAAGCTACCACACATTGGCCTTGAAGTCAGTTGTTTTTTTTTTTGAGGCCAAAAGCCACCATAAAGTGTATGTTGGGATGTGGGGTCAGCCAGTGCTGCCGCTGGCCTGCAGCAAAAGGTAACCATCATGAGGCCAATAACACCATAGCTTTTCACCATCCAACGCATCACGAAACCCCCGCTGTGGGAAAAGCTCACCCAGCTGGATATCCCCTCTGGTAGACAAATATTTTGGGGTCATTTAATTGTCAAAACTGTCAAATGATCGTAAACATTGACTTGATGAAAATCGTAAACATTGACTTGATGAAAGAATGCACGTCGTACATGTCTAATGTTGAGATTGTTAACAGTTACATGTGTGTTGTGTTTGTTACTTGAGGTTACAATACAATTGGCTGAACACTGACATACAATTGGGATCAGTCATATTTTAAAGAGAAAACAATGATAATTTTGTCATGAGATGAAAGTGCTGAGATTCAATGTTTCAGCAATGATGTTGCCTTTATCAAGGGACAGTGGAAGCAATATGCATAAGGAATAGCAATAGCTCCAAAGGGGTTGGGAGCGTGATGATAAGGACATGAGTCCATTCCTCACTGCCCATTGTCTTTGTTTACCCCTCCTATCATTCATCATCATCGTGTACCATGCTCCATAGTCTATACAGAGCGTCGGTTCTGCCGGAGCAGTTTCTTGACTAAGGTTGCAATCCTGGATGGGTCGCCACTCCAAAGCAAGATACTTGGATGAGGGTACAGGAATTTGCAATTAGTTTGGGGTGCCGGGATTACTCGCCAACTCTATCGGTATGATGCAGTATGGGATCCTTAACGTCCACAAAGGACGTGGCTAGCAGACGGGTCCTCCGGCCTAACATCCTCCTGATGGATGGCACACACATTCATGTGTTGCCCCGCATGAGAAACACCGGGGTGACAGTTCAGAGATGTGCTGAGATTCAAACCGAGGCTAGATAGCTCAGAGGGAAGTGTGAACTCCTACGAGTCCAAGGGTATACCTCTGGCTATGCATTCGACTCCACAACTACCTAATGTCTATCTGCATGGCATACTGTCCACCTAATAATGGCACCTTCACATTCACCTCTCTCTCTCTCTCTCTCTCTCTCTGTTAACATAGATCAACTGCAGTAACCGGCTGTTATAACTCCCTCTTCCTCCTCTGTGGTAGCTTAAACTGCCACTATACTGTTTGGCCGGGGGTTGACTTTGAAACCCAGGGAACAGCAAGACAGAACAGCCTCTGGAACTTGGTTCCATAATCGGGAGAAGTAAGGAATAAAAGAGTTGAGATGTAAAGTCAACCTAGGTTTTGTATATTTAACTAGGAAGGAGTTACTGGAAGAACGTGTGCATCCTGGAGTTGATGGGGGAGGGGGGTTGGAGGACAGAGCGGAGAGGGAGCAAGGAGCGATTTTAGATTGGAAGCTATTGATTAAAATCTGCTACTATCAATCAACTTATTTTTCTTTCCAGATACCACTGTAACAGATATGTCAGAGGACACTACAAAGCTCCTGAAAAACCATGTGGTGCTGAAGCAGTACTTTCTGCACCAACTTCACCATGGGCAAGTCCTGAAGACTATTGGTGGAAAAAACTTGCGTGTCTTTATCTACTCAAAGGTAATTACTATTTATGTATATACTAGTACGTGCCCGTACGTGCGTGGCCGTACGTGCAAAAAATAAAAAAAATTTAAAAAAACTTTCAAACCGTGAGCCAGAAACGAACAACCACACAGGCCGTTCTTTCGCTCTCGCATGCCCATACGTGCGTGCCCATATGTGCTGGGCCGTATGTGCAACCCCCCCCCCCAAAAAAAATTAATTAAAAAAACTTTCAAACCGCGAGCCAGAAACAACCACACAGGCCGTTCCTTCGCTCTCGTTGCCCGTACGTGCGTGCCCGTACGTGCAACCCCCCCCCCCCAAAAAAAACAACAAAAAAAACTTTCAAACAACCACACAGCCGTTCCTTCGCTCTCGTAAACGACGACTGGATTGGGCATTGTGTTTATCTATAAATACGCATAAGAAATCGAGAAATTATTCGAATACATTAAGTAATCACTATCCGGAAGTGGTGCGTGCCCGTACGGAATGTTCACATGCATTCCACGAATTATCGCTTGTATTGAAGTAGTAACAACTGTGATACTTACACACACAGAGTTAATTAAAATCCAAATTAAAATCAAGTTTACCTCAAGTTTACCTGTCTTTGCTTGCCGTGACATTCGCTGCCATTGACCATTGCCACTCCTACGCCACGGTAACTGAGGCACCGATCCCCATCGTGACACGTGAGTCATCTTCGGCCAGCCGCGCACCGGCTCTCGCAGCCACGCCTACACAGCAACGTGTCTTTTCATTGGTTGGTAAATAAATGGCCATAACTTGGGAAGCACTTGTCCGATTAATATCAAACCTTGAAAAGGCACAATCCACAGGGCCCCAGCAATATACCTGGCAAGTTTCAATTAGATTGGACCAGTGGTTGTCGAGAAACAACGGTCACAGACACATACACACACACACACACACACACTGCTGGAACTATAGATAGATAAATAAACCCCTGTTAAATGTACCAGCTCGTTTTCTGTGCTTTCCTTCATTGGTTGAGCAAGGTGCGTATTGAGAAATAGTAAAGCCGTTCGTGCCATAAATTGTTCATTTGGTGTGGCGCGGCTTTGGTAACTTCCGCTTGGTTACTCCGGATCCGAGTTGGTGATAGCAACTCAGTTCGGACAAAGTCGGCCGAGGGTGTGGTTTCCCCGGTAGTTAGACGGCGTGAGTACTTAGGTAAATTGGAATTAGACAAGTGGACCCTACCTCACGCCGTGAAAATATTGGCGACCACGGTCCTCTAAGTGACCCATGACCTTTCGGAGTTGTCCGAGAGTCACGACCTAAATTCCGGGTGTTCGGTGGGAGACGACTCTACTGCTCCCCCTGGTGGTCATTTATCGCCACCGAACCCCGGCCCACAACAATATATCGTGGTAATTTACCTGGGACAATTCCAATTGCACTGGGCCATGGACTGACCTGACCCCCCAAGGACTGACCCCAGACTGACCTCTTCTGCTGAGCTTTGCCTCTGTTTTATCTCGGAACCAGCTCACTGCACCTGTACCAGTCACTCAGCATGAGCAGAGATAGAATTTCCGGCATTACCTCCCGTTATTTTTTTCTACCCCAGCTTATGGTTTAATATTCTCGGCCTGAAGGGGTTGTGAGACTATTGCAATGCCAGTGTCTGTCTAGGTGTGTGTGTGTGTGTGTGTGCGTGCACGTCTTGATATTTTCACTTAAAAAAAATTTTTTCTCTGTAACTGCTTCTCCGATCGATGCGAAACTTTAAACAGGCGGGACTCCCCATGGAGAATATTTTATTGCGAACTGTCATAGGTCACATGGTGTGGCAGCCATATTGGAATAAAGGAAAAAAATTTGGACGTCTTCTCCGAAACCGCTCAACGAAAAAAGTTTAACTCGACATGTGTCATAAACTCCCCATGCGGTAAATAGGGCACGTACTGTGCCCGTCATCGGTGAATTAGTATTCCAGCCGTAATTGGTTGAATTGAAATCCTTATCTGAAAAATCTGATACTTCATATATCCAACATACGACCTGACGTGAGAGAAGAATTAAATGTATGACGTCATCAGTCACGTGGTGTGGTGGACGTATTGGATTGAAAATATAAATGTTAAAAAAAATCATCACAAGAACCGCTTAACAGACCGATGCAAAACTTCATACATATGATCGACTAGATATGGGGCATATAGTTAAAAAAAAAATTTCCATATTCACTTTCATTGATGCAACTTAGCGTTAATGTGCACAAAAGTTGTCGCTGACTATCCTAATAATCAATACGTCTCCGGATAATGGCAATGTATGTGACATCATAATAGTGTGCATGGATGATACGGGTATGTGGGCCATCATAGTAGCGTGTTCAGTTAGCGATGGTATTTTTGGTCAGAATGAGCGTGTGAGGCGAGACTATGCACTCCACCATGTGCTGTTCTAATTTATTCCTTTGCATCACCAGGCGTGCAGAAGTACACTCAGGTTAAGACTGCGTGTTCTGTGTTGTTTTGTCACAGTTACGTGTTCGTCACAATACGTGCCCTCGTTGTCAAATCAGTGTATATAGAGTAAATAGTTGATCTTACTGTGCTTTGTATCTATTATCATCATCATGTGATTATTAAACTCTTTATTAAATTAACAGCACCACAGACGTTTTCTCTTTGTGCCATCAGACTATTAAAAAGCAGGAAGCTGTTGCTGAAAGTGTGTGATTTTAATTTCCCCATGCGGTTTCTAAAATTATCCGATCAAGGTTCAGATATCCCGGGGCCATGCCCCATTGGTACGGGGAAGAAAGAGAGAAAGATTGCACACCATGCACGTGACAATGTGTACAGACGTACAATGAACATATATAAACATTTCCCTTGCGACATAACACCCTCATGATGTCACCAACGATGCATGTATTGCTAACTCCCGATTGTCCTTTTGTGCCACAGACGATCTGCATCGAGAACTCGTGCAGTTCTCTGAACGGAAGAAAAGGACGTTACGGCGCACTTTTCACCCTTCGGAAAGTCCTCCAAGTACCTACCAAGTCGTTGATTACCACCTTGAAGGATGACCCACGTTTCAGGTTTATCTTCATGCTGGAAGCCATTATTGAAAGTGCACGCTTTGTTCATTGTTTGTCCTGTTTTCTACACCCGATGCACACGGTACAAATGGTGACGTCTCCTGAACTAAACAAACTTATTGTTTTCCAGCATCCTTGTGGAGCTCATCAAAATTGCAAAGTTGGTTCCGATGTTGAACAAAGGAGGGCCTCTGACCTTTTTTGCTCCCACAAACAAAGCATTCACTTCATTACCCCCAGGAGAACTTGATAAACTCAAAGGTAAGCTTCAAAGGTGACTGATCGATGATGTTCATCGGACTAGTCTTCCAAAAGGTTTCTGCAAAATTAGCATAATCTTATATTTGCTCTTTTTCTCATCGATTATATGCACTAGCAGGTACTTCTGCCATGAGGGCAGGGATACCCTTCTCGGTCCACCTTCGGTGGACAATGCGCTGCAGCACATTATTGGGAAATGCACTTTATAATTTTTGTCATTTTTGAAAGAAATTTTATTGATCATAACATGTCATCCTCCGTTTCATAATTTTGAGAAGGTTCCATTATATTATGAAGAAGATAAAGGAAGATGATTTGTAATACCAGCTACCACCAAAGGTGACGCCGTTGCCACCATGTATATATATATAAATAATATATATAGATGTATACAGTATACTCATACACAGCACAGCCATCTACGCATCTGCTCCATTATTGATAGAGAGATACACACAACAAAGGGTACTCTGTCCTTTGGAATGGGTGTGAAGCTGGCTGTCCTGTCTGTTCAATTTTCTTTTTGGATGTCAAAGATCCCACAGTATCTGGTATTTCACAAAACTCGACCTTGCTGATAGTACCCTGACCAAATTCTAAATTTCCTCTATGTATCGAGTTTCACTTTGACCGTCTCAAACAAGTGGGACTATTGATAGTCTAAAAGCATTGTTTTGGCCAAATGAAGCTTCATGTAGTGATCCTCCAATGTGTGATAACATTATATATTATTGCACAAAATTTGTTTTTAACTTCCTTTCAATGTTCGCTGAAAGTTATGATTTTAAATTGTAAGGAAAGAGTAAGTTGTGCGAACAAATGGAATATGGTCCAATGATGTTTGAGATGTTAGGCGGTTGAGTTGGATTGGATGGTTATTTGGTCGTACAACTTATTAATGACATCAAAACCTTGTCACTTGCACTTTGGTGATGGCATTAAGCCTATACCTGCCTACGATTTCATGCTATTCCAAACAGGAAACAATACCACACGATACTACACTATACTATACGATACTATACTGTCTGTTGGATTTTGATCAAGTTTACATTCTTAGTCATTGCCAATTAGAGTGGTTTTCAAAGTGTTTATTTTTATCAATCCAAATATGGTTTTACCCTGAACCCCATAAATAATGACAAATACCAAGTACATAAACAACCGTTTCACAAAATGGTTCACTGTCTGTAGTTATTTAAGGAGCAAGTGTTCCACATTACCACACAGATTCTGCTCCTCCCTGTCAGGAGATGTTCTCCACCTGCGGTCCCTTCTGAAGTACCACATGTTCAACAAGGTAGTTGTGTCTGACGGCATTTCACCTGGCGTCACAAGTTTCATGACAACAATGCAAGGTGGAAGTCTGGAGCTTACAAAGGTTTCAAGCACACCGTCACAAAGTGACCATCTTGCACGCATAATGACCACATGCTCAACAATGTATTTCAAGATGACTATCTTAATGCCTTGCAATGAACCATTTCATCATGTTTCTTCTCCCACATGTTCAAGTCAAAGAGCTAAACAGACTTTATGGTTCTGTATTTATTATGTATATAAATATGGTGGACCACATCCCACCCTACCCCTTCCCTTACTCCACTCTCCCCACTTCTTCCACACTCATTACCCCCCCCCCCCCCCCCCCCAACCTCCCCACCCCACTTCAACAACCCCACCCTTCCCCCATGTGTTAATGTAATAAGCACATGATGTCAGGATTATATAATTGTTACTAAAAGGGCACTCGATGGGGGGGAAAAATTGCTTTGGCAGTTCCAATGCTCTGTTCAAGAACATGGGTCCAAGAGATATATATGGTATAAGGTTGATGGACTCCATTCAGAATTAAACGTGTTGAAAAGCAACGATGGATTACAAGGTTGGGAAATGTCACAGCAGTTAACCTTGATTGTTTTTTTTTCAGAAAAACAACACTATCTTCATCAATAAAAATGTGAAGTTACTTGTCCCAGATAAGATGGCGACAAACGGAGTCATTCATGGCATCGATTCCTTCTTCCAACCGAAAGGTGGGATGTTCAAAATGGCAAATTTTATGGAAACATTACCCATTGTGTGTCACTCTGTCTTGCAGAAGTCTTCACCCCACTCCCTCCACCCTTGTTGATATCTCTATAGATACCCTGCTGATTACTTCCCCCCTTCTGCCCCCCCCCCTCCAATGTCCCCAAATGAAATTAAGTGGATACTGATATATTTAATTAATGTGGTGTTGATGTAGCCCAGGCATGATGGGCCAAATGTCCTCCTGTGTCTTGGCTGCTTGTATTTCCTTTTATTAATACTTTTACCAAATATCTACGTCAATCAATACAATCTGTCAGCAATTGCGTTTTTATAATGTCAGACGTGGACATATTGATCAACTCTCACATCTAATCAACTAATTTTCACTGAACTTTCTGGAAATATTAACATTGTGTTTCTGCACATTGTGCTTACAGATGTCACGACAGTGGATACAAAAATAGTGAAGGGAAAGACGACCATTGTGAAAACGATCAAAACCTTTGTCAGCGTCACAAGCCCGCGGATCACCATGACGTCGAAACATCACAGGGTTGTGAAGAAAATTAAGAAAAGACGTCACGCCAAGAGAAGCAGAGTGGCGCACAGACGCTATCACATGAGATATTAATGGGAAACCTCCCTACAAGCATCCTTACATTGAATCATCAAGGTCGATGCGATGCAGAGGGAGCAGGAGCTTGAGGTGACAGACTAAACAGGTGCTTAAACAGGTGCTCAGACATTCGGCAGCTTTCTCATCACAGGGTGTCCCATAAAAAGTTACACCTTAATAAAGCTATGAGTAAAATTACTGTTTTATACTACTAACGGCTCTACTCGAGACTGGGCGAAAGGGGGTGCGGGACAGAAACTAATGACGATTCCAACATTTGTAACTCCAATTTTTTCCAGGTTCATTGATCGATCAAAATGTCTCAAATCAGAGCTAAGTGAACAACAAAGATTAGAGCATTCTTTCATTGTGGAAGAATGTCAGACTAATTCTGCTGTTATGTTTTTCTATTTCAATATTTTTGTTTTTAACCTCCGCCATCGAAGATGGACGGAGGTTACTGTTTTCACCCCTGTCTGTTTGTTTGTTTGTTTGTTTGTGAACAGTATACGGAAAAACTCCTGGACGGATTTCGACGAAACTGGGTGGGGATTAGGTATGGTCCAAGGATCATGCCATTAGATTTTGGGCTTGCCCAAAGTCCAATATGGCGCGTATGGCGGCCATTTGAAAAAATATTTGATTTTTGTTTTTGCATTTCTACATGTTTTAAGTGATTTCCAACCAAAAAAAAAAAATTTGTTAGAGAAAAAAAAAAAAAATTGCAACTTTTTTTCAAAAAATTTCTATTTTATTTGAAAAATATTTGAATTTTTTTTTTTTTGCATTTCTACATGTTTAAGTAATTTCCAACCCCCCAAAAAAATTTGTTAGAGAAAAAAAAAAACAAATTTTGCACCCTTTTTTTTTCAAAAAATTTCGATTTTATTTTTTGGCATTTCTACATGCGCGTCGATCTAGTTTAGTTTATTCAATCGTGGTTCAGTAGAGTCTGATCCGTTTCGACCTACAATGAATAGGATATCAGGTTCACTTAAGTAACCCAGCAGTATTGGCGGCGGAGGTTTTGTTTTTACGTATTTTTGAACCAAATATCCTCAACTTCTTGACTCGTCTCTTAATAATACCGGTCTCAGAATCATAGGACAAAACAAAAAAAAAGTAGGTGTCAAGCTATGAGCATTAAAACCCGTGTAACGTTTTATAGGACATGCCGTACCATACTTGATAATTAACAAAAATCATTTTGGTCGATCATCAAAATCGGCGGGAAATTTTGCTCGTTCTCAACACAAGGAGGGAGTGTGTATAATATCCATGTAGTTGATAAAACGAAATATCAATATTAATTATAGGCAGATTCTTTAAAGCATCCTGCGATTAGTTGCAGGAAAAGCAGAATTCTTTGAAAGCAACAAGCATTTCTGTATCACGTGCTAACTTATTACCAATGTTGGTTTTCAGAGATAAACGTTTCAACAAAAATAAACATCAATTTGATTCGAAATCAAACAATGCCTCAAGTTTAATAATTTTTAATTACTTGATTATTCTTAATATATAATATAGAATATCCATGGTTTCGTGTAGGATTGTTAGGATACCTTAGTGGTGTGTACACTCCTTGCTTCTGAGCTGTCTAAACTGGGTTCGAATTCCGACCCAACGATAAACTTATACCCTGGTGGTTTCACATGCAGTTTGAGGCAGATGGACATCGAACTGGAGGACCGTCTGTTGGCACTGGTAGTTGGTGGATGTTAAAGATCAATCGACGTCTTTCGTGTAGAGCAGGCGAGCTATCATGGACACCCTGAAACAAATGACAAATTCCTACCCAAAACACCTTTAGTCAAACGTCAGGTCTGGCCAGCCAGTTCGTGAAAGACTTCCTCCAAAAATGTTTCCCAGCCAATCCCACAAGAAGGTGGGAATAATTGGAACCCATAAAGGAGTAAAGAGCGAGACAGCAACAGATCCATGGTTTTATGTATGTTACATTACCTATGAATGCGGTTCACTAAGTGATACCAAAATATTTATTACAAATGTTATCGTAACTAATAGTGATCAACAAATAGGGACAACACAAAACTATATTCTCCTCCGCCCATGAGGGAAAATACGTGTCATCTCACGTGTCGCTCGCTATTCATTCACCATGGTTACCATAGCATTGTAATTCATGCTTTCAACCACTTTTTGAACCTTCGTATTAATCATGTACAACTTTGCATGCAATAAGAAAGAGTGAGTGGTTCTATTTCAGAGCCACAATATCGAATCATCTGCTCCCAATCATCGGATTATAGTTTTGGAACATATCTGATCCATTCCGATCCTGTACATAAGCACATTGGCTTGGGCAAAGAAGAGGGGGGGGAGAGAGGGGGAGAAGAGGGGGAGAGGAGTTGGGAAATGGGGTTTACTGAATCATATCATCTCATTGTCCTGGATGTTTTTTATTCTTTTTCAACAAATCCAAGCTGGGTTAATGTTGTGTCAAAAGCAGGACTAATGAGGAAACTTATCAGAATGTTGCTCTCTCAGTTCATGGTCGAGGCAATTACTGCTATTTAGTGCTGTGTAATAAGTTCCAATTTAGACAAATTAAAAGGTGAGTATTATTGAATTTTTTTATGAGCCAAACGTTGTGGTTCTGAAGTGTAAATCCATCTTTAAATGTTGCATTTTTTTTTCCTGCTTTCATAAATATTCTATGTCTCAGAAAATGTTTCAATAATCTGGTTGTACTTCACTGAAAAATCGGTTTGTGATTGTGCTGAATAGAACTATGAATGTCAAAATGTATCTCCTCCTTGTGAAAAATGTTTGTTACCACCTCCACCGAAGGTGAAGGACGTTATGTTTTCCACCCCTTTCTGTCTGTTTGTAATTGCCGGAATCCTCGGATTTCGACAATTATGTTGTCGGTTGTGTGTGTATTCTGTGTGTCGTCTGTTTGTACTTACGAAATCTAAAGATTTCGTAAGTTATTTGATGACTTCCGTTTCTCGTTTGTTTGCTGTGTTTGTGTTTGTTTGTTGTAGGACGATAACTCGAGAACGGAAGAAGCTACCAATGTCAAATTACACCAGTGATTCAGGAGGGTGATGGCTAGTGCTGATTAGATTTTGGTCAAAATCGGTCAAAGGTCAAGGTCCACAGCGAGGTCAAATATTCGATTTTTGAATGTTTGGTACAGATAACTCGAGAACGGAAGAAGCACCAATGTCAAATTACACCACCTGATTCAGGAGGGTGATGGCTAGTGCTGATTTAGATTTTGGTCAAAATCGGTCAAAGGTCAAGGTCACAGTGAGGTCAAACATCCAAAAAATGATAACTCGAGAACAGAAGAAGCTACCAAAAGTCAAATTACACCCGTGATTCCGGGGGTGGTGGCTCGCGCTGATTAGATTTTGGTCAAAATCGTCAAGGTCAAGTGTCACAGTGAGGTCAAACATCCAATGATAACTCGATGAACGGAAGAAGCTACCAAAGTCAAATTACACCGTGATTCCGGAGGGTGGTGCTGTCGGCTGATTAGATTTTGGTCAAAATCGGTCAAAGGTCAAGGTCACAGTGAGGTCAAACATCCAACATTCGATTTTTGATGGTTTGGTTACAGAATCATCGTAAAACTTCTGGTTTGCGTCGCTACCGTTCTCTAGAGACAATTTTATTAGACAAGGTCAGAGGTCAAGTGACGATTTCGTAAGTACCAGTTATGACTGCTTGTTTGTTTGTTTTGTTGTTTGTTTACCCTGTAGCAGCACACCGTTTCAGCGATCATGACCAAACTGGTACAGACGTCGGTCATGGTCCAACTTAGACACTTGTCGTTTTTGGGTGAATCTAGGTAAAGGTCAAGGTCAAGGTCACCGAAAAACCGAAATTCTTATTTTCGCAATAACGTCCGCTAAATGGTCGTATCGACGTCAAACTAAATCCAAAATATGCATCTTCCAACTCTGCATCCAACCATATGTCTCATTGGGGTGTCACACCAACACCTTCTTAGGCGGTCGGGGGTCGATGTCAGGGGGGGTCGGTCAAAACTTTCACAATTGCGATAAAACGCCCATTTCAAGTCTGATTGACTTCCAAGTTTATGATCATGACCAAACTAAGTGCTATAACTCATTAAAACAGTAGCACATCGACTTATAAGAACCAAATTGATTTCCAGGTTTTGTTTTTTCAGGATCATGGAGATATGACAAAGTTATTCCGGCAATTTCTTGCTCAACGACAATTTCATTTGTTGTCTGTTTGTTTGTTTGTGTGCAGGATATTTCAAGAAAGTTGTCGACGGATCCGGATGAAATTTTGGGACAGGTTGGGGTGTGTGACACAGGATGAACTGATTCGAATTTGTGAAGATCTGGATCCGGATCCGACTACTAGAATTTTTAAACAGTGATTCTTCACCATTGAGAGATCGGGCCAAAAACAATATATAGCATGATTTCTCAAAAGTTCGTGGACGGATTCAGATGAAACTTGGTGGACATGTTGGGTGTGTGACACGGATGAATTGATTCGGTTTTGATGAAATCTGGATCCGGTACGAAGAATTATTTATTATTCTAAGTGACTTCACATTGAGAGATCGCCAACAATGCTATACAGCATGATATTTCAAAAATGTAAGGGCCCAGGGATAAGTTCTCGTGATTCAGGCATTCATGGTGGAGGTATGCGCTCTCCTGAGTGCCCTTCTCGTTCGAATTGTAAATCTTCAGTTATGATTATTATGGGTTTTCTAGAAACGAATGAAGGTTTGTATGATATCAATCTTCTCGAGACGAATGCGGTTTTGTAAGATATCACGTTTCAGAAATGATTGCAGTTTTTGTAAGATATCACTGTTTCCAGAAACTGAATGCAGTTTTGTAAGATATCACGGTTTCCAGAAATGGATTGCAGTTTTGTAAGATATCACGGTTTCCAGAAATCGGATGCGTTTTGTAAGATATCACAGTTTCCCAGAAACGGATGCAGTTTTGTAAGATATACAGTTTCCAGAAACTGATTGCAGTTTTGTAAGGATATCATCTGGTTTCGCAGAAACTGATGCAGTTTTGTAAGATATCACGGTTCCAGAAACTGATGCAGTTTTTGTAAGATATCACGGTTCCATAGAAAGTAGATGCGGTTTTTGTAAGATATCACGGTTTCCAGAAACGGATGCAGTTTTGTAAGATATCACGGTTTCCGAAACGATGCAGTTTTGTAAGATATCACGGTTTCCAGAAACGGATGCAGTTTTTGTAAGATATCACGGTTTCCAGAAACAGATGCGTTTTGTAAGATATCACGGTTCCAGAAATCGATGCGGTTTTGTAAGATATCACTGTTTCCAGAAACGGATGCAGTTTTGCTAAGATATTACGGTTTCCAGAAATGGAATCGGTTTTGCCAAGATATTATTGTTTCCAGAAACTGATACTGTTTTCTAAGATATCACGGTTTCCAAGAAATGCATGTGGTTTTGAGATGAAGTACTGCTCTCCCTGTGAGCTGGTGCCCCAGCATCACATATGTATCTTTTGGATTCTGTTGAATCTAAAGCTCTCAATATTATGGAATCTTCCACGATAAGTCTGAAAGCAAAATTTCCACACATGTCCACTCCTGCATTCCTTTTTGTGATCCGCCTTCCGTAGGCTGTTCAATCACACTCTTTCCCTCCAGGAATTCAAGCAGAGGTGCACCACCATCTCATGTCATTGCACATCGAAAGCCACAATATTTTCTACCAAATGAGTCCCAGGCATAATGGGCCAAATGACTTCTTCCTGCATCACAGCCCATTGTGTAACCCCATTAACCCCACTTAACCAAACCCTCTCACTTGTAGGTTGCCGTGTTTCCTCCCCTCTTCCTCCCTTTTCCCATTCATCCTCTCCCACCTTTGCACTTCCATCTCCCACCCCTCTTGTCTCCTGCCTTGTTATATCTTCTGCATTAGCTCTTACACGAGCCTCACATGGTATACAAAAAAGAAAAATCATTCCCTTTACTGTTGCATCCAACTGTTTCCTCACTGTCCACTCTCAGTCTTTTACCTTTTACCCTCAGTCCCAAGCTCGTCCACAAGCCTTGATCTTGTAATTGAAATTAAATAAATAAATATTATTTAATAAGTAGAACCCAAAACACAAGGACAAATCATTTTTCTCAATAGTTTGCATTGTTTTTCTGCAATCCGATCATTTGCTTTATCCTGATTACACTTTTCCGTGCTACAGTTCAGTGGAGTGTTTAAACCTTCTGGGACTTTCCTTCTCAACTTGCCAAAAGTTTTTGACGCAACAAAACTAAAATAACGTGATGAATCTTCTTCTGTTGGCTCATATGAGCCAGTCTTTTGTGTTCGATCCACATGAAGTTGTGGAATTCCTGATTCACTGCAGGGATGCCACAACTTCATGTAGTGGCAATATTCTCCATACAAATATGCAAAGGCTACAATCACAGTGCAGCCATTATTTGGTTATCATTCCTCCTACTTTTATGTGATTTTTCTGAAACACTTCAACTAATATTTTGTCCCCTGTCCTCCCTATAAAGTGCGAGAACAGGGGACATTAAAATTAGCTCTGTCCGACCGACTGATCATCCGTCATGGACTTTTGTGTCCACGATATTTCGAAAACTGTTGAAAATATAACGCTTTCAATATTGCAGATACCCGTATCTATTCCTCATGACATTATCCCAACCTAATTAGATCACTGTTGTGATTGACTGAATTATGCTGCCATGGCAACCATATTGGTAACTTGGCTTGTGTACACCATATTTCAAAGAACGTTCAAGATTTAGCTTTCATGTGACCCAGATCTATTCCTCATAACCACTCAAATTAGAAGGCAGGGGACATAGAGTATCAGTTCCTTGTTTTTGTACGATGGGGCCTTTACCATCCATGTCGATAAAACGAGAACAGGCACTTGGTAGAGCGCATACAATCCACCAGCTGAACAGTTTACGTTTTGTTCCCCACCGATGGGCTGGATCTGCATCCGGACCTGAACCAAAATCGAATCGCTTGTTCTTGTCATCTAACCAACTCATCCACAGACTTTTGTCATCATCCGTGCACAACTTTTTGAAATATCATGCTATATATTGTTTTTGGCCCCCTCTCTCAATGGTGAAGAATCACTTAAAAAATTATCAGATCTGGATCCAGATTTTCACCAAAATCGAATCAATTCGTCCTCGTCACACACACACTCGTCCACCAAGTTTCATCTGAATCCGTCTATAACTTTTGAGATATCGTGCTCACAGACAAACAGGCGGGGGTGAAAACATAACCTCCGTCCAACTGCGGTGGCAGAGGAAATAAACAGGATAAAGTTCAACAAAGGCAGGATGTACATAATACGCACCATAAGTTATGAATAACGGAGGATTGGAGGGTAACCGACACTCAACCTGAATTTAAAGAAAAGCTATCTGACCTGGTTTTTGATTCCCGACCCGACTATAACTGTCTGATCGCCGCGGGTGCTCGCAACCAGGGTGCTGCGTCACAAAGTACGCCGTCCCCCCCGGACGTTAAGCCGGCTGTCCGTTCTCTGGCGTCATGTGGTGCAGGCTAAACATCCCACTGTCTCTTTCTCTAAGAGTTGGCGAGTCATCCCAGCAACCTGGAAGATTACAATCACACGTCACATGAAGCGCTAACAGAATTTCAGCTCTAAAGTTTGAATCATATGCGACTAAGTTGTTCAAAAAGATTTCCCAACACTCCAAGACAAACTTTCACACCAACTTTTAATTTTTCAACATATAATTTTTTTCTTGTTATTTTCTTTCTTTTATCTTCTTTTGTTTTATCCCTATCTTTATCTGACCTTCCCTGAGCCCCTTACCTAAAGTGGCTTGTGCCTTGTTTGGGGCGATTTCAATAAATAAATAAATAAATATTGAATGAGTAAGAATCTTTTCCTAATGTTCTTCTTCCCTCAAAATCCCTCATGAAGAGAGGAGAGGGTTGAGCCATCTCATTGTCCTCTTCAAAGCCTACCTGTCCATCGCGGCACTCAGGTGTTCTTGACGTGCATCATCCTTGATGCAGTCTATTATACCTTTTCCTCGATCTCATCTCTTCCAACCTTCACCTTCAGATGCATTGATTAATATCAACTTTTCAACTAATATCTCTGCATATGATGAAAAATAAGTTTTGTATATTTGGACCATTTGAGCATCTCATTCGAACATCCTGTTGAATGTGCCCTCGTAATGACACTTGAAAAGTACAATTGGGAAGGTGATGTCATTCCAGTCTTCATATGATGGATAGTAAGAGATGTTTTGAATCTCTGCAAGAAACTCCTGAGAAGTTACTCCAATTTAACAACCTAGAGGGGAGGGGGGGGCTTTGATGAACATGTTTCTAATTTTCAAAAAAAGATTTTTTGCAGATGTGTTGCACATGCAGTTAAGGTTTAGAAATGAGTTTTGTTTTTTTAGAGTAAAAATAAATAAATATAAAAATCCAAACCCATGAGAAAACCTGTTACATCATGCAATGAATTTTACAGTTAAAATAAAACTTCAAACCAACTGTTCATGGTTTAGTGGGAAAGTTAATTGGAGCACATTCTGTA
>CM068964.1:25001657-25013707 GCA_035128595.1 Eptatretus atami | reverse complement strand
AAAGAGAGAGATGTTATTTAAGGAGCAAGTGTTCACATTACCACACAGATTCTGCTCCTCCTGTCAGGAGATGTCTCCACCTGCGTCCCTTCTGAAGTACCACATGTTCAACAAGGTAGTTGTGTCTGACGGCATTTCACCTGGCGTCACAAGTTCATGACAACAATGCAAGGTGAAGTCTGGAGCTTACAAAGGTTTCAAGCACACCGTCACAAAGTGACCATCTTGCACGCATATGACCACATGCTCAAACAATGTATTTCAAGATGACTATCTTAATCCTTGCAATGAACCATTTCATCATGTTTCTTCTCCCACATGTTCAAGTCAAAGAGCTAAACAGACTTTATGGTTCTGTATTTATATGTATAAAAATGGTGACCACATCCCACCTCCCCTTCCCTTACTCCACTCTCCCCACTTCTTCCACACTCATTACCCCCCCCAACCTCCCCACTTCATACAACCCCACCCTTCCCCCATGTGTTATGTAATAAGCACATGATGTTCAGGATTATATAATTGTTACTAAAAGGCACTCGATGGGGGGAAAAATTGCTTTGGCAGTTCCAATGCTCTGTTCAAGAACATGGTCCAGAGATATATATGGTATAAGGTTGATGGACTCCATTCAGAATTAAACGTGTTGAAAAGCAACGATGGATACAAGGTTGGAAATGCACAGCAGTTACACCGATCTGTTTTTTTTTCAGAAAAACAACACTATCTTCATCAATAAAAATGTGAAGTTACTTGTCCCAGATAAGATGGCGACAAACGGAGTCATTCGGCATCGATTCCTTCTCCAACCGAAAGGTGGGATGTTCAAAATGGCAAATTTTATGAAACATTACCCATTGTGTGTCACTCTGTCTTGCAAGAAGTCTTCACCCCATCCCTCCACCCTGTTGATATCTCTATAGATACCCTGCTGATTACTTCCCCCTTCGCCCCCCCCCCTCCAATGTCCAAATGAAATTAAGTGGATACTGATATATTAATTAATGTGGTGTGATTGTAGCCAGGCATGATGGGCCAAATGTCCTCCTGTGTCTTGGCTGCTTGTATTTCCTTTTATTAATACTTTTACCAATATTTACGTCAATCAATACAATCTGTCAGCAATGGCGTTTTTATAATGTCAGACGTGGACATATTGATCACTCTCACATCTAATCAACTAATTTTCACTGAACTTTCTGGAAATATTACAGTGTTTCTGCACATTGGCTTACAGATGTCAGCGACAGTGGATACAAAAATAGTGAAGGGAAAGACGACCATTGTGAAAACGATCAAAACCTTGCAGCGTCACAAGCCGCGGATCACTCATGACGTCGAAACATCAAGGTTGTGAAGAAATTAAGAAAAGACTCACGCCAAGAGAAGCAGAGTGGCGCACAGACGCTATCACATGAGATATTAATGGGAAACTCCCACAGCATCCTTACATTGAATCATCAAGGTCGATGCGATGCAGAGGAGCGGAGCTTGAGGTGACAGACTAAACAGGTGCTAAACAGTGGCTCAGACATTCGGCAGCTTTCTCATCACAGGTTCCCATAAAAAGTTACACCTTTATAAAGGCTTGTGTAAATTCGTTTTTACTCCTACGGTTATGAGACGGGGGGGGGGGGACAGAAACTAATGACGATTCCAACATTTGTAACTCCAATTTTCCAGGTCATTGATCGATCAAATGTCTCAAATCAGAGCTAAGTGAACAACAAAGATTAGAGCATTCTTTCATTGTGGAAGAATGTCAGACTAATTCTGCTGTTATGCTTTCTATTTCAATATTTTTGTTTTTAACCTCCGCCATCGAGAGGTACGGAGGTTACTGTTTCACCCCCTGTCTGTTTGTTTTTTGTTTGTTGTGAACAGTATACGGAAAACTCCTGGACGGATTTCGACGAACTTGGGGGGGGATGGTATGGTCCAAGGATCATGCCATTAGATTTTGGGCTTGGCCAAAGTCCAATATGGCCGCTATGCGCCATTTGAAAAAATTGATATTTTTGTTTTGCATTTCTACATGTTTTAAGTGATTTCCAACCAAAAAAAAAAAATTTGTTAGAAAAAAAAAAAAAATTGCAACTTTTTTTCAAAAAATATTCTATTTTATTTGAAAAATATTTGAATTTTTTTTTTTTGCATTTCTACATGTTTAAGTAATTTCCAACCCCCCAAAAAAATTTGTTAGAGAAAAAAAAAAACAAATTTTGCACCCTTTTTTTTCAAAAAATTTCGATTTTATTTTTTGGCATTCTACATGCGCGTCGATCTAGTTTAGTTATTTCAATCGTGTTCAGTAGAGTCGTATCCGTTTCGACCTACAATGAATAGGATATCAGGTTCACTTAAGTAACCCACAGTATTGGCGGCGGAGGTTTGTTTTTACGTATTTTTGAACCAAAATACCCTCAACTTCTTGACTCGTCTCTTTAATAATACCGGCTCCAGAATCATAGGACAAAACAAAAAAAGTAGGTGTCAAGCTATGAGCATTAAAACCCGTGTAACGTTTTATGGACATGCCGTACCATACTTGATAATTAACAAAAATCATTTTGGTCGATCATCAAAATCGGCGGGAAATTTTGCTCGTTCTCAACACAAGGAGGGAGTGTGTATATATCCATGTAGTTGATAAAACGAAATATCAATATTAATTATAGGCAGATTCTTTAAAGCATCCTGCGATTAGTTGCAGGAAAAGCAGAATTCTTTGAAAGCAACAAGCATTTCTGTATCACGTGCTAACTTATTACCAATGTTGGTTTTCAGAGATAAACGTTTCAAAAAAAAATAAACATCAATTTGATTCGAAATCAAACAATGCCTCAAGTTTAATAATTTTTAATTACTTGATTATTCTTAATATATAATATAGAATATCCATGGTTTCGTGTAGGATTGTTAGGATACCTTAGGGTGTGTCACTCCTTGCTTCTGAGCTGTCTAAACTGGGTTCGAATTCCGACCCAACGATAAACTTATACCCTGGTGGTTTCACATGCAGTTTGAGGCAGATGGACATCGAACTGGAGGACCGTCTGTTGGCACTGGTAGTTGGTGGATGTTAAAGATCATCGACGTCTTTCGTGTAGAGCAGGCGAGCTATCATGGACACCCTGAAACAAATGACAAATTCCTACCCAAAACCCTTTAGTCAAACGTCAGGTCTGGCCAGCCAGTTCGTGAAAGACTTCCTCCAAAAATGTTTCCCAGCCAATCCCACAAGAAGGTGGGAATATTGGAACCCATAAAGGAGTAAAGAGCGAGACAGCAACAGATCCATGGTTTTATGTATGTTACATTACCTATGAATGCGGTTCACTAAGTGATACCAAAATATTTATTACAAATGTTATCGTAACTAATAGTGATCAACAAATAGCGGACAACACAAAACTATATTCTCCTCCGCCCATGAGGGAAAATACGTTCCTCACGTGTCGCTCGCTATTCATTCACCATGGTTACCATAGCATTGTAATTCATGCTTTCAACCACTTTTTGAACCTTCGTATAATCATGTACAACTTTGCATGCAATAAAAAGAGTGAGTGGTTCTATTTCAGAGCCACAATATCGAATCATCTGCTCCCAATCATCGATTATAGTTTGGAACAACTTGATCCATTCCTGGATCCTGAATAAGCACATTGGCTCGGGGCAAAGAAGGGGGGGGGGGAGAAGGGGGGGGGAGAGAGGGGGAGAGGAGTTGGGAATGGGGTTTACTGAATCATATCATCTCATGTCCTGGAGTGTTTTTATTCTTTTTCACAAATCCAAGCTGGGTTAATGTTGTGTCAAAAGCAGGAGCTAATGAGGAATACTTTATCAGAATGTTGCTCTCTCATGTTCATGGTCGAGGCAATTACATGCTATTTAGTGCTGTGTAATAAGTTCACAATTTAGACAAATTAAAAGGTGAGTATTATTGAAATTTTTTATGAGCCAAACGTTGTGGGTTCTGAAGTGTATATCCATCTTTAAATGTTGCATTTTTTTTTCCTGCTTTCAATAAATATTCTATGGTCTCAGAAAATGTTTCAATAATCTGGTTGTACTTCACTGGAAAAATCGGTTTGTGATTGTGCTGAATAGAACTATGATGTCAAAATGTATCTCCTCCTTGTGAAAAATGTTTGTTACCACCGCCACCGAAGGTGAAGGACGTTATGTTTTCACCCCTTTCTGTCTGTTTGCTAATTGCCGGAATCCTTCGGATTTCGACAATTATGTTGGTCGGTTGTGTGTGTCATTCTGTGTGTCTGTCTGTTTGTTTGTTTGTTTGTGTGTTTGTTTACCCTGTAGCAGCCACACCGTTTCAGCGATCATGACCAAACTGGGTACAGACGTCGGTCATGGTCCAACTTAGACACTTGTCGTTTTTGGTGAATCTAGGTCAAAGGTCAAGGTCAAGGTCACCGAAAAACCGAAATTCTTATTTTCGCAATAACGTCCGCTAAAATGGTCGTATCGACGTCAAACTAAATCCAAAATATGCATCTTCCAACTCTGCATCCAACCATATGTCTCATTGGGGTGTCACACCAACACCCTTCTTCCGGTCGGAGGTCGGATGTCAGGGGGGTCGGGTCAAAACTTTCAAATTGCGCTAAAAACGCCCATTTCAAGTCCGATTGACTTCCAAGTATTGATCATGACCAAACTAAGTGCTATAACTCATTAAACAGTAGCACCATCGACTTATAGAACCAAATTGATTTCCAGGTTTTGTTTTTTCAGAGATCATGGAGATATGACAAGTTATTCCGGCAATTCCTTGCTCAACGAGCCATTTCATTTGTTATCTTGCCAAAACGAAGTTTTTACAAGATAGTTAGTCAGCTTGTATGTTTTTTTTTTATTTTTTTTATTTTTATTTTTATTTTTTTTTTTTATTTTTTTTTATTTTTTGTTTGTCGTAATCACGTATAAAAAATTCTGCAGAGCACAGTTATCATTTGAAATTTTTGTAACTTCGCATATCAGAGGCCTATAGAGGTCCCTTTCAGTGCACAAATATTTGAAGGTCAAGGTCACTTGTCGCAAATCAGGGATCGACAAAACCCTTATTTTTTTGAGTAATTTTGATCGGATCGTCTTCAAACTTCATGGAATATAGTTCATGGTCTGGCGCTCAGCTGATTAATTTTTGGTGGCGATTGGCCTTGACCTTCATGTGTTTTGTTTTGTTTTTTTTGTCTGTAATCACGTATAAATCACTCTGCAGAGCACAGTTCATTTGGAAATTTTGTAACTTCGCATATCAGAGGCCTATGGAGTGGCCCTTTCAGCGCATAAAATTTTGAAGGTCAAGGTCAAAGGTCAAGGTCACTTTGTCACAAATCAGGGGAGTCGACGAAACCCTTATTTTTTGAGTAATTTGATCGGTCGTCTTCAAACTTCATTGAAAAATAGTTCATGGTCTGGCGCTCAGCTGATTAATTTTTTGGTGGCGATTGGCCTTGACCTTCATGTGTTTTTTTGTTTTTTTTTTTTTGTCTGTATCACGTATAATCACTCTGCAGAGCACAGTATCATTGGAAATTTTTGTAACTTCGCATATCAGAGGCCTATAAGAGTCCCTTTCAGCGCATAAATTTTGAAGGTCAAGGTCAAGTCAAGGTCACTTTGTCACAAATCAGGGAGGGATCGACGAAACCCTTATTTTTTGAGTAATTTGAATCGAATCGTCTCCAAACTTATGGGAATGTAGTATATGGTCTGGCGCTCAGCTGATTAGTTTTTGGTGGCGATTGGCCTTGCCTTCATGGTTAGTGCCTGAGGTCAAACATATTTGACCCCAAGGTCAATTTTTCAAGTTTTAGGAACCATATCGTGTCGTACCTCAAATTGAACACCTCGATGAGTGCTTCTAGATATGTCAAGCTTGATGAGACATTATGACGTCATTTGTGACGTTATGAGGCAAACACATATTTTATCTTGCCCAAAACGAAGTTTTTGCAAGATATGTTAGTCAGTCTGTATGTTTTTTTTTTTTTTTTTTTTTTTTTGTCTGTAATCACAAAAAAAAAAATTCTGCAGAGCACAGTTTCATTGGAAATTTTTTGTAAACTTCGCATATCAGAGGCCTACAGAAGGTCCCTTTCACTGCATAAAATTTTGAAGGTCAAGGTCAAAGGTCAAGGTCACTTTGTCGCAAATCAGGCGTAATCGACAAAACCTATTTTTTGAGTTAATATTTGATACGGATCATCTTTCAAACTTATGGGAATATAGATCATGGTCTGGCGCTCAGCTGATTAATTTTGGTGGCGATTGGCCACTTGCTCTTGGACCTTCATGTGGTTTTTTTTATGTAGTTGTTTTTTTTTTTTGTTCCTTGTCTGTAATCACGTTATAAATCACTGTCAAGCGAGCACACATGTTTGATTCATTGGATTTAAATTTTTGTAATTCCGGCATATTCAAGCTATAGAGGTCACCTTTTCAGCGCAGTACAATTTTGAAGTCAAGTCAAGGTCAAGTGTCACTTTGTCGCAAATCGAGGCGGAGTCGAGAGAACCCTATTTTTTGAGTATTTTGATCGGATCGTTTCAAACTTCATGAATATAGTTCATGGTCTGGCACTCAGTGTAATTTGCAAGTTGTGGCGCTGACACTTCATGGTTTAGACGCGCCTAAGGTCAACATATTGACCCAGGTCAAATTTTCAAGTTTTAGGAACCATATCGTGTAGTACCTCAAATTGAATACCTCGATGAGTGCTTTCTAGATATATCAAGCTTGAGACATTATGACGTCATTTGTGACGTTATGAGCAAACGCATATTTTTCATGGTTACTCTGTAGAACGATTCTCATCGGAATCTCTCGTAGGCAGATATTCCTCCAGGAGTCGCTCCTGGTGGATAGCAGCTCTGTTCACCTCAGTGTGACCTTAAGAAGTCACACGTGGTCACCTTTTGGCAAGATACGGGTCACCCTAAGGGTGACATTGGTTTATTTTCATGGTTCTCTGTAGAACGATTCTCATCGGAATCTCTCGTAGGCAATATTCCTCAAGGAGTCGCTCCTGGTGGATAGCAGCTCTGTCACCTCAGTGTGACCTTAAAGAATTCACACGTGGTCACCTTTTGCAAGATACGGGTCACCCTAAGAGGTGACATTGGTTTATTTGTCTGTTTGTTGTTTGTGTGCAGGATATTTCAGAAAGTTGTTCACGGATCCGGATGAAATTTTGTGGACAGGTTGGTGTGTGTACACGATGAACTGATTAAGATTTTGGATGAGATCTGGATCCGATCCGACTACTAGAATTTTAAATAAGTCGATTCTTCACCATGCAGAGATTCACGGCAAAACAATATATAGCATGATTTCTCAAAAAGTTGTGGACGGATTCAGATGAAACTTGGTGGACATGTTGGGTGTGTGACACGGGTGAATTGATTCGGTTTTGATGAAAATCTGGATCCGGATACGAGAATTATTTAATTTTCTAAGTGACTTCACCATTGAGAGATCGGGCCAACAATGATATACAGCATGATATTTCAAAAATGTAAGGGCCCAGGGATAAGTTCTCGTGGATCAGGCATTCATGGTGGAGGTATGCGCTCTCCTGAGTGCCCTTCTAGTTCAAATTGTAATCTTCAGTATGATATTATGGTTTCTAGAAACGAATAAGGTTTTGTAAGATATCACTTTCTCGAGACGAATGCGGTTTTGTAAGATACCACTGTTTCCAGAAACTGATGCAGTTTTGTAAGATATCACTGTTTCCTGAAACTGATGCAGTTTTGTAAGATATCACGGTTTCCAGAAATATATGCGGTTTTGTAAGATATCACGGTTTCCAGAAAGAGATGCAGTTTTGTAAGATATCACGGTTTCCAGAAACGGATGCAGTTTTGTAAGATATCACAGTTTCCAGAAACGGATGCAGTTTTGTAAGATATTACAGTTTCCAGAAACTGATGCAGTTTTGTAAGATATCATGGTTTCCAGAAATGATGTGGTTTGTAAGATATCACCGTTTCCAGAAACAGATGCAGTTTTGTAAGATATTACGGTTTCCAGAAATGGAATCGGTTTTGCAAGATATTATTGTTTCCAGAAACTGAGCAGTTTTGTAAGATATCACGTTCCCAGAAATAAGATCGGCTTTTGTAAGATATCACGGTTTCCAGAAACGGATGCAGTTTTGTAAGATATCACAGTTTCCAGAAACTGATGCAGTTTTGTAAGATATCACGGTTTCCAGAAACAGATGCGGTTTTGTAAGATATCACGGTTGCCAGAAATGGATGCGGTTTGTAAGATATAACTGTTTCCAGAAACTGATGCAGTTTGTAAGATATCACGGTTCCCAAAACTGATGCAGTTTGTAAGATATCACGGTTCCCAGAATAGAATGCGGTTTTGTAAGATATCACGGTTTCCAGAAACGGATGCAGTTTTGTAAGATATCACGGTTTCCAGAACGGATGCAGTTTTGTAAGATATCACGGTTTCCAGAAACGAGCAGTTTGTAAGATATCACGTTTCCAGAAACAGATGCGGTTTTGTAAGATATCACGTTGCCAAAATGGATGCGGTTTGTAAGATACACTGTTTCCAGAAA
This sequence comes from Eptatretus atami, assembly GCA_035128595.1. NCBI lineage: Eukaryota > Metazoa > Chordata > Myxini > Myxiniformes > Myxinidae > Eptatretus > Eptatretus atami. Next base: position 25,005,102 of record CM068964.1, on the reverse strand, counting down.
CGGATGCAGTTTTGTAAGATATTACGGTTTCCAGAAATGGAATCGTTTGCAAGATATTATTGTTTCCAGAAACTGATACTGTTCCTAAGATATCACGGTTTCCAGAAATGCATGTGGTTTTGAGATGAAGTACTGCTCCCCCCTGTGAGCTGGTGCCCCAGCATCACATATGTATCTTTTGGATTCTGTTGAATCTAAAGCTCTCAATATTATTGGAATCTTCCACGATAAGTCTGAAGCAAAATTTCCACACATGTCCACTCCTGCATTCCTTTTTTGTGGATCCGCCTTCCGTAGGCTGTTCAATCACACTCTTCCCTCCAGGAATTCAAGCAGAGGTGCACCACCATCTCATGTCATTGCACATCGAAAGCCACAATATTTTCTACCAAATGAGTCCCAGGCATAATGGGCCAAATGACTTCTTCCTGCATCACAGCCCATTGTGTAACCCCATTAACCCCACTTAACCAAACCCTCTCACTTGTAGGTTGCCGTGTTTCCTCCCCTCTTCCTCCTCTTTTCCCATTCATCCTCTCCCACCTTTGCACTTCCATCTCCCACCCCTCTTGTCTCCTGCCTTGTTATATCTTCTGCATTAGCTCTTACACGAGCCTCGACATGGTATACAAAAAAGAAAAATCCATTCCCTTTACTGTTGCATCCAACTGTTTCCTCACTGTCCCACTCTCAGTCTTTTACCTTTTAACCCTCAGTCGCCACGCTCGTCCACAAGCCTTGATCTTGTATTGAAATTAAATAAATAAATTATTATTTAATAAGTAGAACCCCAAACACAAGGACAAATCATTTTCTCAATAGTTTGCATTGTTTTTCTGCAATCCGATCATTTGCTTTATCCTGATTACACTTTTCCGTGCTACAGTTCAGTGGAGTGTTTAAACCTTCTGGGACTTTCCTTCTCAACTTGCCAAAAGTTTTTTGACGCAACAAAAACTAAAATAACGTGATGAATCTCTTCTGTTGGCTCTATATGAGCCAGTCTTTTGTGTTCGATCCACCATGAAGTTGTGGAATTCCTGATTCACTGCAGGGATGCCACAACTTCATGTAGTGGCAATATTCTCCATACAAAATATGCAAAGGCTACAATCACAGTGCAGCCATTATTTGGTTATCATTCCTCCTACTTTTATGTGATTTTTCTGAAACACTTCAACTAATATTTTTGTCCCCTGTCCCTCCTATAAACTCGGAGAACAGGGGACATTAAAATTAGCTCTGTCCGACCGACTGATCATCCGTCCATGGACTTTTGTGTCCACGATATTTCGAAAACTGTTGAACATATAACGCTTTCAATATTGCAGATACCGTATCTATTCCTCATGACATTATCCCAACCTAATTAGATCACTGTTGTGATTGACTGAATTATGCTGCCATGGCAACCATATTGGTAACTTGGCTTGTGTACACCATATTTCAAAGAACGTTCAAGATTTAGCTTTCATGTGACCCAGATCTATTCCTCATAACCACTCAAATTAGAAGGCAGGGGACATAGAGTATCAGTTCCTTGTTTTTGTACGATGGGGCCTTTACCATCCATGTCGATAAAACGAGAACAGGCACTTGGTAGAGCGCATACAATCCACCAGGCTGAACAGTTTACGTTTTGTTTCCCACCGATGGGCTGGATCTGCATCCGGACCTGAACCAAAATCGAATCGGCTTGTTCTTGTCATCTAACCAACTCATCCACAGACTTTTGTCATCATCCGTGCACAACTTTTTGAAATATCATGCTATATATTGTTTTTGGCCCCCTCTCTCAATGGTGAAGAATCACTTAAAAAATTATCAGATCTGGATCCAGATTTTCACCAAAATCGAATCAATTCGTCCTCGTCACACACACACTCGTCCACCAAGTTTCATCTGAATCCGTCTATAACTTTTTGAGATATCGTGCTCACAGACAAACAGGCGGGGGTGAAAACATAACCTCCGTCCAACTGCGGTGGCAGAGGAAATAAACAGGATAAAGTTCAACAAAGGCAGGATGTACATAATACGCACCATAAGTTATGAATAACGGAGGATTGGAGGGTAACCGACACTCAACCTGAATTTAAAGAAAAGCTATCTGACCTGGGTTTGATTCCCGACCCGACTATAAACTGTCTGATCGCTCGCGGTGCTTCGCAACCAGGGTGCTGCGTCACAAAGTACGCCGTCCCCCCCGGACGTTAAGCCGGCTGTCCCGTCTCCTGGCGTCATGTGGTGCAGGCTAAACATCCCACTGTCTCTTTCTCTAAGAGTTGGCGAGTCATCCCCAGCAACCTGGAGAGATTACAAATCACACGTCACATGAAGCGCTAACAGAATTTCAGCTCTAAAGTTTGAATCATATGCGACTAAGTTGTTCAAAAAGATTTCACAACACTCCAAGACAAACTTTCACACCAACTTTTAATTTTTCAACATATAATTTTTTTCTTGTTATTTTTCTTTCTTTTATCTTCTTTTGTTTTATCCCTATCTTTATCTGACCTTCCCTGAGCCCCTTACCTAAAGTGGCTTTGTGCCTTGTTTGGGGCGATTTCAATAAATAAATAAATAAATATTGAATGAGTAAGAATCTTTTTCCTAATGTTCTTCTTCCCTCAAAATCCCTCATGAAGAGAGGAGAGGGTTGAGCCATCTCATTGTCCTCTTCAAAGCCTACCTGTCCATCGCGGCACTCAGGTGTTCTTGACGTGCATCATCCTTGATGCAGTCTATTATACCTTTTCCTCGATCTTCATCTCTTCCAACCTTCACCCTTCAGATGCATTGATTAATATCAACTTTTTCAACTAATATCTCTGCATATGATGAAAAATAAGTTTTGTATATTTGGACCATTATGAGCATCTCATTCGAACATCCTGTTGAATGTGCCCTCGTAATGACACTTGAAAAGTACAATTGGGAAGGTGATGTCATTCCAGTCTTCATATGATGGATAGTAAGAGATGTTTTGAATCTCTGCAAGAAACTCCTGAGAAGTTACTCCAATTTAACAAACCTAGAGGGGGAGGGGGGGGCTTTGATGAACATGTTTCTAATTTTCAAAAAAAGATTTTTTGCAGATGTGTTGCACATGCAGTTAAGGTTTAGAAATGAGTTTTGTTTCTTTAGAGTAAAAATAAATAAATATAAAAATCCAAACCCATGAGAAAACCTGTTACATCATGCAATGAATTTTACAGTTAAAATAAAACTTCAAACCAACTGTTCATGGTTTAGTGGGAAAGTTAATTGGAGCACATTCTGCACATGGTACAAATATTTAGTCTGGAAGCGGTTTGCTGTAAAATTGCTTTCCTCTGGTGGAGGAAAAGCTGTATTCATTCCCAAATGTGTATTCTGGCCTCTCTCTGTGTTCTCTCTCTGTGTCCTCTCTCTCTCTCTCTCTCTCTCTCTCTCTCTCTCTCTC
>CM068964.1:24966662-24977876 GCA_035128595.1 Eptatretus atami | reverse complement strand
AAATGTATTGGGCCTGATATGTTCTCGTGGATGAGGCATTACGTGGTGGAGGTATGCGCTCCACCGAGTGCCCTTCTAGTTACAGTTATACGGTATATTTAGTTCCTCAGAGTGTACATCTGGTAAGTTCTTTGCACGGCTTATTGAAATTTCCTTCTATCCATCTTTGTGTTCCACTTGGGAAACTTTTGAGTTTTCAAAAAAAAAAAATTTGCGCAGTATGTCGAATTACTTCAACAAAGGGAATGTAATCCCACAGAAGGGAATGCAGTTGGATGGAAGACTCATTTCATACGAGGGATTAGTTCATGATTGGTGTCGACGAAATATTCTCTAAAATCGAAAAGTTCATGGTGATTAATGAATCCTTTTCCAATTTCTCAAAGAATTCATTCTCCTACCAGAAGAACACGCCGTCTGCACATCCCATCGAGGTGGTTGTGCCACACCGGCTGCATAAAAATGTTCGACACAGGTACACAACCATTTCACAACACCTGCTCCGATGTCCCCTTCATTCATAAACTTTACACCACCCAAATGGTTGATCCAAATGGATGAACATCTGAACACGACAAGTCTCCAATGTATGGCAGATGAATTAGAACTTCCCAACTAAATGTCCCAACTTCCTCAGCATGGGGACAAATAACACCTGAGATGAACCGATTTCAAGAATGTTCCACAAATGTCTGAAAATGATATGAAGGTGCTTTTGCAAAAGCCCTCACATTATGTCCAAGCCAAGAAGTCTCTGGAATTCTCAAATGTTTGCACAAAAAGGTATTTTATTATTTATTTTTTGAATATAAAATAAACTGAATTGATAACAGCTGTGGAAGGCATTTTCCAAGGTTGCTGCACACAGTGGAGTAACTGAAAGCAAACCTGCTTCTCGATTCATACTCCACCAACGTTTCCCTGTGCTTAGCAGGCACAGACAGGTGTGCCAGGAATAATGTTATTGTGTGGTTTTTAACAATAATGTTTTTGTTATTGAAATAATAACTTGCTGGCCTGGAGAGTTCGATAAAATGCACGCAGAGTGCAGTTACACACGAGATATTTATCCTAATAGGGTTTTGTTTTTTAAAAATAATTGAAACTGATGCTAAACTATCCAACAAACGGATACGGATTTGAACACACTGGTGGTTGCATCATTACTGAGGCATGGCTGTGGCTGCACCGATGGAGCGCCCAGGATGTCGGAGCAGGAATTTAGAGTTTGGTGGGAAGAGCAGCCGCACACAACGACCGAATTTCGTTTTTACAATGTCGTGGGATCTTTGACGTCCACAAGTGAATGATAGTAAACGGGCGGAACGCCATCTTTAAAAGACGCGTTGATGCAATGGAGCGCAGTATGTCGAATTACTCTAACCCTAACCCTAACCGTAACCCTAACCCTGACCACGTGATTCAAACCTACATCATCTCAAACATGAGTTCACTACCTCTGGACTGTCCCGAGGCTGTTTCTTGGCCAAGGGTCACGCGATGGACGTTTTGCCATCTGTCGCCCAACAGCAATTAGGAATTTGTCCAGGGTGCCGGCGATAGCTTGGCTCATCTCCGTTTGCCATCCCTCTCCCAGCAGTAGTTAGGGCAGGAATTTTGAATTTGTCCAGGGTGCCGGCGATAGATTGCCTCGTCTCGATTTGCCATCCCTCTCCCAGTAGTAGTTAGGGCAGGAATTAGGAATTTCTCCAGGGTGCCGGCGATAGGTCGCCTAATCTGTGGGGAAAAGGACAGTGTGGGATCTTTTACATCCACCAAGTAATGCCGGCAGACCAGATGCCCTGTTGAACATACATCCGAGTTACGGCACACACATTGTTGAATCACCCTGCCTGTGAAACAACCCAGGCTAGATGGCTTCGTGGTGACTGCGCACACCTTTCTGCCATCTTGTCATCCCAAAATACAGTATGTATGACTACAATTATATACAACCACTATTATAACCTCTACGAATCGGATGTGCAAGCAGATTTGACAAAAGTAAAGGTAGAGATTTCCAATGATCAAATATTAATTGTCAGAAAGTTTGTAGGAAATGATACAGACTTCAACACAACATTGTAACAAAGCACTGTTTGAGTTGGCACAGCACAGGTAAAAACGAAATTTCCAACTCGTGATTTTCCATATCCGAGTGATATACAAGTTCAAAGGAAAACTCCAGATCGAGACGAGGCTTTCCTCTCGGACTCAAATGAATCTCCGCTGAAACTAAAACGAAATTCCTGAGAATCTCCTCTTAAACTCAACAAACAATTCCCAAGTATCTGGTGGGGAAAATCTTTAAAATAATCAACAGGTATAAATTCTGACTCACTTTCTAATGAAATTTAATGTGCACATTAATGCGTAGCTCTCCTAATGGAGGTTATGTTCAAACACCAAAGTCAATCTCATCATGGAAGGTTACACAAGATTTTTCTTTGTAACTTCCCACTTCTGAGTTGATCATTCCATTATAATTATCTGCACCTCGCTTCCCTTCCACCCCCGGCAAAAAACTTGCAATCCCTTTCTGGGAAATCTGTTCCGTTCTCTCTGAACTATTCTTGTCCCTGTACGTACGAGTCCGTTGAGCAGGATGTTCATCAGCAAGTGTGTTTGAATTCCTTCTCTATCCCTCCTCTGGTTTTTCCACTTGAAACGTTCCATAACTGTATCTCCGACATTTTTTGCTTTCTAACTGGGCACGTTTACAGCTCTTTCATGTTCATGAGCCTTGTCTGCGGAGGTGTGCAAGAAAGTGTATTTATTTTTCCCACGACACAGGTGATGTCATTTGAGTAATAAAAAAAAAAGGTTAAATAAGGGAATGCACCTGCCAGAAGATCCGACATCGCAAGAGCCAATAAAAGCCTAATGGAAGATCTGTGTGCAGTGGATGTGAACTTTATGATCCGATGTTCAACCCAAACAGGAGGCGGATTTCAAGGCCAAATTCAATGAGCGGTATAATAAACGTCCATCTTTGTGAAATAGAAACATCTAAAAGCGTTCCCAAGGGAGCACTTACTGACATACCCAGACACAGTCAAAGCAACCCTGGAGATTCCTGGATTTGTGGAGATTTCCTCGTGCGAGGAGGAGACTAAACGCAGCAATCATCAGTCAGACAGGAACAGAACGAGACTTCCATTGTTTGTTCCGTTTGACAAAGTAACGTCTCTTGTTGAACATAAGATGTCTGCAAAAATTTACGATTTTAAATAATGTTACATGACACTCCATCGAGTCACAGACTACACTACAAGGTTTGTTACACCAGGGGTAGGGGTACAGGTGGCTCTTCTATGAACTTCAGCAAAGTGGTTGAATTACCTTTTAAATATTTACGTGTAGATTTTCAATATTCTACCGTTACTGGACTGTAAAGGTGGTACCTAAGACTAAGGGTGACAAATTATTTTGTTCATTATACTAAAGTGTTATATTTGTAGACCAGATGGCTTCTCTCGTATCATGTTTGTCCTTCCTTCATGTTTTCAATGACCTGAAATGCAATTTTTTCGTACGTGTGTGTACTTTACGTCTACTTCCACCCCATTGTTGGTCTCAGACTAATAGTCTTTTTGCAGGAGCCGAATCCTTTACAAGTTCAGCTTTTCATTTGGGTTCCTCACATTTTATACTGCTTATTATCCAAATCTTATTTATCTCATTTGATGCTTTTATCTATTTCACTGTACATTGTATTTGATTCAATCTATTTCTTTGTTTGTATTCAATCTATTACTTATTTTGATTCAATCAATTTTTTCTTTCTGAATTTGACTGAAATTTGTATAAATCATGTCTTTTGTTGTGAAATGTGGAACAATAAACAATGCAATGCAACTTGGGTGATAATTATTTTGCCTTCAGTGATTTCCACATTCATTACCTCTGCCCACCAAAGGTGAAGGAGGTTATGTTTCCACGCCTCTCTGTCTGTGGGTCTGTCTGTTTGTGTGCAACATATGTCAAAAAGCTGTGTAAGGATCCGGATGACATTTTGTGGACACCTTCGGTGTGTGACTAGGACGAACTAATTTTTAAAGTGATTCTTCACCATTGAGAGATGGGGCCAAAAACGATATAGTACTGTATAACTGATATTTCAAAAATGCAATGGGCCAGATATGTTCTTGTGGATCAGGCATTACATGGCAGAGTTGTGCGCTCTACCGATTGCCCTTCTCGTTAAGTATGGGGTGCTATGACAGTTCCTTCAAAACTTTATTGGATATAGTAACGATTGCACAATATGTTTTCTCAAAACTAGACCGTTGGTTGGGAACCCTGTATACATTTGGAATGACAAGGATGGAATGAGCATAGTAGTAACACCTGCTTCTCGTGAAGACCTCCTGATCAGAAATGTAAATTACCATTTTTGAATTGCTTGAAAATAATTTTTTTAATGAATATTGGTGAGTGTGTGTATATAAATATATATATATATATATGTGTGTGTGTGTGTGTGTATACTAGCAACGGTTACTCGGCACTACCAGGGTGTGTTCGCTGGGGAGCGGAGTATACATGGTGCTTCCCAGCTGGGTGAGCTTTTCCCGTCGGTGGTTTTGGGACATGTTGGACATTGAAAATCCTTTTGCCTGTGGGCTGGCAGTAGCACTGTCTGACCCCACATACAATATACACTTCATGTGGGCTTTGATGCCTCAGAACGAATGTCAAGGTCAACGTGTGGTAGCTTAAAACCTTGGCCAGATCCTGAAGTACCGACACCCAAAACTTTTGGCCTCCAGGTGCTATGTTTCAGTTGTGAAAGAATAACCTACAAACATACAAACACACAAACACTTGAAAAATAAATATATATATATATATATATCGTATAAGATTGGGGTGGTTGGGATTACACATTTTTATAGAAGAATAAGGTGCTTCCAACCAAAAGTAAAAATTATATGGACTCCGCTAATTTGAGTAATAAGCAAGAGTAGACGCGGTCTCAGGCGACGTTTCGCCAGCTTCTCAGCCGGCTTCTCCAGGCACAATAGACCCAGAGCCTCATCACGTGTCCGGTTTTTATTTCGATACGACCGCTCATTTCCAGTCACATGCTGGTGCTCGAGGCAAAATGGAGGAATGCTTTGTTTTTTGTTTGTTTTTATTTTGCAAAAGCAAAATAAACATCAAATCACATCATTGAAGGGGTGCTCTGCTCTTTTTTTGTTTTTACTTGCACGTGATCTCGTGTTGTACGTGTGTGGGTGAGCAGGTGTGTGCGCCTGTTGTTGTTTTTGTGTTTCCGGGGCACGAACACGGCCGGTTTCGTGTCCGGGTTGGACCTGATGAGGTGTTGGTTGTGTGAGTGTTGGGGTTCTCATCGGGTGTGTACACATGCGGATGTGGTGTTTGGGTTTGAGTGTTGTTTGTTTCTCACCTTGTCCAGCTGTTTGAGCCATCCAGGTTTTTGCCAAACACATACACAATACACACCTCTGATGCAAATGGCAAAAACTGGATGGTGCAAACAGCTGGACTTGGTCTCTGGGTGAATTATTATGTTTGTGATGGTAACTTCATCTGGTGGTTTGATCATATCCATTAAAGTTGATCGATGTTGGAGAAGCTCACGTCGCATGACTTCGGTTGCCCGGCTGAAGATTACAATCAGTCACATGATCACCTGTCTGCATGGCTCTCACCAACTTTGGGGACTCCAATCTGTATAGTAAAGCAGTCATAAAACATAATATCCAAGAGGGAGTCTTCAAGACGGGCGGCGGTCACAGCCGTTTTGACATGACTCACCAGAACGAACCGGGCAACCGGTGTGGACAGGTGTCTGTAACAATATATTCAATGGACTACAAGAAGAACAAACAAATCAGTGCCTGAATAAATTAGACCATCATGTACATTAAAAGCACTGATGCTAAAACAGAAACTGTCATACTGAAAATGAAAGTCTGGAGACATCATCCATGCTGAGTATGGTTGAGGTAAGACGAGGAAGAGGCAGATCTTGCCGGCGAAATTATGGCGAACGCAAAATGTCAGCCATCACGTGCTCATGCGTTCAACTTTGGAGAAACTATACATGGACATCATCATCAAAATTAATTCGGTTTGAAGTGCCACCTCCCATGGATCCGCTTTCCACGCTTTCACTGACACAAATGTGGAAATAACAAAGTGAATTTTATCTTCACTTTCTTATTTCCACATTCCTGTCACCCTGATGGACCCCCTGGAGGGTTTTCGGTGTGGAGACTCGTGGAAAACTGTATTTTCTCCAAAGCAAGTGCACGATCATCATTAGCCGAAAGCTTCTGTTTTTTTTTACATTAATAACATGAAAACGGAATTAATTTTTAGACATAATTTCGATATTTTGGAAACGGAAAATCACTGACTCGAATCCAATGTGTAACAAACAGGTCGATTTGTAATTTAACACATTCCATAATGACCTTGTGCTCAGATCCAATGCTCACAGTGATTACAAGACAAGTAAGAGAGGAATGGACGAAGCGATTAAAGTGAAATCGGACCTTCTCGACACAGAGGTGTTTGAACTTCTTTTGCAAATATTTTACTGATTTTGCATCAAAACTACTTTTCAACCACGACCTGTAATCACATAAGAGAGGCTGTATTATTTTTTTTATTATTATTATTTCTCTGCTCTCCAGATCTACAATTCTCTGGAGGGCAGAAAATTCCAGATGCACACATTCGAGCATTCAAACCAGATGTGTCTGCCCTTTTATTACTTCCAGGACATCCTGACGTACAGGCATCGTCAACAGTTCCCAGGAGCTTCACACAAAAGTTTGCTTTTGAGGCATTTGCCAAAAAAATTCAAACAATGTGATCCTAAAAATTATAAAAGGCCACAATTCCTGCAAGATGTTGCCAAAAAATATATCATGTTAAGTCCACTGTTTCAGACGCAAGATGGGTCCTTAAGAAATACAATTCACACCATGTGTGAAGGTCTTAGTTTATAGCATCAAACGCAAGATGGTAAACCATCAAAACACATCAAACACTCTCGGTCTAAATATCGAAATCAAACTTTCCTTTTGCATTTCTGATAAAACGTTGATCTCGTTAGAAATTGTCGTTTTATATCGCAGTTCTTTCCAATTTTTTTTGCACATAGATTCTCCTAAGTGCCATTCCTTTTCTACAAATGAAACTTTCGTTTGGACAATCCAGAAGTAAGAGATAATTTCATGACAAACTAGCATTTTTTTTTTCCATCAGTTGGGCAATCATTTGAGAAATGGGCTGTGAGGATAGCCGAGAGGTGCGGTGTGTGTGCACTAAACTTTGAGCTGTCTCACCTGGGTTAGAATGTCGGCCCAGCTATAAACCCTGGCATTTCGCAGGCAGGTCGACTCTTCAAGACGTGTGTTGGACGGAAAGCCAGGTGTCCCATCTGCCAACGACGGTCGTTGGTGGACGAAAGATCCCATGGTGCCCTTCAGAAAGAATAGGTAAGATCAAACCCAAACATTCTGAGTAGTAAAAACTTATGAGGAAACATACGAGACTTTCAAAATGACATATGAATGCTAATGATGCCGTTCACGTATGCGCTGTGTGTGCATTTTCAGTATTTTAAAAGTGAAATAGTATTTTAAAGGTAATTTTCACCATTTAAACAAAAAGTGGCAATTTCGAAATGGTTAACCATACTTGTTGTGTTCCTGCATGCAAATCAGACTCACAGAAATATAGGAAGTACGAGAAATATCCGTGGATGAGACTGAGAGGTGTTGAGTTCCTATCATTTTCTGTTAATACAAGCGAGCAGCCGCAGTGGAAATATATATGTATATATACTGTATATACACACACACACACAACACACACACACACACACACACACACACACACACACCACACACACACACACACTCTTTTAGCAATAGATGCAAAAATTCTATATAATTTCTCTTGTGACCCAAAGCAAACAAATAATACATTTATAACAGCACTCCTCCCACCCCCCCCCCCCCCAACATGATTAATGGTAAATATCATCGTTTTAAACTTATCTTGCACATTCACAAGCCCCAGATATATCCTTTCCATCAGTGTTAAGAAGCACCCAAACCAGATACGGTGTCTCCCTCAGGGAAGTCTACCTGATGTATCCCAGCCTACAGGTAAATATAACTTGCACAAGCTTTGTGTCTTTTCACGTCGCAAAGATGTCCTTTGCCGAAGAGTTGGTTACCATTACTTAGTAATGACGTACAGCATGGTCTTTCAAATTGCAGACATCCATTAAATAAATCACTAAGCCTGTCATGTTCACAGGAGGCACTCCCACAAGGTTCAAGGTGCATTCACTGATGATCCGTTGGGGGTTTGTGTCGCACACGTCCGTCCACTCAGGCCTTGCGCTGGCACACATGGTCTAGAGTTTGCGGTACAGGCAGCTGCCCATTCCGTGAGCTGAGAAAGGTCTCCAATTATTTGGTTATGCAGAGGCACAGCCCTTTCTCTCAGATACCTTTCCAAGTATTTTCAGCTTCTTTTTGAAGCTGTGTGAGCCCTTTTAGGTAACAATCCTTCGGTAGCACACACGATATACTTTATGGTACCCCGAACACCATCATTTATGGAGGTTTCTGTGCACATGCACCGAGCATTCCAAAGTGGATTACGTCATTTAGAAAGTCGCGTATTGACAGGTAAGTGGTTTTGAAATTTTTGTTGGGGTAATCTTAGGTCTCGAAGAGGAGAAGAAGAAAAAAGAAAACAAACAAACATTACCTCGAAGAAAAACATTACCTCGACGTGTTTCGACTTATGAGTAACTTACAAGTAACGTGTGTTACGTGTGTCAACGATCGCGTAACGTGCCTACACTTATGGCCAGCATTATGCGGAACGTGTGAGTCACACGCTGGCATACGTCGAAAAATTTCAAGCATGGAAAATTTGTCTAACACCTCGGCGTACTACGACGTATGCCAGCGTGCTCTATAACGTATACAAACTTACCCATAACGTATTCGACGTGTGCCAGCGTTTTAGCCAAATTTTGCATACGTCAGGCATACGCTGGCTAAATCGTCAAGGTGTGACAGGGCCTTTAGCTGGGAATATTTATGATGGATACGAAGCCATTGCAGGACGCGTGGCTTGACGTGTTCATCACAACCAGCTGCGCTTTAAGTGGTACAAAGCAAGGAGAATCACAAGTCTGGATTGTATAGGGATGGGAAGGTCATAACCTGGAGGACCCCAATATCATTCTAAGAGCGGCGACAACTTCAAATTAGAAGCCATTCTTTTATCAATCAAGCGCAGACCTGGAACCCCCGAACCCATTGCATGTGTGAAGCTTGATGTGTCCATTTTCTCATCCAGCTCTCTTTACCTGTGCCCAAAACGAATATTATATTCCTGAATGCTTTATTTTCATTCTTCCAACGAGTCAGAATAAGGATATACAATCACACAGGATTGATTTAACGTTAAAACACATCGCAGATAGCATGGCAAAAAATAAGTGTAATGAGCGACTAAAGATTCAAACTGATGAGTGCCTGATTTGAGGTGTTAGTAGAAGAAACAGAAGAAATTTAGTAGAAGAAATAGTAGTAGAAGAAATATAGAAGAAAAAAGAAATAGTAGTAGAAGAAAAGTTAGTAGAAGAAATAGAAAGGTGTTAGTATATACTCTATGTATATATATATATATATATATATATATATATATATATATATATATATATATATATATATATATATATATATGCGAGTGAGTAGAAGAAACACACAGGTGGTGGCAGCATGGAGAAATATGAAAGAATTGGAAGAAGGAAACTGAAATCTTGAGAGAAATGGAGGCACTCCATTCATACCAGATGTGCACACCACCAAAAGAGTGGAAAATTAGAAAAAAAATAACAATTGCAAGTGATAAAAGACGAAGAGCTTGATAAGATTGATTGATTGAGTGCTCTACCTGAAGGCAGGTCCTTAGCTACTTGGCCAAGGTGATACTAGGTGGTTTGCCATTACCTTGCCAGCAGTTGGTAAGGGCAGGAATTTGTAATTTGACCAGGATGCCAGTGAAAACTCGCCTCACTTGGCAAAGGACACCATGAGATCTTTAACATCCATGAGCTAATGATGGCAGATGGGACACCTGGCCTGAAGGCCATTCGAGGGCTGGAACAAACATTGAAGAATCGCCCTGCCTGTGAAACACCGGGACGACAGTTTGTAGCCGGATCAGGATTTGAACTCAGGTTAAACAGCTAAACGTAGAGTGTGTGTTCCTTTTACCTCGATGCCAGCCTGCCACCCCCTCCAGAAGATATGGATTGGGAAATTCTTGTGTGTGTAGATATGCTAAAGCTAAAGGTAGGGGTGTGTGTGTGTGTGTGTGTGTGTGTGTGTGTGTGTGTGTGTGTGTGTGTCCCTCTATATATTTTCGCTTTAAAAATATTTTTCACGGCAACCACTCGTCCGATCGATTCAAAACTTTAAACATAGGAGTGAGTCTCCATGAAAATTATGTTATTGATAACTCTGACGTCATAGGTCACTTTTGCCTTAATGTGCACAAAAGTGGTCGTTAAATATCCTAATAATCAACCAATAAAGCTCTGGATAATGGCAATGTATGTGGCATAATAGGGTGCACAGATGATATGGGTATCTGGGCATTAATAGCGAACGCAGTGAGCTTCATACTTAACGCGTGCACGTGAGAGAATAGGAAACAACAACAACAACAAACACAACAAAATACCCTGTTAATTTGGAATCGTGTCGTTAGCTATGACCTTTTGCTTCCGGTTGTTTTTAAACGCTGTGCGGTGTATAAACACGATTGGGTTTTATTTCTATCTTGCGAATATACTTAACGTCGCAACTGATGAGAGAATAGGAACAACAAAAACAACACAATACCTTGCCAATTTGGAATCCGTGTCGTTGCCTATGACCCTTTTGCTTCGTTTTTGTTTTGTTTCTGGTTATTTTTTGTTTCCGGTTTTTTCGTGGGGAATGATGCATGCGGGAGATAAAGGCATCGTCGGAGACATGAAAGACCCAAATAATATCAGACAAGGTGTATATTTCCTCCACTGATTTAATAAGATATCTCCCGCATCATCAAAAAATAATTTTTAATCCTGATTTACGTTATTTGATCGCTGATTCCGAATCCAGGCCGAAGTAACCGGAAATTGCGTATCAGTTGTGA
>CM068964.1:24924525-24940269 GCA_035128595.1 Eptatretus atami | reverse complement strand
ATGTGACCCAAATGAGGGTCTTCCATAGCCCCAGGACAACCTATGGGAAAGATAGCGAAACATTATTACTGTACTTGCATGCTGCCTTGTTAGAATGGAATCCACAAATAATATAATAAATTTTATTGTTTAACAATAAAGTAGTGTTTAATTATATTGCGGGCTGACAGGATGGCCTCGAGGTAGACGTACACATACTCGCCTCTAAACCGTCTAGCCTGGGCTTGAATCCTGACCCAGCCATAAACTGTCATCCTGGTGTTTCACAGGCAGGGTGATTCATCAATGTGTGTGCCGTCCCTCGGATGGACGTTTAACTGGCGTCCTGTCTGCCGACATCAGTTGGTGGACGTTAGATCACATGGTGTTCTTCATGAAGAGTAGGCGAGCTATCAGCATCACCCTGGCCAAGTTACAAATTCCTGCCCAAACTACTGCTGGGAGAGGGATGGCAGACTGCCCGGCATAACTCCCAGCCTCCGAACTGCACCAACACTCTGCAACAGAGTATGGTGCATCAGAATCCGAAGAATAATTATCCATCCATCCATTGGGACCATACTCTGTGCAGAGCGTCGGTGCTGCCTAAGCAATCTCCTGGGCTATTGAGCACAATCCTGGACGGGTCGCCACTCTGACATAGGATACCAGCAAGCTGTTACTCATTTTGCCGACCTCGGAAGGATGACAGGCCGAGTCAACCCCACCTGGTATTAATTCAACAGCCAAGTGTGATTTGAACTCTGGACCCGAGGATCCCAAGCCCACCATTCCAGCCATGAAGCCAACACCAGGCATAGAAGAATTATAATGCACATTATATGACATCATACAACAGTGAAACATGGTCTCCAACAAAGATGGAGCAAAAATTCATTGTCACATAAAGAGCCCCAGAGAAATTGTGTCTTGACAAAACCAAAAAGGTACAGGAAGAGGAACAAATGGATCAGCTGGAAAGCAAAATTCCTTGACATTCTGATCACAACCAAAAACTAAAACTATGGAAATGGGCTGGACAAATAGCGACAACTAAGAATGGACAACCAGCGGACAACAAGAATGAACAACCCCAACCTACAGAGAGCCCAGGAAGTAGCAGAGGCAGACCATATAGATGAGGAGTAGAAGTGCAATGGAAAGGTTCATTTGAGTACAATTGCCACAAATTGCATTAAATAGAACAGAATGAACCATGTTGAGGGAGGTCTTGGACATGAAGTGGACTATATAGACCGGTCAAGTCAAGTCATGACAAAACCAGGATGTTACCAACATGAAGTTACATGAAATGATAACATATTCTATTCTAACTGGCATGGCACGGCACTTGGTAGAGTGCATACCTCCTTCAGGCGGAACAGTTTATGTTTCATCTCCAACTGATATGCAGCGGACAACAAGACCAAAAAATCTTGTCACCTACTCAAATCTTGTCAACAAAAAATCTGCACCTGGACCAAAATCAAAATCTAATCGGTTTGTTCTTGTCACCTCCTCAAATCATCCACCAAGTTTCGACCAAATCTGTCCATAACTTTTTGAAATATCATGCGACATATCGTTTTTGGCCCCATCTCTCAATGGTGAAGAATCAATTGAAAGAACTTTTTAAATTTCATATTTGGACCTGGATCCAGATCTTCACCAAAATAAAAATTTTAAACCTCGTCACACACCCAACATTTCCACCAAGCTTGAAGCTTCGTCCGAATCCTTCCATAAGTTTTTGAGATATTCTGCTTTAGACAGACAGACAAACAAACAGGGGTGAACACAACCTCCGTAAACCTTTTGGTGGCGGAGGTAAATATTGTACATTGTTCTTGTAAAAAAAAAAAAACGTACTTCGTACTGTCTGCAGTACATGTTCAACTTCACAGGCAATCGATTGAAAACCTTGTAACTTGTAAATAAAGATCTCCTCCTGGTGGTGACTAAATGGTATGGCTGTTTATTATAAGGTTAGCATGAGGAGGTACAAATCTTACTTTTTCTAACACATTTGACAGGGAATGCTACCAGTCTGAAATGTTTTCCGGAAAGGTCATTATGCCTGGGTTTTTCAGACCATTTGTTGCTAGCAAATCATTTTGTGCAGTTTGCAGCACAAAAAAAAACAACAACAAGAAAAGCTATTAATGCAGGAACAAAACCCAAACAACTTCGGTCTGAACTGAAGTCCTCAAAAGCAATCTTGGAATGCAGGAAACATTTAAGAAATATTTCGAAAGGAGTATGTCCCTGTGCCTGTATGCTAGCAAAATTCTTTGCTTAGGGTCACTACTACTAGAACTACTACAACAGCCCCAATTGTTCGCACCTTCTTGAGAGGTCAAGCCAAGGAAGGTTTTTGACCCAAATCTTTCACAAACGATTGAGCCAGGTCTCTGACATTCGAATGGATGTGACGGGTCGGAATTTGTAATTTGTCCAGGGTTCCAGCAAGAACCCACCGACTCTTGGGATCTTTAAGACACCATGGGATCTTTAACATCCACCGATTCATGCAAGCAGATGGGACATCCAGATTAACATCCATCCGAGGGAACGGTGCACTGATGTGATGCTAAAACCTGCCTGCAAAGCACCAATCCATCAGTTGATATTGGGATCAGGAATCAGACTCAGACGAGACAACTCAAAAGGTAAGTGTGTTACCTCTACACCATCCTACTGGATAAAATTCCCTGTTTCGGCAGAGCTGTATAATTTAACACAATCTGCTGGGATGTGGATGTGGCAATGAAAAAGGGGCAAATGGTCTTCTCCTGTATTTAGATTGTCTTGCACAATAAGTCTGTGTGTTTAACCGACACAATAAAATATACAAAAATAATGACCAAAAGCAGAAATGCATTCATCTTCCCCCATTATATGGCAGAACAAAGTCTTTGAAAAGTGTCAGGATTTCAAGAACGTATCCTGGTGTGTTTGGAGCATATGAGCATGGTGGTTAAACGCAACATATGTCTGACTGTACAAGTCCTTGTGGACAAAAGCATGATGCCAAAGGAAGAAGATGCTGCTTTGTGATAGTTGTGTTCCTCACATCAAGGAAGGGAGTTCCTTGCAAGTTTATATAACTAGGCACTTCCATACTGTAAATAAAACTAGTACAGTACACTTCATTCCTGGCTTCTTTAAAATCTGTAAGTGCAATATTTGAACGAACCAGGAATTCATGGAAATGAACTTCCTCATCGCAATAAGGTCTGCGAGCTTTACCGGTGTTCTTTGTTTTGTCTTCATTGGAGATTATTATTGTTATCTGTCCATTTTGCCTCGTCAGAGAATGAAAAGCATTGGGATGAACCACCATGCAAGTGTTACGCACATGTCTGCAAAGTGGGCAAATATATTTGAAACTCTTTCAAGTGTCTTCACCAGATTTTTATATATTTTTTTTTAATCTTCCAAATACTCCGCATAACAGCCAAGAGATGTTCAATCTGCTTCAAGCCGTCAACACAGTGCAAATATTTCATTACATGGAAAAAAAATTGTAAGGAAAAATGTATTTGTGAGTGCCTGAATGGTAGTTGGTAGTTACATATATCTTATGTGAACAGATATCTTATGTGAGACTGAGATTAATAAGATTTACATAGGGAACATTCAAATTTGTCTTCGTAGCATCATCAATTTTGACGTAAACAACTCGTGTTGTCATCATGATGTTTATAGATGTACATTTTTATTCAGATTCTTTGTTCTTGAAAAATATACTTTATGGATGACTGTAAATATGTCTTGTCACCTTTTTAGTATTCTAAGGTAGGGTGGGCCTCCACCACTGAAGGCTGCCCAGGGGCCACATGTCTAAATCCGGCCCTGCAACCCCCCAACCAGCTTTCGGCCGCAGAGTCCTTGCAACCTTTCAGCAAGAATCATAATGTTTTTAACTCATTCCACATGAGACTCCCTGAAATATATTTTTGCATTTGATATGACAAATCACTCAAATGTCATTGTCAAATAATAATGACTCTTTACAGAGATTCAGGGTGTATAACAACTGGTCGAGAAACGCTTCCAGGCAAGAACCAATGATGGATGGGTCACCGCTCCAAAGCAGGATACTCAACTGAAGGAGTTGCAGGAGTTGATAATTTGTTCAAGGTTCTGGTGATAACTCACCTCCTCTTCACAAAAGGTACCGTGGGATGTCCACCAATGACCGGTGTTGGAAGACAGGTGCTGAGGCTTCGCGTCCATCTGACAGACAGTACACACAATGATGCCTAGTCCGACACGTGAAACATCAGGATGACAGTTGATAACCAAGTAGGGATTCAAAACCAGGCGAGATAACTCAAAGGCGAATGCGCATCCCTCTCGGACATATGCTTTCCTGCTGGTTCGCTGTGTTTGTGGCGAAAAACCACGATGTGAGAATGGCATCGAAAGGCGGCTGATATTCCTGTTAACATCTGGGAAGATATTGCTCTGAAACAAACCGACTGGAAGTGCATAAGATCAAAGCAAGGAGCGAAAAAGGTGTGGAAAATAAAAACTGGGGTGCTAAAGTACCACGAACAATGAACACAAGCTCACAATCCTCAATCTCCAGTCATATCCTGCCAGGTATAATATATTGTTGCAGTCGTCTGGGGATCTCAGTTTTCTGGTTCAAATCCAGCGAGTCGCTTTAATGCGACCATAATGGTGGACCATTTTGGCATCTTCCCCACGGGATATCACAATACCGTATGGGTTGGAAGTTCAAATCAACCCAGCGTTACACTATTTAAGCGCCACACGTCTTATGCAAATTTGGCCGAGCGAGCCTGATGTGTGATGCCATCCAGATGTGCGGTGTTTAGAATCGCAGCCAATTATCCCTCACCAGGTCTTTCTTAATCACCCCAGGAGAACCAAGACAACCACAATTCACCCCCGGGAACACATATTTCTATTATAAGAAAAATGCTTGTCTGTCTGTCTGTCTGTCTGTCCGTCACCATTTTTCACAGACATGACAAAACGGATCTTTGGCAAACTTTCAGAGGTTCATCAGTGAGTGCCGGGGAGTGTTATACAGTGTATACATACATCACACAACAATACACATGTAGAGAGATTGTATATCTCCCAAAGCTGAGAATAGCCATTTGTTATCAGAATTACCTTTTAAAAATCAAAAGTAAAAGAAAGAGCCAAAGGCATTCATTATAGAGTACTCTTAACAGCTGCAGCTCTTGGCTGTGTTAAAAGCCAAAGCATGTAGCCTCTTTCTTTGTGACACGGCTGAGCAACTGGCTTTTTATTGCCATTGTAAAACCTTGAACCAAGAGAAGCCCGATCGTAAATCAACCTTGAGCCAAGGAAGCTCGGTCATAAACCAGCCTCGAGCCGAAGGAATCTCGATCATAAATCAGTGCCATTTGACACAGCACAACAGCTGCTTTTACTTTCCAAAGAGTGAATAAGGAAAGGAAGGTAAAGGCTCTTAAAAAATAAGCCGTCTTCCTGACGCCCTAGCCGGATAATGACCAAACCAGATGGCTTTTAGAGCCCAAAGGGAGGAAATCAGCACGGCCTTTCCACCTTGGAGGAAATTGATCCTTGGGAAACAAAGTCTCAATAGAAAGCAGTGATGGGAGCTGGGCCAATCTTGAAACCAGATGGTCCCACAAGGGGCAGGGAAATTGTATATAAGGAAGCACAGATGCCAAGCCAGGAGAGTTAGATTGAGCTGGACTACTGTGGGTATTCGTGTCTCTCTATATCTCTCCATGTATACATGTTTGGTGTGAATTAAAGCTCTTCTCTACCAAGACCATACGTGTGGACAGCGCTCGATTTCAATCAGCACGCTACAGTGGTCTCAACATTTGGCGTAGTCGGCAGGATAAGACGGACCAAGGAGGAAAGCGAGACTGCCCTGGTGAGACAAAGGAGGACAGAAGCCGGCCGGCTTAAAGATAAGGTAAGAAGAACTGCCTCTTTTCTCGCACCAGGGCATACAAGTTCGCTGCTCTTTGTGATCTGTCCTTATCTTAAAAGAACAAGGGGAGAAGGAGCTTTTTTTCACATTAAAAGGGGGTACCCCTGGGAAGGTTAAGGGTCCATTGCGAGGTTGAGGGAAACCCAGGAAGGGGCAACTCAAGAACACCTCGGGGACAAGGTCCAAACGGGAGATTCTGTTGGGAGATTGAGGGTGCGGGAGGTGTGCCAGGGAGTGTGAGGTCCGTGGAAAGGTGTGAAAGACCGCCCGACCCAGCCCGAGATCACCCCCAGGCGGGAACAACTGTCCCGACCTAAGAAATACTCTAGGAAGGACCAAGGGAAATGGGGAATAAGTTTGTGAAACCAAAGTCGGATAAAATGCACCGCCCACGAATACCGTGGCGGGAATGATGTATGAAAAATATGGAGTTAAGTCATGTACTCAATTGGCATTGTGGTATAAGTGGACAAACCAGGACGCACACCCATTCCCGAGATGGGGTTTCTTAAGAGCAGAAATTATAGATAACTTATCATGCCGATTAGAACAACGGACAAGTGATAAGTTAGAACCAGAGCCAGACCTTGAAGCTTGCAAATTATGGGAGGAAGAGGTCCTCCAAGTAAGTGAAGTGGCTAGAAATTTGGTAAAGCGGAAAATGTTGGAATTAAAACACAGGTTAAAGGATTGCCACAAGGGATTGGGATTATTCCCGCCCCTGTAACTGCCTCTGAAATGGTGGTACAAGGGCGGGAAGCTCAGGGAAGTAATGCAAGTAATCCATCTGCATATGTTAATAACACACCAAGTTTGTATCCGAACCTGGAAGGTACGGGGTTAATGGCCACAGCCTCTGCCTTCCCGGTTCAAGAAGTAACTCCGGAGGTGCCAGGATTACTGCCAGCTCAGTCAGTGTACCGACCGTTTAAAGAAAGTGAATTAAGGTCAATGAAGAAAAGAGTGTTAGATCTGGGAAGAAATGCAGGAGCAGTAAAGGGATTAATAACACAGTGGGTTGAGGCACACCGCTGCACGCACAACGACATTGGGGTGTTATGTCAAGCCGTGTTGTCTCCATATGTGTGGAAGAAAGCTAGGGAAGGTGCTGAATGGCCAGCAGACGAACCAGCAGAATACACCGACGCAGATCGGCAAAATAAGCGACGGCGCCTGTATGGTGAGATTGAAACAGCGTTGCGACCGCCAGCACTAGATTGGGATAAGATTTATGAAACAAAGCAACGTCAAGGAGAACGGGCATCCGAATTCATGGATAGATTAACGCAGGCACTCTTACAATATGGGGGTTTTCAAGTTGAGGGAGACATACCGCAGCGAACATTGACAAACTTCGTAATGGAAGGGCTCAGGCCTCAAATTAGGAAGCAATTAAAGTATGTACTGTTAGGTTGGCAGGGCAAAGGGGCAAGTGAGATTTGTATAGCGGCTGATCAATGTTTGGACCGAGCGGAAGAAAGGGAGAACGCAAAGACAAAAATTAAAGACGAAGTGTTGCAGATGGTGTTGTTAGACAAAGCAGCAGGAAAAGAAATGATAAGGATTGGAGAAAGTGGGAACTGGAGGAAGATGACACAGATTCGGAAGAGGATGCGGCCAGACAATGGGGACGGCTAAGGAGAGTTCTGCAACGACCCCCACCAGCAGCACAGGATGAACGGCCCAAGAGAGGGAATGGAAGAACAAAAGTTGGACACAAGCGCCACCACAGACCCGCTCAAGAACTGCAGCAGGCCAAGGGCAGGTACAACCAACAGCGCCGCAAGTATGTTTCCAGTGCGGACAACCAGGACATTGGAAAAGGGATTGCCCAGAAAGAAGACGATCGGGGTTCCAGCAGGAAGGAGGATCAACACAACCGCAGGATGGTAGGTCATATTGACAGACCGCGGGTGGCCTCGTGGTGCAAGGAGCGATGCTGACATTAACACCAACAGAAGAGCCGACCTACATTCTGGATGTCTCAGGTAAGAAACTTTCCTTTTTAGTTGACACGGGAGCCACTCACTCTACTATTGCAGCAAAGAGCTGCCAGGGGTAGAAAAATCCAATGCTAATGTACAAGTAGTAGGGTTAGGGGGTAAGATACAGACATTAAGTGCAACGACACAATTACCAGTAAGATGTGGACCTTTGCAGGAAAAACACGCTTTCCTTCTCACAACCACTACACCGGTGAATCTGTTAGGCAGAGACTTGTTGTGTAAGTTGGGATGTACGATAGCATGCACAAATAAAGGGGTTTTTGTTGATATTCCCCGGATAAAACACATTCAGCAATGATGATTTTGATGACACCGCACCCAGTTGCCTATTGGTGGAGGCTGCCAAGACAGCCGATTTAGTGATGTTTTGATATGTTTAAATGCAATTTTAGCCGAAAGTAAGGATATGCAAATGTGGCTAGACAATGCACAAGTAATGACACACACCTACTATGATCCCCCACATTGTACAATCTATTATGATGCAAATGGAAATGATGTTGAATTTGCGGAGAAAATTGCTCCGCGTCTGGAAACACGCAACGATTTACTGATTTGCCGTTAATGATTGGTAAGGAAGGTGTTGAATGGAGGTTAAGCTCACGGAAACCCAAAGGCAATTGATAAAATACCCGCCGGGAGCGACCTCACATGTGGCAATAACTACGGCAAAGGGGTATCACCCGAAGGATTTGGGTTTATGGTTTATCGCCTGCAGGGAGCAGTAGTGACCTGCACAACAACAGTGTTGCATTGGCAAGTGCATAAGCTAGTGAATGATGAAGGGTGGATTTGTGATTTTCAGGAACAGATGTTACGAGGACTGGTGGAGGAGGTTAATCTACCACCTAAGCGCGAGATGATGAGAAAATGGCAAATGAAACAGGAAACAAAGAAAGTTTGATCGGAAAGGTCCCACAAGAACTGTGGACCCGACATGACAATGATGTGGGCCGTATCATTGGGGCAACGCCCCTAGTGGTTAAACTCAAATCTGGAATGCCTTGGCCGAATGTGCGTCAATACCCTCTCCGGAAAGAGGCTGAGGCCGGGATAGCACCAGTAATTGAATCTTTAAAGGAACAAGGTATAATTGTAAAAGTTTCAAGCCCATGCAACACGCTATACTGCCAGTGAAAAAGCCACAGAAGAATAAGTGGAGATTTGTCCAAGACTTCGGGAAGTAAATGAGGTGATTCAAAGTGTTCACCCTGTGGTACCGAGTGCAGAGGGGTTGATAACGTCTATACCTGCAAGCTCCACCCATTTTACTGTCATTGATTTATGTTCTGCATTTTTCTCCGTACCCATTGATAAGGAATCGCAGTTTTTGTTTGCTTTCACATACAAGGGCCGTCAATATACATGGAAGGTGTTACCACAAGGGTCGCTGATAGTCCCACATTGTTTTCACGTGCTTTGCATAAAGATTTAGAAGATATTGTCCTCGAGGGTAAATCAGTGCTGCTACAATATGTGGATGACTTGCTAATTTGCTCCCCAAACAAAGCAGCGTGTGAAACAGATACGCTGCAGCTGCTACAGGCATTGGCAAGGAAAGGCCACAAGGTAAATAAGGATAAGCTGCAATTAGTGCAGGAAAGGGTTAAGTACCTGGACACCACATTTCACACGGGAAGAGGGAATTGGACAAGGGGAGGATAACTTCAATTGCGGAAGTGCCCCGCCCTCGCACAAAGAAAGAGATGATGCGATTCCTAGGTATGGCAACTACTGTAGACAGTGGGTCGTCGATTATGCAATCCTGACTAAGGAAATGTATGTTGTCGTGGGCAAAAACCAGCCCAATGTAATCGAGTGAACTGAGAAGAGGGGGAATGTTTTACCAGCTAAAAACAGCACTCTCAACGGCACCAGCCTGGGCCTACCAGACTATGAGAAACCATTTTTCTTTTATCTCACGAAACTAAAGGATTTGCGCAAGCTGTGCTGACACAACCCCACGGCGACCGCCAGCGCACAATTGCATATTTCAGCCGAAGGCTGGACCCGGTCGAACGCGGCCTACCCTTTGTTTGCAAGCAGTGGCCGCAGCCAGTTACGCAGTTAAGCGCACAGCAGAGATCGTAATGGGTCACCCTCTTACTCTAAAGGTACCTCACTGCGTTGCGGCTTTATTAACCCAAAAGCAAACACAACATTTAACCAACACGCGCCTGATGCAGTATGAGACGACTCTCCTACACCAGCCGAATCTGCAGGTTGAGAGATGCAACGTTCTAATCCTGCTTCCTTGCTGCCAACGGAAGAAGACGGCGATCCTCACGATTGCACGGAGGCAATACAAGAAGTATCCACCGTGCGCCGGATCTAAAGGATCAACCCTTAGAACACCCGGACCTCACCTTGTTTGTCGATGGTTCGGCCTATCGAGGCCAAGACGGCTCGGGGCATGCAGGATACGCCGTGTGGCACCGACAGTGAAGTTATTGAAGCGATACGCCGCCTTCACATTTTTCTGCCCAGCAGGCGGAGTTGTGTGCCCTTATAAGGGCATGTGAATTATCTGCCGATGTCTCGGTAAATATATACACTGACTCTAATTATGCTTTTGGTGTAGTACATGACAAAGGTGCGATATGGAAAATGCGAGGGTTTCTCACCTCTGCTGGAACACCCATAAAAAATGGTGAGTTAGTTTCTGAACTGTTAAAAAGTATTTCAGCGCCAGCGGAAGTTGCGGTTATTAAATGCCGTGCACACCAGAAACTGACTACGGATATAGACAAAGGAAATGACAAGGCGGACAAAGCTGCAAAGGAGGCGGCTGGCCGGCCTATCCCTTCGGTAATGCCAGCACGACTACCAACGGAACAAATTAAGCTGCATCAGTATAGCTTGTCAGATATTATTGCAATTCAAACTGCAGCATCGCTAAATGATCATAACAAATGGCAAGTTGCAGGAGGAACAGTGGATGAAGACGGACTATGGTCAAACAACGGGAAGGTCATAGCGCCTACTGAGATCCTACCATGGCTTGCACGCATGGCCCATTTGAATGGACATGTGTGCAAGAGGGGGACTGTGAGACAGGTACAAGAATCCTGGTATGCACCAGGAATTGGGAAAATAGCAGAAGGGGTTTGTAAAAGCTGCCAGGTATGTCAACAGCATAACCAACAGAAAGAGGGAAAAACAAGAGTGCTGGGAGCCCATCCAGCCCCTTGGGGACCGTTTGTGCACCTACAAATAGATTTCATAAAAATGCCTCCATCATGCGGGTTCAGCAATGTTTTGGTAGTGGTAGACATGTTCACCAAGTGGGTAGAGGCATACCCATGTGCAAAGGCTGATGCCGCTACCGTGGTAAAGCACCTGCTAAAAAACTTTTTCTGCCGATTTGGCATCCCTTATAAGGTGTCCCACGATCAGGGGGGACACTTTACGGGGGAAGTGACACAGGCAGCATGTAAAGCACTGGGAATTAAACAAGCATTTCATTGTGTTTACCACCCACAGTCAGCAGGTGCTGTAGAACGACAGAACGGAATCTTAAAGAACAAGTTGGCAAAAATAATAACGGAAACGGGGTTAAATGGCCAGATGCATTACCTTTGGCACTAATGAGCATGCGATCAACAGTAAACCGAAAACAGGGTTATCCCTCATGAAATATAAATGGGAAGGCCGATGCGGCTGCCCGTGACTGCCCCCACAAACATGGATAAGCTGAATATTACAATGATGGACGAGAACTTGCTGACATTTTGTAAACAGCTCTGCAGGATCGCAAGGGCGATACACAAAGGGTAAAAGAGGCCCTACCAGAACCAGTGGAAAAACCGTACCACACCTTCCAGCCGGGAGACTACGTGCTGATAAAACACTTCACGAGGAAACAGCCCTGGAACCTCGGTGGAAAGGACCATTTCAGGTACTGCTGACTACTCCGACTGCAGTAAAGTGTAGGGTCTAATCAGGGAGTGCATGAGACGATGTTCCTCCGCAGCAAGAAGACAACAAAACAAAGATGGACCTGGGAAGGCCTGCTGTGATTGCTGTGGTCGAGCCGCTGCCAGCACCTCCACCGTCTCTACCCTCCCCGATAATTCACTTCTCTCTCTCTCCCCAACCCATAGAACCTGAAATATACTGTGAACTTAATGGGACTGTTGACCCACTGCTCAATCTCACATTGGATGAGTGTCTCGAATTGCTTGCGCCAATAGAGGGCATGGGAAGAAATACTATATAACCACTGCCTTGTTGGCAAATACTCTGGGATTTTGTACTTTCTTATTTTACCTGGGATTTTGTACTTTCTTATTGTACTATGGAATTTCGTACTCTGGCTTGCAGTTAGCTAAATATATTCTTACTTGTTGTTCATAAAGAACAGTAGTTAGCCAAAATATTCTTACTTGTTGTTCGTAACGAACCCATGTTAGTTAAATATATATATACATCTTTTTGTGCATAAAGTAACTTTGTGAGAGCCGCTTTTGGAAAGTAACTTTGCTTCCTCAGGACCTATGCCTAAGTCATAATCGTTGAAATGTATCCACTGTTCTACTGAGGGTGGGGCGTTGGTGGGCCGGTTAGGGGGGTAGAGAGGGGCTTTTCTATAAGGTTAGAAGGTGCAGGAGGAGCCTCCGTGACGTCATGGGCCACTTGGAGCTGACCATAAGAGTGGACCACCTGTAGAAAAGAATCCTGCCTGCCGTCTACCGGTCCATGGATGCCCCATCTCTCAAATTTATTATGTAACTGTTTGTTTCTTTTACACATATGTTCCAAAGTAACAAGAGGAGCGATTGTAGAGAGATTGTATATCTCCCAAAGCTGAGAATAGCCATTTGTTAGCAGAATTACCTTTTAAAAATCAAAAGTAAAAGAAGAGCCAAAGGCATTCATTATAGAGTACTCTTAACAGCTGCAGCTCTTGGCTGTGTTAAAAGCAAAGCATGTAGCCTCTTTCTTTGTGACACGGCTGAGCAACTAGCTTTTTATTGCCATTGTAAAACCTTGAACCAAGAGAAGCCCGATCGTAAATCAACCTTGAGCCAAGGAAGCTCGGTCATAAACCAGCCTCGAGCCGAAGGAATCTCGATCATAAATCAGTGCCATTTGACACAGCACAACAGCTGCTTTTACTTTCCAAAGAGTGGAATAAGGAAAGGAAGGTAAAGGCTCTTAAAAAATAAGCCGTCTTCCTGACGCCCTGGCCGGATAATGACCAAACCAGATGGCTTTTAGAGCCCAAAGGGAGGAAATCAGCACCAGGCCTTTCCACCTTGGAGGAAATTGATCCTTGGGAAACAAAGTCTCAATAGAAAGCAGTGATGGGAGCTGGGCCAATCTTGAAACAGATGGTCCCACAAGGGGCAGGGAAATTGTATATAAGGCAAGCCAGAGTGCCAAGCCAGGAGAGTTAGATTGAGCTGGACTACTGTGGGTATTCTGTGTCTCTCTATATCTCTCCATGTATACATGTTTGGTGTGAATTAAAGCTCTTCTCTACCAAGACCATACGTGTGGACAGCGCTCGATTCAATCAAGCATCTCTACCAAGACCATACGTGTGGACAGCGCTCGATTTCAATCAGCACGCTACAGTGGTCTCAACACACATATATGATGGAAACTTTTGGGGAAAAAAAGTTGGATCTTTCTTTATATTCGCTCTCAAGAGACATTATAATAATGTTGTGGACCTGGAGTCACGGGGGTACAAGGGCGAGGGAATCCTTGGTTCTCCCTGGACCCAATGGGAACCGAGGCCATCGTATACAAATAACTTCGCATCACGGTGGTTCGCTAATTAATCGACTGTGAATGCCAACAACTTGACCACGTGACTCAGGGTCCTCCGTCTGACAACCGTTTACCTAGGAACACATCTCCTTATCGGGGAATCACGCCCTCAGCAATTGTGCTGCTGTTATCTTTATTGGATCAGTATTAATGCAGCTGAGCTTTCCACTAGCACAATGCCAGACTAATATGACAGCCAATTAGTTGGAGAATTATAACCTCCCTGCTAATCTACACACGGACATTCCTGGACCAGTGGAAGAAAGGACAACCACAGGCAGATTGGAAATATAACAAGAATAATTTATTTACAATAATGGATGAGGATACGGGAAGGAGAGGAGGGAACTCAAGGGTTTTAATGGCATCAAAGGAGCAACCTGGGAAGGAAAAGGGGAAATGCAATGAAAAGCAATCAAGACGTGTATTTATAAAAAGGGAAAGCAAATTCACAAGTTGCAGACTTCGCTTAACCTATGCCTTCCCTACTGGATAACAAAACAGGGTTCCCAATTGGGAGGGGTAGGGTGACCTCAGCCTACCGGTATGTACATCACAGTCACCCTCCCCAACTTGGTTCCGCTCTCCGGAATGGCCCCGACACTGCTCTCCACAACCGAGGGTCCACTAGCTCCATCGTGAGAATGAACCAAAGCATCCAGGACTAAGGAAGAAATGAGGGCGATGCAGAGCCTCCAGGACCAGGGCAGAAACGAGTGTGACAACCAGGGCAGAGAGAGCATGAACCAGGCACCGAGTGCAGCTTTACAGCCCATGGGGCAGTCGGGGCCAATGAGCCACACATCAGATCTTCAGAGGCAGCCTGGGACCAGCTATTGGGCCATGTCAGATCTTACGAGATGGCCCCATGCCAGCCATTGGAGGATTCCCCCACAGCCCGGCCAATTCTGCTGCCCACCCGGATATTCACTAATTTGGTCCTTCAGGCTGTCACCCAGAGAGGAGCTCCACACTTAACATGGGGGAAATCCCTTTTTACCCCCATGCACCCGGGATGAACCCCACACGTCCAAAAATGTCCACGGCACAAAGCCAGGGAATTGGGCAATTATTCATGGAGGCTGGGTCATGTCCTGGTCCGTTTGCCGGTCATTTTGGGTGGAGAGGAATGAATAGGGAAATAGGGAAATGAAATACAGTCCAGGGGTACACTGCAATAAATTACATTACAGGGTCGACGTCCATTTGGCGCGCGTTCCAGAATGCTGGTATTATTCGCACACATTGAACACCATGGCAGTAAAACAAGCACACCATACGTGATGATGGCAGTCACAATACACGTCATCACTTGCTGATGGCTCTATTATCCCAATGGGTTGAAAGGGGGCACCGACCCAACCCAACGCATTTAATTACATAATTACACCTATAGGGAAGGGAAGGGAATATTAGATTTAACATAAAACATATAAAAATCTTCTTCTGCAGAACAGCTGGACTGATCGAGGGGAAACTTCAAATAAATGTTCCCCAAGGTATGCTTGTGCGTGGTTGTTAAGGATTGATAAGCCACACGGTTTGGCAGCCATATTGGATTTAAGAAAATATTAAATAATGTTTTCTCTGGAACCGCTTAATCAATCGATGTGAAACTTCACAATTGTGATCTAGTAGTGATGGGGAACATATGTTTTAAATTTCGAACTTGATTGGATACATGGTCTGGCAGCCAGAATTATTTCATTTTTTTGATGGGGTTTTCTTTTTTTTAAAATAAGGCTCACTTGGCTGTGCCTCGATGGGTTTGAGCAGAGAGGAGTAGCAATTGAAATACGAATCCTATCCACGTTGTGTCTGATGACTTCATCTTTTCTTTTTGCTTGTTTGGGTTTCTTCTGATTACTCCAATGCAGGCCTGGTGTTGGCTTCGCAGTTCGGGTGGTGGCTTAGGATTCGGGTGGTGGCTTGGGATCCTTGGGTCCTGAGTTCAAATCCCGCTCAGCTGTTGAATTAATACCAGATGGGGTTAACTCGGCCTGTCATCCT
>CM068964.1:24901285-24916112 GCA_035128595.1 Eptatretus atami | reverse complement strand
TTGTCACTAGTTGCTTTTTTGTGTCATAGTGTCAATGATTTTTGATTGATCATGTTTCGTTTATACATATCATTTTATAATTATAATTGTCATTTTCTAATTATAATTTTAGGAGGGAGGAGTGTGGTGTATGGCATAGAGTGCTGAGGGGCGTGGAGTACTTATGATAATAGTCACGTGGTTAGCAGGTTCATATATCCTTACGCGCCTTGGAGGCCCTGAGTGGTGTGCATCCGAGTACGCAATAAACCAGAGTTACAACTACACTCTCGGCTCGTATCTGTCTGCACTCGGACACCACAGTATACATGGGCTCGTTTTCCTGACGCTGATCCTGCTCACCAGATTCTCTCAGAGAGGAGTCTCGTGAGTGGAGGAGGCCAATGGGCCGACCACGTGCCTCGTGGTTGCTGCAGGTTGATCGGTATCTCAAGGAGATGGGATGGGCCAGGCATCTGCTGGGGATGGCCAGACGGAGCCCCTGGAGTACCGGTGGAAAGTGGACCCATGACGCGCTGCTCCGGCGCACGTCCATACCTGACCTGACCTGACCTATATGTACTGATCACAACCCTTAACCCATACCATTATACACCCACGAACCAACCCAAAGATCCTCAATTAACTATTTCCTTAACGCCTCAGACACTGGAGGAGGAAGGAGGAGGAGGAGGAGGTGGAGGTGAGGAGGCTCCAGCTGGGTGGGAGTTTCCCGGTAGCTGTAGCCCCCAGTGCTCTGATCAGGTCGTTTCTCCTCTCACTTTCGTCGTTTCCCCCACCTTTATGCCCTCGGCCGTGCTCGTGACGCACCAGGCCTCTCCCCTCAACCCTCCCCCTTGCCATTGGCAGGGTGGGGCGGTGGGCAGAGCGACTCCTCCGTGAACCCTCATCCCCAGCTCAAAGGCATTGGGGCCAGTTAGGATGGCATGGTGGTTTGTGCCGCCAGACTAGCAGAGCATTAAAAAGCACACACAAGACTGATTACAGAAGGCAGAATGGTCCCGTAAAAATGGGGTCAAACAGTTTGGTCATTTTAGTCACAGTCATTGGGATGGGTTAACGTTGTTTGACGATATAAAAGTGATGCAGATGTAATATCACAATTAATTACTTTAGGCTTATGCTGGAGCCAGTCATTGATTCACTCGAAGCATTATTAACCCCAAGGACTGAAGGAGCCTTTTCCACAGCAAAATATGTAACCGATGATTCGCAGCAAAAACTGGACTCGCCGCCATCATCATCATCATCATATCATCATATCATCTCGATCATCATCACATCATCATCATCATCATCAGTGCTGAACAATTGTTCTGTTGTGTCTGTTTGTTCATCGAACATGATTTAGTGTGTACTCTTGTAAGATACTCAGGACTCCATGTTGGGCCAGACCGAAGTGACGTTTATTCGTAATTACGAGCACAACCAACCACAACCGGAAATCAACATACGTTACACTCTTCATTCGTCGTCGTCGGCGACGCACAGCTATCCCGGGTCTCCACGATCGTGTACGCACAAACTTTGCCATTTAAACGTCAGACTGTGGGAATCACGAGAACCTTCTGAACACTGAATTTAATCTTTAAACTCCACAGTCGTTATTCTGTTATCGTATTTTTCTCTCATACCTGGTTAGTTAATCATTGCAGAGTTTGTTTGTATTGTTTTTTTTTTTTTACAATAAATTTATTGTAAGATATTTTCAGTTTAACAAAAATTGCTTTTATCTCGATGCGCTCTTTCTTGGTGTGTATAACGACATTTGTTTGGCTCGGCTGTAACTTTCTCCTTTTTATTTTATTTTTTTGTATTGTTCAATATTTCTACAGCATTTTCCTTCAAAACAGATATGGAAAATCCTGTTGTATTATGTTTGAAGACTAAATAAATATAGCAATTTTTATTTTTAAAAACCAAGCTGTTAGTAAACGCGTCAAAGTTTAACCTTTTATTCGGGGTTCCTCCCCTTTTATGCGATCGATCCAAGATCCTCCTTTTGACGTCGACTCCAGAGTCCAAACGCATGGTCGAGAGCCGCGCGTTCTCTGCTTTCATCAAGGAATGGAGGTGATGACACGTTGATCATCCTGGCAAGTTCATACCCCCCCCCCCCCCGTGAGAAGCCTGAAGTGCTCTTTGAGTTGCGGTCGGACACCTTGAGCGAATGTCGATTTGAAGCTGAGGGGCTTCAGGCCCGCAGCGTCTAGGATAGATCGGCGGCCTACCAGCTCCGGCCTTTGGGGGATGTGAAGACGTGGACAGATTTTTTGGTTCGCGGGCGCCAGCAGTGGCCACTATTTCTTTGTGTCTGTTTGTTTGTGTGTCTGTCTGTCTGTCGTCTGTCTGTGACTCTCCAGAGCATAGCTCCGTGACGTTTGAAGCGATCTTGATGAAACTGGACACAAGCTAGATATCAGGGTCTAGTTGTGTCTTTTGTATGAGGGGCGTCCCACGCCCCTTGTGGGCGGGCCATGCCACTTGAACTTTTTATTTATTTTATTTTTTTCTCGCAATACATTTCCTAGAAGCTGTGCGTAATGTCCATAAGTACAACATATTATTAAACTATAACTACGTTGTCGATGGCACACCATCGCATATTCCCGCGCGCACTGCTTTGTCCCATTAACGCGCTTTTTTTTTTAAATCAGCCCCCATGACCCACCCCCTCTGGCCCGGCCCCTTGGGGTCATATCAAAAATCCGACGGTGTTGTGCACTTCCCCATACATATATCTACTATGTCCCAAAGTTTCAAGTTCCTATCTCAAACGGTGTAGGAGGAGCTATTTTGACCCCCTATCCGCGAAGCACCCTCTACCCCCCAAGCACCCCCTACCCCCCAAGCACCCTCTGATCATCACGTGTTTAAAAATAAAATATGTGTTTAAATGTATAACTCATGAATATGTTTGATTTGAAAAGCTATGACAATTTTTTTTTTTAATCGACCCCATGGCCCCAACCCCTCTGCCCGGCCCTAGGGGTCATATCAAAAATCCGAAAGTGTTGTGCACTTCCCCATATGTTATCTACTATGTCCCAAAGTTTCAAGTTCCTATTTCAAAAGTGTAGGAGGAGTTACAGGTAGACAGACGGACGGACGGCGGAGACAATCACAATATCCACTTTTCTTCGAAAGCGCGGAAATAAAAATCAGATTTGATTTGGTCAATTTTGATGGAAGAGATAGGTTTTTACAGTAGGGCTTCCTCAAAAGCTTCCACTAACTCAATTGTACCTATCGTGGCATTGTTCAATAATGCCCGTGAACCATCGTCGCCTCCCGGCTAGTCCTGTTCTTAGTTATAAAGCAACACAACACAATTAGTGATTGTGATAATATATTCCGATAATCAGCTGATCTACCTTGATGGTGTGTCATGGGTAAAGGAATCGGATGGATTTCCAATAAATACATCAAACGTCTTGGCTTTCAGTGAAGACCTTTTTTGTCCTCGTTGTGCAGGTTTTCA
The DNA here is from genome assembly GCA_035128595.1 of Eptatretus atami. Taxonomy (NCBI): domain Eukaryota; kingdom Metazoa; phylum Chordata; class Myxini; order Myxiniformes; family Myxinidae; genus Eptatretus; species Eptatretus atami. Next base: position 24,912,631 of record CM068964.1, on the reverse strand, counting down.
TGTCGGACAAGCTCACAAGAATCGCCATCGTAAACAACGACAAGTGCAAGCCGAAGAAGTGCCGCCAGGAATGCAAGAAGACGTGTCCGGTGTACGGATGGGTACGTACGATTCGCGGCTTGAGACGCGTCTCTGCGTCCCCACCTGGAGTCCCGCGCTGATGTTTCAAGGAGAAACGTTTCGTTGAATTTAAAGCGTCGTGACGATGCGATTTGATTTGTAAGGATGTGTTTCCAGGGAAGTTGTGCATCGAAGAATCACAACCTGTCGAAGATCGCGTGGATCTCCGAGTCCCTCTGCATTGGCTGTGGTATCTTTGTCAAGGTGTGCTCCACGTATTTTTGTTGACCAAGGTTGTATTTAATATACAGAGACCGATGGTGATATTAAAAATTTTTATTGTATTGAATCATTGATACTTTTGTCCAATACTTTGGTTTGTTCACACCGTCAGAAATGTCCTTTTGAGGCAATATCGATCATCAACCTTCCCAGCAATCTTGACAAGGACACCACTCATCGCTACAGTGCAAATTCATTCAAGCTTCACAGGTCAGGTGCTAAATGTTAACTTGCCACTCGTCGCAATGAGCCGGTTAACTTGCAAACTGCACTCTTCTTGGTTACTTGCAAAATCGAAGATTTTTCAAGTATATTGGTCAGTCGTGTTATTCAGTTTTCTGTCTGTCTGTCTGACTATTTATCACCGACAGGTCACAAATTTTAACCGATCTTCACAAAACTTCACCACATGGTAGAGCTTGGCGTAAGGAATAAAGGAATGAGCCTATTGTTTTTAAGGTCAAAAGGTCAACATAGACCGAAGGTCAACAACTTACGTGACATTTCTAAACTCCTCAATTTTTCATCAGATTGACTTGAACCTTGAAAAGGATTTGCATGCATGTCACTGAATTCAAACAGCCAATTATTTTTTGAGGTCAACATGGACCAAAAAGTCAATATAGGCCGTATTTCTTAAATTGTCAATTTTCATCCGATTTACTTGAAAATTGAAGAGGAGTTGCATATTTGGTCATTGAATTCAACCACCAATTATTGTTAAGGTCAAATTTGTTTTATGGATTTTGCAAGTGTGTGCTCTGCACTACGTCGTCGTCTTGTTTTATTAATTGTTCATACTGGTGGTGTTGTAACGCAGTTCCATTCGTGCTTGTTATGATATTTAATCCTTCAGTGGTGTGCTCAAGAAGAGACCCTCAAAGTGTTCTGGTTGAACTGTGGCTGGAGTTTTACACCATCATAACTGCAGGGGTGGGGGTGGGGGGGAGGTTCTTCCTGAACAAATGAATGTGTCTTGCCTGTACAAAGCCCCAAGTTGCATTTCTTCGATAAGTGTGCTGGTAATGTTGATGACCTACTTATCGAAGCGGATAGCTCAGGAGATACAATTATGGGACATGTAGTGCTGCTAGCCACTGTAGATAGATTGGTGGCGTGCAACCCTTAATAAGCTTACCACTTTGTACAATTTTCACACAGCCTTTTGCAAGTTCATACAAAGCCATTTGTTGAATCGTCTGAAATTGGTGTGGATGGTGGTTTTGAGTCTGAATTGCATCTCCTAACAGATTCTAACCCCTCGACCATTTTACCCATTCATTTGATGTTTAAGTAGCGTAGTCTTTTTGTTTAAACGAATTGTGTGATTGCTAGTCTTTGTTCCCAAACATTTTAACCACATGCGTGCAAAGTGAAAAGCAAGGAAGCATTGGTTCGCTTGTCTGTCTGTCCACAATAAATACGACGGTCCACATAAACGTCAGTTTATGATCGAGGAACAACTTGAATTTCAATTGAATGTTATATTTTGAACACTAATCGGAAAACGAACATGTAGTTTAGCAGTATGTGCCTCTGAATTTGTCCCGATCAAGCATGTGCAGTGAGGAGTGAGATAATTATTTTTTAGGTCATCTCGTCACTCCAAAGTTGCAAAATCGTCCATTTTCAAAATCTATCTCCTCCGCCGTTTGTGATCCGATCTTCGAAATTTCTTCGAATTCTGATTAATATGGAACAATATCTAAATTTGGTCGGGCTGGTTTTTAAAATTCGTCCTGGTTATCGAGTCACGTGTCTTCAAAGTTGGAAAAATCGTCCGAGTGATATGGTCAAAAATTTTTTGCCTGATCTTGATGAAACTGGTATGTAGGTAGGGTCGATGAGTGATGCACAACGGTATGACTTTAGACCTGATTGAGTCAATGTCAAGGTTACGATGCTGTAAACTTGTGAAATCATCCATTGTCAAAATATCATCCGCCATTTATGACTCAGAAATGCGGTTTGATTTCTGAGGTCCGGTTTCTATCCTTTTGAAGACACATTGATCATAAATTTCCAAATCAACCATTTTCAAAATCTATCTCCGGATAACTCAGAAATGTAGTTTGATTTCTGAGGTTTTCTATCCTTTTTACTCCAGGCTTTCGTCTGTACGTTGAACCAAAAGACAAGACGACTTCTAAGCCGATCAGAGATCACATCTACAGAGCTTCAGAGATGACCGTCACCCCAACCGGGGGTAATTTTTTACTCTGTCTGCCTGTCTGGCAGTCAAATAAAATTGAAATCATTCCAAACAGTAAATTTTTGGTTCTAAGGATGTCATAAAGGACACATAAACAGGCACGAATAACTAATGTAACGTGATAAATACGGTGGTGTAATGACTCGCATTCAACGGCGTAAACAGATTCTAAACCTCCAATTTGTTTTTTCTCTTTCTATTTTTAATTTCAATTGATTATTTGCTGAACACCATAACACAAATCACCTTATTGGAACTTTCATAAAGTTTTCAGTCAGCAATACTTGGCCAAAAGATTACGGCATTTTTACGTCATCTCGACCAATCGAATTCGCTGCTCGTAGACCCCACCCATGTCCTTTTTTTTTGTTTGTTTTGTTTTTTTCCCTTCAAGACGTGTGAGCGTAAGGTGTTCTTTGAACTCTCTAGTTGTTAAGTAGAAAGGTCCTCCTTGAGCACACCAAGAGATTCTGCCATTTCCCGTGTGTTGCTTCTGTGGTTTGTGGAGTACTGAAAACGGTTTAATCCTCCTTACTGGTGTGGGAACACTACAGTATTTTGTTGCCATCCTAAGTTTTCAGAGGGAATTAAAGATTGATCATGAAGTGTGGACTGGCAACAAATGTACCAGGCAATGAAGGCAGATTACCCTCGCAAAAGGTCGTTGTTGAACCAGCTTGCTTTTTGCAAAATCCAATATAAACTTGTAATTCTCCGAAGATCAAGTTAATTTGCAGAAGTTTGGAGTTGTCTTTGTTGCTGATGCCTTCAATTTGATTTGATTCCCCAGTCTCTGAGATGTGATCCAGTGTACTCTCACTTTGTGAACATTCCCTCCATTTGATTTATTGTTTATTTTTGTCACTATTGACCTTTTAATTTTTTTTTCCTGTTTCCCTTCCTTCATTTTCTTTAGGCTCCCTATTCCACGACCAGGAGAGGTTTTAGGCCTTGTAGGACCAATGGAATAGGAAAGTCAACGGCTCTCAAATCTCGCCGGAAAAGCAGAAACCTAACCTGGGTCGTTTTAAAGTGAGTTGCGAACTGCAGGGCAAATGGGAAGTGGTTACGGCAGGGTGTGTTTCCAAGTTGATACTGCACCACATCCTGAGCAACCTCTATGCATTGGCAGGAACCTCCGACTGGCAGGAGATCCTCACGTACTTCCGCGGCTCGGAGCTGCAAACTACTTACGAAGATCCTGGAGGATGACTCAAGGCTATCATTAAGCCTCAGTATGTGGACCAGATCCCCAAAGCTGTTAAGGTGTGTCCTCAGTTGTTTTCTGCTGATCATTTTAAAAGTAAATTTGTGTCATGAAAGAAAGATAGTTGTTTGAGTATTTCGTTCACACCGAAATGCTCGCGATGATTATTTGGTTGTACGAAGAGTTTTTGAAAGTGATAGGTATGTGTATTTCAGATGTGGGTTTGTAAGGTGTGAGGCAAAGGCTCTGAAGTGTGATTGGCTCCATATATGGTATCTTATTCATGTCCTTGTAAATAAAATACAGCAGGAGGGTGTTTTACTTGTTGGAGCTGTTATGGTTGTTCAAAGCATGAGAAACTATTGTAATTCTCTTGTTTTTTTTTAACCTAACTTTTCATTGAACACAGTGGTTATTTATTACATCAGCCCTGGAAAATACCGTTGTCTATTTATTGACATTGTTTGGTGTCTCAAATTCTATGATGAGTATTTTTTTCTTTCATCGTTTATTGAAGTTTGGTTGAAGCATACAGCATGAAAGATTCATACCAAGTTTAACATTGCTCAGTGTTGTTCATCACATGTTGTTTTGCTCTTCTAGGGCACAGTCGGTGCAATTCTTGATCGAAAAGACGAGAGGATACGCAGAAGTGATTTGCGACTGCCTCGGTATGTGCCTCAATTTAGTCGGTCCCAAAAGTTTACACGATCATTGTTGAACATTGACGAATTGTGATCTTGGAGTGTGGGACCCACATCTTATCAAACGTCACAGTTATCATTGAGTTATGATATTCGAAGGCCATTCGGTTGTCATTCTCACCAATCGTGTCTCCTGCCCTCAGACTTGAGCCATCTTCGTGAGCGGAATGTCGAAGCCTGTCAGGCGGGGAGCTGCAGCGCTTCGCCTGTGCTGTTGGTGTGCATTCAACAAGCAGATGTGTATTTAGCACGTTCACCGGTGAACTTTTATCCTTAACTCGTCATTGATATTCATCGTGTGCTTTCCGTTTTCTGCAGGTACATGTTTGACGAGCCGTCCAGCTACCTGGATGTCAAGCAGAGGTGAAGTGTGCCTCACTATTCGTTCCCTGCTCAACCCCGACAGTCACTTGCTGCAGATTGCTTCTCTACTTAGCATCTTAAAAGTCCAGTGCAATGTAAATTGTGTAAAAATGTATTTTTGCTGTGATTATCATGAATTGTAAGTAATTCACCAAGAACTGAACATGTTTTTTAATTTCAATGTTTTGTTTTTTTAGGAGTTAAAGTTAAAAAAAAACACTCAATCTGGCTGTTCCCACCCCTAAAATTCTGACAGAACCGAGGCGATTGGTAACCTGTGTGACGTCATCCTGGGAACGATTGTTTCATACTTCAATAGATAGACTTGCTCTTCTGCATTGTCAATGCACAATTTCGGTGAACTGTGTTGCAAATGGCAGAACGACTCATTTCAAAATGTCGATGTCAGGAAGTGAATCTGAGAAGTGTTTTCCGATGTGGAATCTTATTGTAATATCGTGACATATGCTGTAGAGCCAATTAAGCCATCCATGTATGAACTCAAGATCGAAAGCAGGGAGAGAGAGCATAGACTATGAAACACTGGTGTTCATAACAATCACGGAGATCCTGAAGCGAGACTCGGCAATAATAACTGGTAAGTGATATTGATTTATAAATCATTGATCCGAGCTAGAACGGTCAAGTTAAGTAGTATTTTGAGGTAAGTGTTCTGCCATTTCTGTTGTTGTGTATAATCTAATGCGCTCATTTTAAAGCAAAGGCGAAGGTATACAATTTTATTGTTTAAACATCGCACGAGTCTCCCTTGCGTGCGATTATGAAAACTGTCAGGGGCTATCTCTTGTCAGTTGGCCTTGCGTGAAGTTATTTTCCGCTACCACTAGTCGTGACCGTGGCCTGAGAGCCTTACTCGCATTTTTCGCTCCCAGGCTTTAACGCTGTGATCTTGCTGGCACAATCGCCATGGGCTGTGTTTGGCCTCTGGCAAGCTACAAACGTGAACGGCTTTCTTTTTATTTATTTATTTTTCTTCCAATCCACGCTGTACCATCGAGGGGCTTTAGGTCCCGTATATGCTTAGTACATTGTTTACGTCGTACTTCAGTTGTTTTGGCGAGGAAGATGTTGACATCCGGCTGTGTCAAGCTGCCAAAGTACCCTCGTGAGGCAAGGAGAGAAAGATCCTCAGGGCGTGGTAAAAGAGCACGAGGGAGTTGAGAGCATATTTACATGAGCATTCTGAGTTGCGAGATTAATTTGAAAAAATCTTTACTTTTTGTGAGCTGTAAATAAGCACCACTTTAATGTATTAATGAGAATGGGAAGAATGGACAAAAGGAAGGCGGAGAAGCGAGCAGGAGTGGGGAGGAAGGTTGAGAATGGGGATGGTTTCGGAGGAGGAGTGAGGGAGTGAGGTGAGTCGAGTGTGAAGGGAGGAAATGTACCAATCCACTTGACATTCTCAACTTTATTGATTAGAAATGATGTACAAATGCCGGTAACACTGCTGGTCACGCCGATGTGTAATGCTTCTGTAGATGTAACCAGTGACACTTCTGGTCATCCTGATCACATAAAACAAAATGGAAACAGAGTAGGAAGGTTGGTGTGTGCCTTTAGCCAACTTGTGCGCCTTACACACGCACATTGCTGCAAAATGCTTACACGTTGTCAGCTTCACCGCTTGGGACAGAGTGAAGAAAGGAGAGGTGCAGTGAAGAAAAGAGGTTGTGATGAGAGATGGTAACTACTACTTCTTTCATATGCAGCATAAGGCTGTGGGTGGCATCATTAGTTGAGGATGCAGCTGCGCACTGATGCATTGCCTTCTGTAGGTTCAGGGAGAATTTGTTATTTGTTCAGGGTGCCGGCGATAGCTCACCAACTCTTCTTGAAGAGCACTGTAGCATCTTCAACGTCCACCAACTAACGCCGGCAGATGATGCCCAGTTTAACCTCCATCCAGTGATGACATGCCACATTGATGATTCTTTCACCCAGTTTGGGAAACACCAGATGTCATTTATCACTGGGCCGAGATTTGAACCCAGGCTAGACAGCTTAGAGGCGAGTGTGTGCGTACCTCTACGTTGAGGCCATCCTGCCAGACCAAATTGTAACTGCTGGGGGCCTTATATAGAAGTGTCAAAACGAAGACGTAAATCGTTCACACGCGAACCATCCACCATGAGCGAATATTTCTTGTAAAAGTAAATTGTTCATGAGTGAATTTGGCATTTCCTTTCTTATTCCTGTCGTCAGACAAAATTGCTCTTGTAGAGTGAGTATGCATGGGCACTACGCAGTCCCCCACTGCGGTACACTCATGATGTAAGAGCTTCCTGGGATGATGTAAAATGCAGCAGCGATTTTAGAACAGGAAAATAGGGGTACAAAACACATCTAAAATACACGATAATTTTCACTTCAGTTTTTATTTAAGACAACAGCGATTGAATGCGGTTTCGAGAAACCAAATTTATTAATTAAACAAACGTGAAACTCTCTTTTCACTGACTTTAAGCTTATTTTGGGGGGTTCGATATGCTGGGAAATGTACCATTTGAGAGTGTGTATTAAAATTGTTGCAATGTCCATTTTAAAAAAAAAAAACACGTGGTACAGTGCAGTATTTACATTATTTAGATCAACCAATATAGCTGCACAATTGTCTTCTGATAACTTGTGCATGTAAATATGATTGAAATATCCTATTTTCAATACATCTTCAAATAGATGTGATAAAAGTCTTTCCATTATGATTGGATAGGCAAGTTAGTGTCTTTGAATAAAAGTTAACAGGTTTAATTTTGTATGAATTGCATGGATGTAGGTAGACAATGGGCAAATCAAACATAGTACTGTATAGGGATTTTAAACCTGGATCCCACCATGGTGAACCATGTGCTCAGATCCAAATAATTAAAGAGGACAATACTGGTTAGATTAGCCTGATGTATCACCTGTGACTGAAAGAATGTTTTGCATAGACGGAGTCACATATATTCTCTCTTTTATCGGCAAGCTTACTTTCACGTTACAACCATCACAAATGGTATCGTGGTGTCACATGCAGTCAGCCATAGCTTCAACCTGCAACCCATAACACAACCAATTGAGATGTACAGTATTTTTTTCGGTAACATGTGATCCAACAAGATATTGCTGCATCACTTTGGCATCCCCCCCCCCCCCCTGGCGTCATTACATTAGTGGATGTCTTTATTACAGATGCGCAAGGGCAGGAGGCCATAATAATATTCCAATTTCTTCTTCTTTTTCCTTTACAGGAGTGAAGCTCATGAAAGAGCAAGTTAGACAGTGGGCAAACCTCAAGGGAATGACCAAAAAGAGGGTGAGGGGAGAAAAGTGTGTGTGTGTGTGTGTGTGTGTGTGTGTGTGTGTGTGTGTGTGTGTGTGATTTATTGTTATCTCCATTTGCGGGTTTGAGGAGATGACAAAAGTCCTCCCAGGACTCAAAGTATCCACCTCCGGTTCAGTAAGGGATCACAGTTCATGGTCCAAGCTGTTCAACTTTGTTGTTCTCAGAGTTTGTTCTGAGGCTCTTTTTAGATCGTCACCGAACCCCGGACTCCCTCCAATTGTGGTTTGTTTGTGGTAATATCCTGGGATGGTTTTCAAAATCTCAGTGAGGTTCTCGTTAATATTCCTGTTGCTCCAATTTTCACTGGTGGTGCAATTTCGATGCTCTTCAGCTTCCAAGATCTCTTGATCTCATTTTTGAGGTCCTGGTATTTGGTCATTTTCTTGATTTCTGCATTATTTAAGCCAAATCTCTCGTACTGATATCTCGATCAGCAATGGTGGCTTTTCCTTTTTAGGTCATCTCTTCGAGCATGACCTAATAATATGGGTGTCGATGTCCGTCCCGTCCGTTCACAATGAAGTTGAAGCAGGAGATCTGGTCATTAGTGATCCTGATAGAGGTCGATGAGACGTACACATGGTATGACTTTCAAGGTCACCGAAGGTCAAGGTCAAGGTCACGAGCCTTTGAAGTTGCGAAAATGACTATTTTCAAATTCTATCTCCTCCGCCATTCTCAAGCGATCTTGAATTTGATTGTAGCATATGAATCTATGGGACAATATCTAATTTGTCGGACGGATTTTCGAATTTCGCTTTCGTTTTCGCGTCACGTGACTTCAAAGTTTGCAAACTGCCCTACCTTCAGGAGCTTATATATTCTCTACTTGATCTCTCTCTTTTTGCGGTGGGCAGAGCGACTCCTCCGTGAACCCTCATCCCCAGCTCAAAGGCATTGGGGCCCAGTTAGGATGGCATGGTGGTTTGTGCCGCCAGACTAGCAGAGCATTAAAAAGCACACACAAGACTGATTACAGAAGGCAGAATGGTCCCGTAAAAATGGGGTCAAACAGTTTGGTCATTTTAGTCACAGTCATTGGGATGGGTTAACGTTGTTTGACGATATAAAAGTGATGCAGATGTAATATCACAATTAATTACTTTAGGCTTATGCTGGAGCCAGTCATTGATTCACTCGAAGCATTATTAACCCCAAGGACTGAAGGAGCCTTTTCCACAGCAAAATATGTAACCGATGATTCGCAGCAAAAACTGGATCATCATCATCATCAGTGCTGAACAATTGTTCTGTTGTGTCCTGTTTGTTCATCGAACATGATTTAGTGTGTACTCTTCGTAAGATACTCAGGACTCCATGTTGGGCCAGACCGGAAGTGACGTTTATTCGCAATTACGGAGCACAACCAACCACAACCGGAAATCAACATACGTTACACTCCTCATTCGTCGTCGTCGGCGACGCACAGCTATCCTGGGTCTCCACGATCGTGTACGCACAAACTTTGCCATTTAAACGTCAGACTGTGGGAATCACGAGAACCTTCTGAACACTGAATTTAATCTTTAAACTCCACAGTCGTTATTCTGTTATTCGTATTTTTCTCTCATACCTGGTTAGTTAATCATTGCAGAGTTTGTTTGTATTGTTTTTTTTTTTTTACAATAAATTTATTGTAAGATATTTTCAGTTTAACAAAAATTGCTTTTATCTCGATGCGCTCTTTCTTGGTGTGTATCACGACATTTGTTTGGCTCGGCTGTAACGTTCTCCTTTTTATTTTTATTTTTTTTTTGTATTGTTCAATATTTCTACAGCATTTTCCTTCAAAACAGATATGGAAAATCCTGTTGTATTATGTTTGAAGACTAAATAAATGTAGCAATTTTATTTTTTAAAAACCAAGCTGTTAGTAAACGCGTCAAAGTTTAACCTTTTATTCGGGGTTCCTCCCCTTTTATGCGATCGATCCAAGATCCTCCTTTTGACGTCGACTCCAGAGTCCAAACGCATGGTGGAGATCGCGCGTTCTCTGCTTTCATCAAGGAATTGGAAGGTGATGACACGTTGATCATCCTGGCAAGTTCATACCCCCCCCCCCCCCCGTGAGAAGCCTGAAGTGCTCTTGAGTTGCGGTCGGACACCTTGAGCGAATGGTCCGATTTGAAGCTGAGGGGCTTCAGCCCGCAGCGTCTAGGATAGATCGGCGGCCTACCAGCTCCGGCCTTTGGGGGATGTGAAGACGTGGACAGATTTTTTGGTTCGCGGGCGCCAGCAGTGGCCACTATTTTCGTTGTGTCTGTTTGTTTGTGTGTCTGTCTGTCTGTCGTCTGTCTGTGACTCTCCAGAGCATAGCTCCGTAACGTTTGAAGCGATCTTGATGAAACTTGGACACAAGCTAGATATCAGGTCTAGTTGTGTCTTTTGTATGAGGGGCGTCCACACCCCTTGTGGGTGGAGCCATGCCACTTGAACTTTTTATTTATTTTTATTTTTTTCTCGCAATATCATTTCCTAGAAGCTGTGCGTAATGTCCATAAGTACAACATATTATTAAACTATAACTACGTTGTCGATGGCACACCATCGCATATTCCCGCGCGCACTGCTTTGTCCCATTAACGCGCTTTTTTTTTTTAAATCAGCCCCCATGACCCCACCTCTGGCCGGCCCCTTGGGGTCATATCAAAAATCCGACGGTGTTGTGCACTTCCCCATACATATATCTACTATGTCCCAAAGTTTCAAGTTCCTATCTCAAACGGTGTAGGAGGAGCTATTTTGACCCCCTATCCGCGAAGCACCCCCCCAAGCACCCCCTACCCCCCAAGCACCCTCTGATCATCACGTGTTTAAAATAAAAATGTTGTTAAATGTATAACTCATGAATATGTTTGATTTGAAAAGCTATGACAATTTTTTTTTTTGAATCGACCCCCATGGCCCCAACCCTCTGGCCCGGCCCTAGGGGTCATATCAAAAATCCGAAAGTGTTGTGCACTTCCCCATACATTATCTACTATGTCCCAAAGTTTCAAGTTCCTATTTCAAAGTGTAAGGAGGATTACAGGGTAAGACAGACGGACGGACGGCGGAGACAATCACAATATTCCCACTTTTCTTCGAAAGCGCGGAAATAAAAATCAGATTTGATTTGGTCAATTTTGATGGAAGAGATAGGTTTTTACAGTAGGGCTTCCTCAAAAGC
>CM068964.1:24885187-24898915 GCA_035128595.1 Eptatretus atami | reverse complement strand
GAAAAATCGTCGATGTGATATGGTCAAAAATTTTTTGCCTGATCTTGATGAAACTTGGTATGTAGGTAGGGGTCGATGAGTGATGCACAACGGTATGACTTTAGACCTGATTGAAGGTCAATGTCAAGGTTACCGATGCTGTAACTTGTGAAATCATCCATTGTCAAAATATCATCCGCCATTTATGACTCAGAAATGCGGTTTGATTTCTGAGGTCCGGTTTCTATCTTTTGAAGACACATTGATCATAAATGTTCCAAATCAACCATTTTCAAATTATCTCCGGATAACTCAGAAATGTAGTTTGATTTCTGAGGTTTTCTATCCTTTTTACTCCCAGGCTTTCGTCTGTACGTTGAACCAAAAGACAAGACGACTTCTAAGCCGATCCCGAAGATCCACATCTACAGAGCTTCAGAGATGACCGTCACCCCCAACCGGGGGTAATTTTTTACTCTGTCTGCCTGTCTGGCAGTCAAATAAAATTGAAATCATTCCAAACAGTAAATTTTTGGTTCTAAGGATGTCATAAAGGACACATAACAGGCACGAATAACTAATGTAACGTGATAAATACGGTGGTGTAAATGACTCGGCATCAACGGCGGTAAACAGATTCTAAACCTCCAATTTGTTTTTTCTCTTTCTATTTTTAATTTCAATTGAATTATTTGCTTGAACACCATAACACAAATCACCTTATTGGAACTTTCATAAAGTTTTCAGTCAGCAATACTTGGCCAAAAGATTACGGCATTTTTACGTCATCTCGACCAATCGAATTCGCTGCTCGTAGACCCCACCCATGTCCTTTTTTTTTTTGTTTGTTTTGTTTTTTTTCCCTTCAAGACTGTGTGAGGTAAGGTGTTCTTTGAACTCTCTAGTTGTTTTAAGTAGAAAGGTCCTCCTTGAGCACACCAAGAGATTCTGCCATTTCCCTGTGTTGCTCTTGTGGTTTGTGGAGTACTGAAAACGGTTTAATCCTCCTTACTGGGTGTGGGAGACACTACCAGTATTTTGTTGCCCATCCTAAGTTGTTCAGAGGGAATTAAGAGTTGATCATGAAGTGTGGACTGGCAACAAATGTACCAGGCAATGAAGGCAGATTACCCCTCGCAAAAGGTCGTTGTTGAACCAGCTTGCTTTTTGCCAACAATCCAATATAAACTTGGTAATTCTCCGAAGATCAAGTTAATTTGCAGAAGTTTGGAGTTGTCTTTGTTGCTGATGCCTTCAATTTGATTTGATTCCCCAGTCTCTGAGATGTTGATCCAGTGTACTCTCACTTTGTGAACATTCCCTCCATTTGATTTATTGTTTTATTTTTGTCACTATTGACCTTTTAAATTTTTTTTCCTGTTTTCCCTTCCTTCATTTTCTTTAGGCTCCCTATTCCACGACCAGGAGAGGTTTTAGGCCTTGTAGGGACCAATGGAATAGGAAAGTCAACGGCTCTCAAAATCCTCGCCGGAAAGCAGAAACCTAACCTGGGTCGTTTTAAAGTGAGTTTGCGAACTGCAGGGCAAATGGGAAGTGGTTACGGCAGGTGTGTTTTCCAAGGTTGATACTGGCACCACATCCTGAGCAACCTCTATGCATTGGCAGGAACCTCCGGACTGGCAGGAGATCCTCACGTACTTCCGCGGCTCGGAGCTGCAAAACTACTTTACGAAGATCCTGGAGGATGACCTCAAGGCTATCATTAAGCCTCAGTATGTGGACCAGATCCCCAAAGCTGTTAAGGTGTGTCCTCAGTTGTTTTCTGCTGATCATTTTAAAAGTAAATTTGTGTCATGAAAAGAAAGATAGTTGTTTGAGTATTTCGTTCACACCGAAATGCTCGCGATGATTATTTGGTTGTACGAAGAGTTTTTGAAAGTGATAGGTATGGTATTTCAGATGTGGGTTTGTAAGGTGTGAGGCAAAGGCTGTGAAGTGTGAATTGGCTCCATATATGGTATCTTATTCATGTCCTTGTAAATAAAATACAGCAGGAGGGTGTTTTACTTGTTGGAGCTGTTATGGTTGTTCAAAGCATGAGAAACTATTGTAATTCTCTTGTTTTTTTTTAACCTAAACTTTTCATTGAACACAGTTGGTTATTTATTACATCAGCCCTGGAAAATACCGTGTGTCTATTTATTGACATTGTTTGGTGTCTCAAATTCTATGATGAGTATTTTTTTCTTTCATCGTTTATTGAAGTTTGGTTGAAGCATACAGCATGAAAGATTCATACCAAGTTTAACATTGCTCAGTGTTGTTCATCACATGTTGGTTTTTGCTCTTCTAGGGCACAGTCGGTGCAATTCTTGATCGAAAAGACGAGAGGGATACGCAGAAGGTGATTTGCGACTGCCTCGGTATGTGCCTCAATTTAGTCGGTCCCAAATAGTTTACACGATCATTGTTGAACATTGACGAATTGTGATCTTGGAGTGTGGGACCCACATCTTATCAAACGTCACAGTTATCATTGAGTTATGATATTCGAAGGCCATTCGGTTGTCATTCTCACCAATCGTGTCTCCTGCCCTCAGACTTGAGCCATCTTCGTGAGCGGAATGTCGAAGACCTGTCAGGCGGGGAGCTGCAGCGCTTCGCCTGTGCTGTGGTGTGCATTCAACAAGCAGATGTGTATGTTAGCACGTTCACCGGTGAACTTTATTCCTTAACTCGTCATTGATATTCATCGTGTGCTTTCCGTTTTCTGCAGGTACATGTTTGACGAGCCGTCCAGCTACCTGGATGTCAAGCAGAGGTTGAAGTGTGCCCTCACTATTCGTTCCCTGCTCAACCCCGACAGGTCACTTGCTGCAGATTGCTTCTCTACTTAGCATCTTAAAAGTCCAGTGCAATGTAAATTGTGTAAAAATGTATTTTTGCTGTGATTATCATGAATTGTAAGTAATTCACCAAGAACTGAACATGTTTTTTAATTTCAATGTTTTGTTTTTTTTAGGAGTTAAAGTTAAAAAAAAACACTCAATCTGGCTGTTCCCACCCCTAAAATTCTGTACAGAACCCGAGGCGATTGGTAACCTGTGTGACGTCATCCTGGGAACGATTGTTTCAGTACTTCAATAGATAGACTTGCTCTTCTGCATTGTCAATGCACAATTTCGGTGAACTGTGTTGCAAAATGGCAGAACGACTCATTTCAAAATTGTCGATGTCAGGAAGTGAATCTGAAGAAGTGTTTTCCGATGTGGAATCTTATTGTGAAATTATGCTGTAGAGCCATAGGTGCTGTAGAGCCAATTAAGCCATCCATGTATGAACTCAAGATCGAAAGCAGGGAGAGAGAGCATAGACTATGAAACACTGGGTGTTCATAACAATCACGGAGATCCTGAAGCGAGACTCGGCAATAATAACTGGTAAGTGATATTGATTTATAAATCATTGATCCGAGCTAGAACGGTCAAGTTAAGTAGTATTTTGAGGTAAGTGTTCTGCCATTTCTGTTGTTGTGTATAATCTAATGCGCTCATTTTAAAGCAAAGGCTGAAGGTATACAATTTTATTGTTTAACATCGCACGAGTCTCCCTTGCGTGCGGATTATGAAAACTGTCATGGGGCTATCTCTGTCAGTTGGCCTTGCGTGAAGTTGATTTCCCGCTACCCACTAGTCGTGACCGTGGCCTGAGGCCTTACTCGCATTTTTCGCTCCCCAGGGCTTTTAACGCTTGTGATCTTGCTGGCACAATCGCCATGGGCTGTGTTTGGCCTCTGGCAAGCTACAAACGTGAACGGCTCTTCTTTTTATTTATTTATTTTTCTTCAAATCCACGCTGTACCATCGAGGGCTTTAGGTCCCGTATATGCTTAGTACATTGTTTACGTCGTACTTCAGTTGTTTTGGCGAGGAAATGGTTGACATTCCGGCTGTGTCAAGCTGCCAAAGTACCCTCGTGAGGCAAGGAGAGAAAGATCCTCAGGGCGTGGTAAAAGAGCACGAGGGAGTTGAGGAGCATATTTACATGAGCATTCTGAGTTGCGAGATTAATTTTGAAAAATCTTTACTTTTTGTGAGCTGTAAATAAGCACCACTTTAATGTATTAATGAGAATGGGGAAGAATGGGACAAAAGGAAGGGCGGAGAAGCGAGCAGGAGTGGGGGAGGAAGGTTGAGAATGGGGAGTGGTTTCGGGAGGAGGGAGTGAGGGGAGTGGAGGTGAGTCGAGTGTGAAGGGAGGAAATGTACCAATCCACTTGACATTCTCAACTTTATTGATTAGAAATGATGTACAAATGCCGGTAACACTGCTGGTCACGCCGATGTGTTAATGCTTCTGTAGATGTAACCAGTGACACTTCTGGTCATCCTGATCACATAAAACAAAATGGAAACAGAGTAGGAAGGTTGGTGTGTGCCTTTAGCCAACTTGTGCGCCTTGACACACGCACATTGCTGCAAAATGCTTACACGTTGTCAGCTTCCATCGCTTGGGACAGAGTGAAGAAAGGAGAGGGTGCAGTGGAAGAAAGAGGTTGTGATGAGAGATGGTAACTACTACTTCTTTCATATGCAGCATAAGGCTGTGGGGTGGCATCATTAGTTGAGGATGCAGCTGTGCCACTGATGCATTGCCTTCTGTAGGTTCAGGGAGGAATTTGTTATTTGTTCAGGGTGCCGGCGATAGCTCACCAACTCTTCTTGAAGAGCACTGTAGCATCTTCAACGTCCACCAACTAACGCCGGCAGATGGATGCCCAGTTTAACCTCCATCCCAGGGATGACATGCACATTGATGATTCTTTCACCCAGTTTGGGAAACACCAGGATGTCATTTTATCACTGGGCCGAGATTTGAACCCAGGCTAGACAGCTTAGAGGCGAGTGTGTGCGTACCTCTACGTTGAGGCCATCCTGCCAGACCAAATTGTAACTGCGTGGGGCCTTATTAGAAGTGTCAAAACGAAGACGTAAATCGTTCACACGCGAACCATCCACGCATGAGCGAATATTTCTTGTTAAAAAGTAAATTGTTCATGAGTGAATTTGGCATTTCCTTTCTTATTCCTGTCGTCAGACAAAATTGCTCTTGTAGAGTGAGTATGCATGGGCACTACGCAGTCCCCACTGCGGTACACTTCATGATGTAAGAGCGTTCCTGGGATGATGTAAAATGCAGCAGCGTATTTTAGAGACAGGAAAATAGGGGTACAAAACACATCTAAAATACACGATAATTTTCACTTCAGTTTTTATTTAAGACAACAGCGATGAATGCGTGTTTCGAGAAACCAAATTTATTAATTAAACCAAACGTGAAACTCTCTTTTCACTGGACCTTTAAGCTTATTTTGGGGGGGTTCGATATGCTGGGAAATGTACCATTTGAGAGTGTGTATTAAAATTGTTGCAATGTCCATTTTAAAAAAAAATAAACACGTGGTACAGTGCAGTATTTACATTATTTAGATCAACCAATATAGCTGCACAATTGTCTTCTGATAACTTGTGCATGTAAATATGATTGAAATATCCTATTTTCAATACATCTTCAAGATAGATGTGATAAAAGTCTTTCCATTATGGATTTGGGATAGGCAAGTTAGTGTCTTTGAATAAAAGGTTAACAGGTTTAATTTTGTATGAATTGCATGGATGTAGGTAGACAATGGGCAAATCAACATAGTACTGTATATGGGATTTTAAACCTGGGATCCCACCATGGTGAACCATGTGCTCAGATCCAAATAATTAAAGAGGACAATACTGGTTAGATTAGCCTGATGTATCACCTGTGACTGAAAGAATGTTTGGCATAGACGGAGTCACATATATTCTCCTTTTATCGGCCAAGCTTACTTTCACGTTACAACCCATCACAAATGTGTATCGTGGTGTCACATGCAGTCAGCCATAGCTTCACCTGCAACCGATAACACAACCAATTGAGATGTACAGTATTTTGTTTTCGGTAAACATGTGATCCAACAAGATATTGCTGCATCACTTTGGGCATCCCCCCCCCCCCCCCCTGGGCGTCATTACATTAGTGGATGTCTTTATTACAGATGCGCAAGGGCAGGAGGGCCATAATAATATTCCAATTTCTTCTTCTTTTTTTCCTTTACAGGAGTGAAGCTCATGAAAGAGCAAGTTAGACAGTGGGCAAACCTCAAGGGAATGACCAAGAGGGGTGAGGGGAGAAAGTGTGTGTGTGTGTGTGTGTGTGTGTGTGTGTGTGTGTGTGTTGTGTGTGTGTTGTGTGTGTGTGTGTGTGTGTGTGTGTGTGTGTGTGTGTGTGATTTATTGGTTATCTCCATTTGCGGGTTTGAGGAGATGGAACAAAGTCCTCCCAGGACTCAAAGTATCCACCTCCGGTTCAGTAAGGGATCACAGTTCATGGTCCAAGCTGTTCAACTTTGTTGTTCTCAGAGCTTTGTTCTGAGGGCTCTTTTTAGGATCGTCACCGAACCCCGGACTCCCTCCAATTGTGGTTTGTTTGTGGTAATATTTCCTGGGATGGTTTTCAAAATCTCAGTGAGGTTCTGCTTTAATATTCCTGTTGCTCCAATTTTCACTGGTGGTGCAATTTCGATGCTCTTCAGCTTCCAA
Organism: Eptatretus atami; assembly: GCA_035128595.1. NCBI lineage: Eukaryota > Metazoa > Chordata > Myxini > Myxiniformes > Myxinidae > Eptatretus > Eptatretus atami. Next base: position 24,892,343 of record CM068964.1, on the reverse strand, counting down.
GATCTCTTGATCTCATTTTTGAGGTCCTGGTATTTGGTCATTTTCTTGATTTCTGCATTATTTAAGCCAAAATCTCTCGGTACTGATATCTCGATCAGCAATGCTGGCTTTTCCTTTTTAGGTCATCTCTTCGAGCATGACCTAATAATATGGGTGTCGATGTCCGTCCGTCCGTCCGTTCACAATGAAGTTGAAGCAGGAGATCTGGTCATTAGTGATCCTGATAGAGGTCGATGAGACGTACACGATGGTATGACTTTCAAGGTCACCGAAGGTCAAGGTCAAGGTCACGAGGCCTTTGAAGTTGCGAAAATGACTATTTTCAAATTCTATCTCCTCCGCCATTTCTCAAGCGATCTTGAATTTGATTGTAGCATATGAATCTATGGGACAATATCTAAATTTGGTCGGGACGGATTTTCGAATTTCGCTTTCGTTTTCGCGTCACGTGACTTCAAAGTTTGCAAAAACTGCCCTACCTTCAGGAGGCTTATATATTCTCTACTGGGCATGGTAAAAGTTAGTGAATGGTGTCATTGCATAGCAGCTGACCTTGTATATTTATACATTTTCCGCCGAAAGTGCAAAAGTTTCAAAACCCGAAATGTAAACGTCGACATTTATTTTCAAAATATAATTTCGTGCGTGCGCGCCAAAATGCCGAGTCATCTTTAACCAAACTGCGCAGTTTGAGCTGCGCAGTAGAACTGCGCAGTAGTCTTCGGTCATAACTGAACATTGAGAACTTGTGGTATTATAGAGATGACCATCACCCCCACACGGGGGTAATTTTTGTTCCTGAGAACTATGTCCGGTCGCAAGGCTTTGTTTTCTATATTCACGCTCGATTGGATCATCAGGTCGTACGTGAGCATGACGTCTTTGGTTCGTGTTTCCAAGATATTTCTGGAACTGGGATGTTGTATGTGTCTGTGTCTATGTATTTTCACTTCAAATTTTTTTTCCCCCTCTGCAACCACTTGTCCGATTGATGCAAAACTTTAAACATAAGAGGGATTTGCCATGGATAATATTTTCTTGATAACTCTGTCATGTCACATGGTATGGTAGCCATATAGGATTATAGGAAAAAAATTGTACATCTTCTCCAAAACCACTGAAAGAAAAAAAAATTTGAAACTTGGCATATGTCATAAACCCCACGGGGTATATAGGGTGATCACAATGATGCCGTCAGTGAAGTGGTATTCCAGCCATAATTGGTTGAATTGAAATCTTTGTCTGAAAAATATGAAATTTCATATATCTGATCTTCACTCACATTGGATCATAGAATTAAACTTACGACATCATTGGTCACCTGGTCTGGTGGCCATGTTTGGATTGAAAATAAAAACGTAAAAAAAATCTTCTTCTCCAGAACTGCTTAACAGATTGATGCAGAACTTCACACACATGATTGACGAGCCATGGGGTTTGAGTTTGAACATTTTTTTTCATTTTCTTATTCACCTTCGTTGATGCAATTTAGCCTTAATGTGCACACAAGTGGTCGTTAAATATCCTAATTATCGATTAATAAAGCTACGGATAATGGCAATGTATGTGACATAATAGGGTGTGTGAATGATTTGTGTCAATGGACAATAATAGTAGTGGGTCATAATCGTAGCGTGTTCAGTTAACGATGGTGTTTTTGTTCAGAATGAGCGTGCGATGCTAGAATATTGACCGTTGTAGTTTATTCATTTGCGCTCACTGTAACTTTGCACAAACACAGGCTGCTCTTAAAGTTATTTATCTGATTTTGGTACTTTTTAAATTTCCTTTTGAAGAGAATTAATATGCACCTAATTTAAGGAAACCCATAGTTATTGTCAGGTGTAAGCAATTATGTCCTATTACCATGGTAAACCACATGTTTCAATCCAACCTTTTCAATTTGATGTGTTTGTCTAATTGACCTCTCTTGGTACTAAGCAAGTTTATAACCACCTTGAGAAATTGGTTTACATTCCCTCTAATCACCAATGAGGTGGTTTTAGCCCAGCGTAGATGTTTTGTTTATTTTAGGTTTTTTTTCGACTGACAGATTCATCGTCGTCGTTGAGCATGACCTGAGTGTGTGCGATTACCTCTCCGATTATATCTGCTGCTTGTACGGGGTGCCTGGGGCTTACGGTGTGGTCACCATGCCTTTCAGCGTTCGTGAAGGTGTGTCACATCGTCAACAATTCATCTTGTAATGTTTGGTTTATTGCCCTGTTTTGATTTTTTTTTTTAATGTTTGCTGAACCATCGATATCTTGCAGACCCCAAGGAATGCTTTGAGGGATCATTATCAGTTTGGTGTTTCTATTTACACAAGGTATCAACATTTTCCTGGATGGATATGTGCCCACGGAAAATCTCCGCTTCCGTGAAGTTGCGCTGGTCTTCAAGGTCGCGGAGACTGCTGCAGAGGATGATGTGAAGAAGATGTGTCGGTATCAGTACCCGAGCATGAGCAAGGCTCTGGGGGATTTCTTCATGAATATCGTTGCTGGGGAGTTCACAGACAGTGAGATCATGGTGATGCTCGGAGAGAATGGTACGAGTGGTGTGGGACAGCTCGGTGGTGGTGGTTTGGTTTGCGATTCTTTGAAGTCAAGACTAAATGTTTGATAAATTGAGACGTCACACAATTATGGTGAAATTGTGGTTCTATTCTTTCTTGCTGTTGTCCATGCTTTTGTCATTTAGGAACGGGAAAAACATCCTTCATAAGAATGCTTGCAGGAAGACTCAAACCTGATGATGGAGGCAAGTCGCAGAATTGATTAAGAAACTACCTTACGTCTGCATTTGTTACTTATTCAGGTTTTTGGGTGTTTTGTGCTTTATTATTTGTTTTTGGTAGCACTGCCTTTTTGGACTCGTCCTTAGTTCCTCTTGGACATTCAAAAGTCAACGACAAAATCTGCATTGGCACTCTAGGCCAGTCAAACCTGATGGCACAGATAGATCACCTCCTCCAGGAAAGTCATCAGTGCCTGTGAGCTAGCTGTATTTTTAATTGACGGTCAGATACCGATACAATATTCTCCGAGACGAGCATGTCCGAGAACCTTTGAATATAAATCCTTAACACCACTGGCTTGTACATAAACCACCACCTCATATTGCAATGTGCAGGTAACACATTATGGAAGATTGGCCCTGACTACACAAAAGCAAGGGCACAACATCTTAGATGTGAGGTCTCTCTGGGTCGCTTCCAGGAGATGGATCAGTTATGTTCGTGCGGGACCTGTTCGACCAGAACTGACCAGGTTTAATCAACGATAAACGACAATGTGCAGTTTGTTGTGTTTCCAAAGGTGAAGTTCCCCTCCTGAATGTGAGCTACAAGCCTCAAAAAATCAGCCCCAGATCACAGGTAAATTAAAAATTATTACATGAACGCCAACAAGATATTATCTCTGATTGAAAATGAATTTTCCTTTTAAAATGAGCGATTTTTAAGTTTGAAGGGTTGTCGATGATTACAAGAATGCTGCACTTGCCGTCATGCCTTCCTCTTAATTTTGTTTTTTCTTTACTGTTGATGGCAGGGCACAGTGCGGCAGCTACTGCATGAAAAGATTCGGAACGCGTACACACACCCACAGTTTGTGACCGATGTGATGAAGCCTCTGCAGATCGAGAGCGTCATTGATCAAGAGGTCGGTCAGCGGATGTAGGCCCGCTCCAATCAGATTACAGTACATGGTTGGTTTTTGTACGCTTTGAAGACTATGAGAATGCATTGTGAGGCCATCGTGCTGTAATCGGACTGATTGATCTGATGCTTTTGTTTATTTTTGTTTTTATTTATTTATTTTATCAGTGGTTCTTGTAAACCTACTGTGTTGAATCTGGTTTCCTTGAAGTTCCTCTTGTAGTTTACTTGGAACAGTTATGGTATTTCTGATTTGTGGTTATTAAATGTTTCCCTGTGTTTAGGGATGGGGATTTAAAGATTGATGACACGGCGTATTGGCTAAGAAACTGATGAAACGTAAAACCTTTGGCAGAGCAAATTTTCCAGCAGAATACTTGGCAAAATGGTGGCATGTAGCAATGAAATTAATTTTATCCCGAACCCTTTGATGCCAAGCTTGCTCCGCAAAGTGATTTTTAATCCACAAAAGTGTGTTACGGACCAAGAATCCTGCAGTATATGAAATGCGGCAATTCTCTGTACGTCTAATTGTAAAATCGTAAATGGCTGGGCCGATCTCCACCAAATTTGCATACGTGCTCGGAGTACCCAGGGTCAGATCATGGGCACAAAATACCACCTCCAGCCCCCTCTCCTTGAGGGTGGAGAGACAACTTGCTATTTTCACAAGTACACATGGCACAATGCGAGTGGTTTAACCACTGATCCATGCCTAAGGGAGAGTGTTGACACCATATTTCGCTCCCCGAGGGAGCGGGTATTACGAGTCTGTGAAATGAGGCAAAATAAATCTGTGGACTTTAATAAAACGTTGTAGCTTGCAAACTGGAAAATCTGATTTATCTGTGCAAGCCACTTCAGTGAAACCACCATGTGGGTGTAGATGGTAGGATAAAAGGTTACAAGGATGGAGGTAGAAATGGTAGGTCGACTCTGATAGGGTGGTGGTTTTTTGTGGGGGTTGTGTGCATTAAGTGTGAATGTGCCATCTGTGTTAATTCTGTGAAGGATGAAGTCTTGTGTGTTCCATAACTCATTGCTATTTCCCTTCCCTTTCTCATTTCCACCTTCTCGAAATACCTCACTATCTTCTTTCTACCTGTTCTTCCCCCCTTCCTCACAACCACCGACACATGTATTACAGTTTAGAGTGCCCTGCATGAGATGAAGAGTGCTGGGAGGGGACTTAGCACAGGAGAGATGGACTGAATGACCGTTTCCTGTGCTTTGTTAACTATGTATGAGTTACGTGTACACAAACCATCTTCCCTAATCTCCAAACAAGCCAAGCTTTATCCCCTCCCCCCCTCTCCATTACTTGTGCCATCTCCACAAACGTAAAATTATGCTGCTCAGCTCCTTTTGAAGGAAGCTGTTGGTTTTCAATAATGTAATGTAGTCACACATTATATTTGAAGTGTTTATCATTTAAGTCCGGAGTGAGATTTACATCGTTTTGAGGTAAATGCGAACGTACATTTCTCGAAACAACTTCATTGCAAACTGGCTTGTTTGTTTTTATTTATGGATTCTAAACACTACAGATAAGGGATGAAAAAAATGTTGATGTTCCCTCTGTACTGATGTGCTACTTCTGTCATTCTCTCTGCAGGTACAAAACTTGTCTGGAGGTGAATTGCAGCGAGTGGCACTGGCTCTCTGCCTCGGAAAACCTGCCGATGTCTATTTGATAGATGAACCTTCGGCCTACCTCGATTCTGAGCAACGATTGATGGCGGCCAAAGTAATCAAGAGGTGGGAGTCCTTCCTTGATGGGTCTTGTCAAAATGCAAAAAAAAAGCTGTTTGGGGGTCATGTAGTTGCTCAAGTGTATATTTCATCTGATATCCTAAACAAGCTCAAACACTGAGAAATGAACTTGTGTGATTGGAACCTTCAATGGCCACCACCCCAATGCCTCCATTCTCCCCAACCAATCTTTCCACCAGGTTCATTCTGCATGCAAAGAAGACCGCCTTCGTGGTGGAACACGACTTCATCATGGCTACCTACCTAGCTGACCGGGTCATAGTCTTTGAAGGCATTCCTTCGGTCAAGACCCGCGCAAACACGTAAGGGGCTAGTCCACCTTTGGGCCCCCACCATAACCTGTATGAGCTCATATTGTGTGCAATGTATTTATTTATTTATTTAAATCGATGAGTGTACTTCCATAGTTATTTTTACTTGTTATTTTCCAGTCCCCAGACACTATTGGCAGGAATGAACAAGTTTCTTGCATCCCTCGAGATCACGTTCAGAAGAGACCCAAATAATTTCCGACCCAGAATCAACAAGCTGCATTCTATAAAGGTAACTTCCTTCCTCTCCCAACCTGTAACTTACAAACTCATCCTTCAACCAATCATTGAATGCTGTGCATTTTGTTTCAAAGTTTTTGGGATTCCTGAAGAGGGAGTGCCATGAAAGTCTTATTCACAACACAAATTTTGTTTTGGGTTATTATAATAGAGATGTGAAGACCATCTGGTCTGTGCCGGATTCTTTCCAATGAACGCTTGTTTGATGAGTAGACTTTTGCAGAGCAATATATTTTAGGGATTTGTGAACTTGGCTGCAGCATTGTAGAAAATGCCAGGGTCCAGCTTTCTAATGTCAGCCTTCATATGGAGGAATTTTTCGTTTGTTATGCTCCTCACATGATTTTAGCAAGCTCGTTGAAATTCTATCGACAACTTGTCTCAACCTCAAGCAAAGCTGAAGTGTTGCAGGAATCATAGTTGGTATTTTCCATAATATATATATATATATATATATATATATATATATATATATATATATATATATATATATTAGATATATATTTATTTATTTTTATTTTTTATTTTAAAGAAGAATATGCTTCCAACCAAAAGTAAAGAAACTCGATCAACTGCTAATTTGAGCAAAAAAGCGAGAGCAGACCCAGTCTCAGGCAACGTTTAACCGGCTTTGCAGCCGGCTTCATCAGGCACAATAGACCCCGAGCCTCGGCATGTGTCTGGTTTTTATTTCGATACGACGACTCATTTCCGGTCACGTGCTGGTGATCGAGGTCAAATGGAGGAGTGCTGTTTTTTATTTTGCAAAAGCAAAAACAAATGTCAAATCACATCATTGAAGAGGTGCTCTGCTCTGTTTTGTGTTTACTTTCATGTGATCTGGTATTGTATGTGTGTGGGTGAGCACGTGTGTGTGCTTGTTGATGTTTTTATGTTTCAGGGGCACAAACACGGCTGGTTTTGTGTCTGGGTTGGGCATGATGAGGTGTTGGTTGTGCGAGTGTTGGGGTTCTCGTTGGGTTAAAAAGTTTTTGTTTTTGGGATTGCTGAATAAGGAGTGGTTTTTCTGTAAAAACACTAAAGTTCTGTGCGGACAGACAAACAAACAAACGGACCCAAATGCAATACCCTCGCCTTCAGGTCAGGTATGGGAGCATGCGCCAGAGCAGCGTGTCGCTGCGTCCACTTTCCGCCAGTACTCCAAGGGCCT
>CM068964.1:24867220-24882092 GCA_035128595.1 Eptatretus atami | reverse complement strand
ATCCACGAGCCATGGAATCGATTATAGATGCCCATAATTTGATTTTGCTTCTGTCGATCTCTGGCAAAGATGACCGGCACTCCCGCTCGGGGGTATTTTTATCCCCCGCCGCGTGGCGGAAGGGGGATATTGTTGTCACCCGGGTCGTCCGGCTGTCCGTCCATTGAAGTTTGGTTGAAGCATACAGCATGATAAGATTTCATACCAAGTTTAATCAGTTGCTCAGTGTTGTTCATCACATGTTGGTTTTGCTCTTCTAGGGCACAGTCGGTGCAATTCTTGATCGAAAGACGAGAGGGATACGCAGAAGGTGATTTTGCGATGCCTCGTAATGTGCTCAATTTAGTCGTCCCAAATAGTTTACCGATATTGTGAACATTGACGAATTGTGATCTTGGAGTGTGGGACCCACATCTTATCAAACGTCACGTTATCATTGAGTTATGATATTTCGAAAGCCAATTCGGTTTGTCATTCCACCAATCGTGTCTCCTGCCTCAGACTTGAGCCATCTTCGTGAGCGGAATGTCGAAGACCTGTCAGGCGGGGAGCTGCAGCGCTTCGCCTGTGCTGTGGTGTGCATTCAACAAGCAGATGTGTATGTTAGCACGTTTCCCGGTGAACTTTATTCCTTAACTCGTCATTGATATTCATTGTTGCTTTCGTTTTCTGCAGTACATGTTTGACGAGCCGTCCAGCTACCTGAGTCAAGCAGAGGTTGAAGTGTGCCCTCACTATTCGTTCCCTGCTCAACCCCGACAGGTCACTTTCTGCAGATTGCTTTCTACTTAGCATCTTAAAAGTCCAGTGCAATGTAAATGTGTAAAAATGTATTTTTGCTGTGATTATCATGAATTGTAAGTAATTCACCAAGAACTGAAATGTTTTTTAATTTCAATGTTTTGTTTTTTTTTAGGAGTTAAAGTTAAAAAAAACACTCAATCTGGTTGTTCCCACCCCTAAATTCTGTACCAGACCCGAGGCGATTGGTAACCTGTGTGACGTCACCTGGGAACGATTGTTTCAGTACTTCAATAGATAGACTTGCTCTTCTGCATTGTCAATGCACAATTTCGGTGAACTGTGTTGCAAAATGGCAGAACGACTCATTTCAAAATTGTCGATGTCAGGAAGTGAATCTGAAGAAGTGTTTTCCATGTGGATATTATTGTGAAATTTGCTGTAGAGCCATAGGTGCTGTAGAAGCCAATTAAGCCATCCATGTATGAACTCAAGATCGAAAGCAGGGAGATGAGAGCATAGACTATGAAACTGGGTGTTCATAACAATTCACGGAGATCCTGAAGCGAGACTCGGCAATAATAACTGGTAAGTGATATTGATTATAAAATCATTGATCCGAGCTAGAACGGTCAAGTTAAGTGTATTTTGAGGTAAGTGTTCTGCCATTTCTGTTGTTGTGTATAATCTAATGCGCTCATTTTAAAGCAAAGGCTGAAGGTATACAATTTTATTGTTTACATCGCACGATCTCCCTTGCGTGCGGATTATGAAAACTGTCATTGGGGCTATCTCTGTCAGTTGGCCTTGCGTGAAGTTGATTTCCCGCTACCCACTAGTCGTGACCGTGGCCTGAGGCCTTACTCGCATTTTTCGCTCCCCAGGGCTTTAACGCTCGTGATTTGCTGGCACAATCGCCATGGGCTGTGTTTGGCCTCTGGCAAGCTACAAACGTGAACGGCTCTTCTTTTTTTATTTATTATTTTTCTTCAAATCCACGCTGTACATCGAGGGCTTTAGGTCCCGTATATGCTTAGTACATTGTTTACGTCGTACTTCAGTTGTTTTGGCGAGGATGGTTGACTTCCGGCTGTGTCAAGCTGCCAAAGTACCCTCGTGAGGCAAGAGAGAAAGATCCTCAGGGCGTGGTAAAGAGCACGAGGAGTTGAGGAAGCATATTACGATGAGCATTCTGAGTTGCGAGATTAATTTTGAAAAATCTTTACTTTTTTGTGAGCTGTAAATAAGCACCATTTAATGTATTAATGAGAATGGGGAAGAATGGGACAAAGGAAGGGCGGAAAGCGAGCAGGAGTGGGGGAGAGGTTGAGAATGTGGGGTGTTTCGGGAGAGGGAGGAGGGGAGTGGAGGTGAGTCGAGTGTGAAGGGAGGAAATGTACCAACCACTTGACATTCTCAACTTTATTGATTAGAAATGATGTACAAATGCGGTAACACTGCTGGTCACGCCGATGTGTTATGCTTTCTGTAGATGTATACCAGTGACACTTCTGGTCATCTGATCACATAAAACAAAATGGAAACAGAGTAGGAAGGTTGGTGTGTGCCTTTTAGCCAATTGTGCGCCTTGACACACGCACATTGCTGCAAAATGCTTACACGTTGTCAGCTTCCATCGCTTTGGACAGAGTGAAGAAGGAGAGGGTGCAGTGGAAGAAAGAGGTTGTGATGAAGATGGTAACTACTACTTCTTTCATATGCAGCATAAGCTGTGGGTGGCATCATTAGTTGAGGATGCAGCTGTGCACTGTGCATTGCCTTCTGTAGGTTCAGGGAGGAATTTGTTATTTGTTCAGGGTGCCGGCGATAGCTCCCAAACTCTTCTTGAAGAGCACTGTAGCATCTTCAACGTCCACCAACTAACGCGGCAGATGGATGCCCAGTTTAACCTCCATCCCAGGGAATGACATGCACATTGATGATTCTTTCACCAGTTTGGGAAACACAGGATGTCATTTTATCACTGGGCCGAGATTTGAACCCAGGCTAGACAGCTTAGAGGCGATGTGTGTGCGTACCTCTACGTTGAGGCCATCCTTGCCAGACCAAATTGTGTAACTGCGTGGGGCCTTATTAGAAGTGTCAAAACGAAGACGTAAATCGTTCAACACGCGAACCATCCACGCATGAGCGAATATTTCTTGTTTAAAGTAATATTGTTCATGAGTGAATTTTGGCAATTTCCTTTCTTAATTCCTGTCGTCAACGACAAAATGCTCTTGTAGAGTGAGTATGCATGGGCACTACGCAGTCCCCACTGCGGTACACTTCATGATGTAAGAGCCTTCCTGGGATGATGTAAAATGCAGCAGCGATTTTAGAGACAGGAAAATAGGGTACAAAACACATTAAAATACACGATAATTTTCACTTCAGTTTTTATTTAAGACAACAGCGATGAATGCGTGTTTCGAGAAACCAAATTTATTAATTAAACCAAACGGAAACTCTCTTTTCACTGGACCTTTAAGCTTATTTTGGGGGGGTTCGATATGCGTGGAATGTACCATTTGAGAGTGTGTATTAAAATTGTTGCAATGTCCATTTTAAAAAAAATAAACCTGGTACAGTGCAGTATTTACATTTTAGATCAACCAATAAGCTGCACAATTGTCTTCTGATAACTTGTGCAGTAAATATGATTGAAATATCCTATTTTCAATACATCTTCAGATAGATGTGATAAAAGTCTTTCCATTATGGATTTGGGATAGGCAAGTTAGTGTCTTTGATAAAAGGTTAACAGGTTTAATTTTGTATGAATTGCATGGATGTAGGTAGACAATGGGCAATCAACATAGTACTGTATATGGGATTTTAAACTGGATCCCACCATGGTGAACCATGTTCTCAGATCCAATAATAAAGAGGACATACTGGTTTAGATTAGCCTGATGTATCACCTGTGACTGAAAGAATGTTTGGCATAGACGGAGCACATATATTCTCCTTTATGCCAAGCTTACTTTCACGTTACACCCATCACAATGTGTATCGTGGTGTCACATGCAGTCAGCCATAGCTTCACCTGCAACGATAACACAACCATTGAGAATGTTACAGTATTTTGTTTTCGGTAAACATGTGATCCAACAAATATTGCTGCATCACTTTGGGCATCCCCCCCCCCCTGGGCGTCATTACATTATGGATGTCTTTATTACAGATGCGCAAGGGCAGAGGGCCATAATAATATTCCCATTTCTTCTTCTTTTTTCCTTTTACAGGAGTGAAAGCTCATGAAAGAGCAAAGTTAGACAGTGGGCAACTCAAGGGAAGACCAAAGAGGGTGAGGGGAGAAAGTGTGTGTGTGTGTGTGTGTGTTGTGTGGGTGTGTGTGTGTGTGTGTGTGATTTATTGTTTATCCTCCATTTGCGGGTTTGAGGAGATGAACAAAGTCTCCCAGGACTCAAAGTATCCACCCGGTAGTAAGGATCACGTTCATGGTCCAAGTGTTCAACTTTGTTGTTCTCAGAGCTTTTGTTCTGAGGGCTCTTTTAGGATCGTCACCGAACCCGGACTCCCTCCAATTGTGGTTGTTTGTGGTAATATTTCCTGGGGATGTTTTCAAATCTCAGTGAGGTTCTGCTTTTAATTATTCCTGTTTGCTCCAATTTCACTGGTGGTGCAATTTCGATGCTCTTCAGGCTTCCAAGATCTCTTGATCTCATTTTGAGGTCCTGGTATTTGGTCATTTCTTGATTTCTGCATTATTTAAGCCAAAATTCTCGTACTGATATCTCGAATCAGCAATGCTGGCTTTTCCTTTTTAGGTCTCTCTTCGAGCATGACCTAATATATGATGGTGTCGATGTCCGTCCGTCCGTTCACAATGAAGTTGAAGCAGGAGATCTGGTCATTAGTGATCCTGATAGAGGTCGATGAGACGTACACGATGGTATGACTTTCAAGGTCACCGAAGGTCAAGTCAAGGTCACGAGGCCTTTGAAGTTGCGAAAATGACTATTTTTCAATTCTATCTCCTCCGCCATTTCTCAAGCGATCTTGATTTGATTGTAGATATGAATCTATGGGACAATATCTAATTTGGTCGGGACGGATTTTCGAATTTCGCTTTCGTTTTCGCGTCACGTGACTTCAAAGTTTGCAAAAACTGCCCTACCTTCAGGAGGCTTATATATTTCTACTGGGCATGGTAAAAGTAGTGAATGGTGTCATTGCATAGCAGCTGACCTTGTATATTTATACATTTTCCGCCGAAAGTGCAAAAGTTTCAAAACCGAAATGTAAACGTCGACATTTATTTCAAAATATAATTTCGTGCGTGCGTGCCAAAATGCCGAAGTCATCTTTAACCAACTGCGCAGTTTGAGCTGCGCAGTAGAACTGCGCAGTAGTCTTCGGTCATAACTGAACATTGAGAACTTTGTGGTATTATGAGATACCATCACCCCACACGGGGGTAATTTTGTTCCTGAGAACTATGTCCGGTCGCAGGCTTTGTTTTTCTATATTCACGTCGATTGGATCATCAGGTCGTACGTGAGCATACGTCTTTGGTTCGTGTTTCCAGAGATTTCTGGAACTGGATGTTGTATGTGTCTGTGTCTATGTATTTTCACTTCAAATTTTTTTTCCCCCTCTGCAACCACTTGTCCGATTGATGCAAAACTTTAAACATAAGAGGGATTTGCCATGGATAATATTTTTCTTGATAACTCTGTCATGTCACATGGTAGGTAGCCATATGGATTATAGGAAAAAAATTGTACATCTTCTCCAAAACCACTGAAAGAAAAAAAAAATTTGAAACTTGGCATATGTCATAAACCCACGGGGTATATTAGGGTGATCACAATGATGCCGTCAGTGAAGTGAATTGTCATCAGCCATAATTGGTTGAATTGAAATCTTTGTCTGAAAAATATGAAATTTCATATATCTGATCTTCACTCACATTGATCATAGAATTAACTTACGACATCATTGGTACCTGGTCTGGTGGCCATGTTTGGATTGAAAATAAAAACGTAAAAAATCTTCTTCTCCGAGAACTGCTTAAGCAGATTGATGCAGAACTTCACACACATGATTGACGAGCCATGGGGTTTGAGTTGAACATTTTTTTCATTTTTCTTATTCACTTCATTGATGCAATTTAGCCTTAATGTGCACACAAGTGGTCGTTAAATTATCCTAATTATCGATTAATAAAGCTACGGATAATGGCAATGTATGCTGACATAATAGGGTGTGTGAATGATTTGTGTCAATGGACAATAATAGTAGTGGGTCATAATCATAGCGTGTTCAGTTAACGATGGTGTTTTGTTCAGAATTGAGCGTGCGATGCTAGAATATTGACCGTTGTAGTTTATTCATTGCGCTCACTGTAACTTTGCACAAACACAGGCTGCTCTTAAGTTAATTTATCTGATTTTGGTACTTTTTAAATTTCCTTTTGAATGAAGAGAATTAATATGCACCTAATTTAGGAAACCCATAGTTATTGTCAGGTGTAAGCATTATTCCTATTACCATGGTAAACCACATGTTTCAATCCAACCTTTTCAAGTTGATGTGTTTGTCTAATTGACCTCTCTTGGTACTAAGCAAGTTTATAACCACCTTGAGAAATTGGTTACATTCCCTCTAATCACCAATGAGGTGGTTTTAGCCCAGCGTAGATGTTTTGTTTATTTTAGGTTTTTTTTTCGACTGACAGATTCATCGTCGTCGTTGAGCATGACCTGAGTGTGTGCGATTACCTCTCCCATTATATCTGCTGCTTGTACGGGGTGCTGGGCTTAGGTGTGGTCACCAGCTTTCAGCGTTCGTGAAGGTTGTGTCACATCGTCAAACAATTCATCTTGTAATGTTGGTTTATTGCCCTGTTTTGATTTTTTTTTTTAATGTTTGCTGAACATCGATATCTTGCAGACCCAAGGAATGCTTTGAGGGATCATTATCAGTTTGGTGTTCTATTTACACAAGGTATCAACATTTTCCTGGATGGATATGTGCCACGGAAAATCTCCGCTTCCGTGAAGTTGCGCTGGTCTTCAAGGTCGCGGAGACTGCTGGCAGAGGATGATTGAAGAAGATGTGTCGGTATCAGTACCCGAGCATGAGCAAGGTCTGGGGATTTCTTCATGAATATCGTTGCTGGGGAGTTCACAGACAGTGAGATCATGGTGATGCTCGGAGAGAATGGTACGAGTGGTGTGGGACAGCTCGGTGGTGGTGGTTTGGTTTGCGATTCTTTGAAGTCAAGACTAAATGTTTGATAAGTTGGACGTCACACAATTATGGTGAAATTGTGGTTCTATTCTTTCTTGCTGTTATCCATGCTTTTGTCATTTAGGAACGGGAAAAACATCCTTCATAAGAATGCTTGCAGGAAGACTCAAACCTGATGATGGAGGCAAGTCGCAGAATTGATTAAGAAACTACCTTACGTCTGCATTTGTTCACTTATTCAGGTTTTTGGGTGTTTTGTGCTTTATTATTTGTTTTTGGTAGCACTGCCTTTTTGGACTCGTCCTTAGTTCCTCTTGGACATTCAAAAGTCAACGACAAAATTCACTTGGCACTCTAGGCAGTCAAACCTGATGGCACAGATAGAATCACCTCCTCCAGGAAAGTCATAGTGCCTGTGAGCTAGCTGTATTTTTAATTGACGGTCAGATACCGATACAATATTCTCGAGACGAGCATGTCCGAGAACCTTTGAATATAAATCCTTAACACACTGGCTTGTACATAAACCACCACCTCATATTGCAATGTGCAGGTAACACATTATGGAAGATTGGCCCTGACTACACAAAAGCAAGGGCACAACATCTTAGATGTGAGGTCTCTCTGGGTCGCTTCCAGGAGATGGATCAGTTATGTTCGTGCGGGACCTGTTCGACCAGAAACTGACCAGGTTTAATCACGATAACGACAATGTGCAGTTTGTTGTGTTTCCAAGGTGAAGTTCCCCTCCTGAATGTGAGCTACAAGCCTCAAAAAATCAGCCCCAGATCACAGGTAAATTAAAAAATTATTACTGAACGCCAACAAGATATTATCTCTGATTGAAATGAATTTTCCTTTTAAAATGAGCGATTTTTTAAGTTTGAAGGGTTGTCGATGATTACAAGAATGCTGCACTTGCGTCATGCCTTCCTCTTAATTTTGTTTTTTCTTTACTGTTGATGGCAGGGCACAGTGCGCCGCAGCTACTGCATGAAAAGATTCGGAACGCGTACACACACCCACAGTTTGTGACCGATGTGATGAAGCCTCTGCAGATCGAGAGCGTCATTGATCAAGAGGTCGGTCAGCGGATGTAGGCCCGCTCCAATCAGATTACAGTACATGGTTGGTTTTTGTACGCTTTTGAAGACTATGAGAATGCATTGTGAGGCCATCGTGCTGTAATCGGACTGATTGATCTGATGCTTTTGTTTATTTTTGTTTTTATTTATTTATTTTATCAGTGGTTCTTGTAAACCTACTGTGTTGAATCTGGTTTCCTTGAAGTTCCTCTTGTAGTTTACTTGGAACAGTTATGGTATTTCTGATTTGTGGTTATTAAATGTTTCCCTGTGTTTAGGGATGGGGATTTAAAGATTGATGACACGGCGTATTGGCTAAGAAACACTGATGAAACGTAAAACCTTTGGCAGAGCAAATTTTTCCAGCAGAATACTGGCAAATGGTGGCATGTAGCAATGAAATTAATTTTATCCCGAACCCTTTGATGCCAAGCTTGCTCCGCAAAGTGATTTTAATCCACAAAAGTGTGTTACGGACAAGAATTCCTGCAGTATATGAAATGCGGCAATTCTCTGTACGTCTAATTGTAAAATCGTAAATGGCTGGGCCGATCTCCACCAAATTTGCATACGTGCTCGAGTACCAGGGTCAGATCATGGGCACAAAATACCACCTCCAGCCCCTCTCCTTGAGGGTGGAGAGACAACTTGCTATTTTCACAAGTACACATGGCACAATGCGAGTTGGTTTAACCACTGATCCATGCCTAAGGGAGAGTGTTGACACCATATTTCGCTCCCCGAGGGAGCGGGTATTACGAGTCTGTGAAATGAGGCAAAATAAATCTGTGGACTTTAATAAAACGTTGTAGCTTGCAAACTGGAAAATCTGATTATCTCTGTGCAAGCCACTTCAGTGAAACCACCATGTGGGTGTAGATGGTAGGATAAAAGGTTACAAGGATGGAGTAGAAAATGGTAGGTCGACTCTGATAGGTGGTGGTTTTTGTGGGGGTTGTGTGCATTTAAGTGTGAATGTGCCATCTGTGTTATTCGTGAAGGATGAAGTCTTGTGTGTTCCATAACTCATTGCTATTTCCCTTCCCTTTCTCATTTCCACCTTCTCGAAAATACTCACTATCTTCTTTCTACCTGTTCTTCCCCCTTCCTCACAACCACCGACACATGTATTACAGTTTAGAGTGCCCTGCATGAGATGAAGAGTGCTGGGAGGGACTTAGCACAGGAGAGATGGAACTGAATGACCGTTTCCTGTGCTTTGTTAACTATGTATGAGTTACGTGTACACAACCATCTTCCCTAATCTCCAAACAAGCCAAGCTTTATCCCCTCCCCCCCTCTCCATTACTTGTGCCATCTCCACAAACGTAAAATATGCTGCTCAGCTCCTTTTGAAGGAAGCTGTTGGTTTTCAATAATGTAATGTAGTCACACATTATATTTGAAGTGTTTATCATTTAAGTCCGGAGTGAGATTTACATCGTTTTGAGGTAAATGCGAACGTACATTTCTCGAAACAACTTCATTGCAAACTGGCTTTTGTTTTTATTTATGGATTCTAAACACTACAGATAAGGGATGAAAAAATGTTGATGTTCCCTCTGTACTGATTGTCTACTTCTGTCATTCTCTCTGCAGGTACAAACTTGTCTGGAGGTGAATTGCAGCGAGTGGCACTGGCTCTCTGCTCGGAAAACCTGCCGATGTCTATTTGATAGATGAACCTTCGGCCTACCTCGATTCTGAGCAACGATTGATGGCGGCCAAAGTAATCAAGAGGTGGGAGTCCTTCCTTGATGGGTCTTGTCAAAATGCAAAAAAAAAGCTGTTTGGGGGTCATGTAGTTGCTCAAGTGTATATTTCATCTGATATCCTAAACAAGCTCAAACACTGAGAAATGAACTTGTGTGATTGGAACCTTCAATGGCCACCACCCAATGCCTCCATTCTCCCCCAACCAATCTTTCCACCAGGTTCATTCTGCATGCAAAGAAGACCGCCTTCGTGGTGGAACACGACTTCATCATGGCTACCTACCTAGCTGACCGGGTCATAGTCTTTGAAGGCATTCCTTCGGTCAAGACCCGCGCAAACACGTAAGGGCTAGTCCACCTTTGGGCCCCCACCATAACCTGTATGAGCTCATATTGTGTGCAATGTATTTATTTATTTATTAAATCGATGAGTTACTTCCATAGTTATTTTTACTTGTTATTTTCCCAGTCCCCAGACACTATTGGCAGGAATGAACAAGTTTCTTGCATCCCTCGAGATCACGTTCAGAAGAGACCCAATAATTTCCGACCCAGAATCAACAAGCTGCATTCTATAAAGGTAACTTCCTTCCTCTCCCAACCTGTAACTTACAAACTCATCCTTCAACCAATCATTGAATGCTGTGCATTTTGTTTCAAAGTTTTTGGATTCCTGAAGAGGGAGTGCCATGAAAGTCTTATTCACAAACACAAATTTTTTTTGTTATATAATAGAGATGTGAAGACCATCTGGTCTGTGCCGGATTCTTTCCAATGACGCTTGTTTGATGAGTAGACTTTTGCAGAGCAATATATTTTAGGATTTGTGAACTGGCTGCAGCATTGTAGAAAATGCCAGGGTCCAGCTTTCTAATGTCAGCCTTCATATGGAGGAATTTTTCGTTTTGTTTGCTCCTCACATGATTTTAGCAAGCTCGTTGAAATTTATCGACAACTTGTCTCAACCTCAAGCAAAGCTGAAGTGTTGCAGGAATCATAGTTGGTATTTTCCATATATATATATATATATATAATATATATTATTATATATAATTTATATATATATATTAGATATAATTTATTTATTTTTATTTTTTATTTTAAAGAAGAATATGCTTCCAACCAAAAGTAAAGAAACTCGATCAACTGCTAATTTGAGCAAAAAAGCGAGAGCAGACCCAGTCTCAGGCAACGTTTAACCGGCTTTGCAGCCGGCTTCATCAGGCACAATAGACCCCGAGCCTCGGCATGTGTCTGGTTTTTATTTCGATACGACGACTCATTTCCGGTCACGTGCTGGTGATCGAGGTCAAATGGAGGAGTGCTGTTTTTTTTTTGCAAAGCAAAAACAAATGTCAAATCACATCATTGAAGAGGTGCTCTGCTCTGTTTTGTGTTTACTTTCATGTGATTCTGGTATTGTATGTGTGTGGGTGAGCACGTGTGTGTGCTTGTTGATGTTTTTATGTTTCAGGGGCACAACACGGCTGGTTTTGTGTCGGGTTGGGCATGATGAGGTGTTGGTTGTGCGAGTGTTGGGGTTCTCGTTGGGTTAAAAAGTTTTTGTTTTTGGGATTGCTGAATAAGGAGTGGTTTTTCTGTAAACACTAAAGTTCTGTGCGGACAGACAAACAAACAAACGGACCCAAATGCATACCCTCGCCTTCAGGTCGGTATGGGAGCATGCGCCAGAGCAGCGTGTCGCTGCGTCCACTTTCCGCCAGTACTCCAAGGGCCTCCGTCTGGCCATCCCCCAGGCAGATGCCTGGCCCATCCCCATCTCCTTGAGATGCCAATCAATTCTTGCAACCACGAGGCACGTGGTCGGCCATTGGTCTCCTACATCACGAGACTCCCTCGCTGAGAGAATTCGGTGACGCAGGATCAGCGTCAGGAAAACGAGCCACATGTCCATACAGCCGCAGCTGACGCTCACGGACTATGCAGGTAACAAATCTCATTTGAGTCTCTCTCAGCAACGCTCATTGGACACAAAGTCCGACCAGCGATAGCCAATGATTCTCCGAAGAGACCTGATAACAAAGGAATTAAGTCTCTGTCTCAGATCCCTGGTCAGAGTCCAAGTCTCACATCCATAGAGTAAGACTGGAAGCACCAAGGACACGAAGACTTGGACTTTCGTCCTCCTGCACAGGTACCAGCAGTGCCACACCCCATGATCCAATGAATCCATGTACTTCCCAGGCCCGACCAGAAGCCTATTCACCTCTGACTCACAGCCAGCAGAGACATGAATATCACTGCCAAGGTAAGTGAATCTCTCCACGACCTCAACATCCTCACCACAACAGGCACAGACAGGACAGCAGCATCCAAGATGTCATTGAAACCTGGATTTAGTTTTGACCCAAGATACCCATAATCTAGCGGCTACAACTCCTCATTCAGCACCTTGAGGGACCCCAAAGGATATCTAAAGTCTCCGCAAAGATGACTGCATAATCTGTGAAATCAAGGTCAGAGATCTTGACATTCACAAATGATGCACCACAGCTTGATCTCTCTGACAAGGGGGTGTGAGTTTCAATAGGCACTATAATCGGCTATATAAAGCATTTATTACCCCCAAGAAATCATTCTCACAACAATGTTATTTATTTATTATACTTGAGATATAAAGCTATTTGAGGAGCTTGCTTGAACATGACAAACCATTAAGTAGGTATTGACATGCTCTGACACGAGTTGCATGAGCATTATTAGACAATAGAAAAATGCATATGGGCTTGAACCTCATTTCTCTGCATCATGAGCCAGGAAGTGAGATGGGAATACCAAGAGTTAATTTTTTAGGATTTTGGAGGAGCTAAACAACCGATGGACGGTACAATGAACCAATGGGAAGAAAGAGCGGACAAGAATGGATCTTGGATAGTTGTGAAGATATCGGCATTGACGCGAGGTGGTTGGATCGATCCAGCCTCGGTTTCCATATTCCGGATGAGAGTTAAAAAAAAAATTTTTTTTAAGAGTTGGCATGGCTTGAGGCTCTATCTGTCCCTCATCCTTTCAAAACCCCGCACTTCAACTGTATCCAGGCCTGGGAAGCAGGAACATCAGGCCCTGGAGTTGGCTTTGAGTGTCTTCTTGACATGAGCACCCACACGGTTTATGTTATTGCTTATTAAGCCTCACCTATACCATCGGGGAAGGCTTATTGCTGTTTAGGGTTTGTCTCTACAATTGGCGCCCCCAATTTTTAATGATACCACAGAGTTTCTTCGACCCCTAGAAGTACTAACCACCATTTGGAAGAAAAAAACATTTTTTAATTTTTTCTTCCTGCACTCTCAACCCTCAAATTCCCGAGCTGTATCTTGGAGCGGGCAGGACTTTCGGAATGAATTTTAACATCATAAAGTGAATAGAAAGTTGCTGGGTTGATGTTTTTGACCTTGCCCTAATTTTTAAGGTCTTGATCTAATTAAACATTTTTCACCATAAAGTGACTGGCTTGTCGATCAGAATGAAATTGCCCTCCCTAGATGTTTGAGAAACACTGCTCTAGGCTATCTGATGTGGCGGACCAGCAGGTTTTTTTTCCAATGTGCCAGGGACCAGTACCATACTTGTGCCATATTATTATTTGTTTATGATCCGAGAAATATTGTTTGAACATCCTTGGTGATATTAATTTATACGGAAAAATAATAAAAATAAATGAAATAATAAAAGTTGACAATTTTTAGGTCATCTCTATCATCTCAGTAGAAATGACCTAATAAGCCAGTCTCGAAGTCTGTCCGTCCGTCCACATCAAACGAGTGAGACAATAACCAATAGTGGAATGGATAGAGGTCGATAAGACATGCACAACGATATACTTCCAAGGTCGAGGTCATGGTCACGAGGCTGTCAAAGTTACGAAATCGTCGATTTCAAATCGTATCTCCTTCCTCATTATCAAGAGAGATCAAATGTTATTAGTGATTCAGATACTATGGACTATTATCTAGAACAACACGAGCCATTTTTTTGAAATTTGCTCTCGTTCGATTTTATAGCCCTTCAACTTCGCTCTGATTCTTACATGTCCGGTGCTAATTTTAAGTGGTCATCCGGAGGCCGGCGCCAATCTCTGAGATGCTCCGGGTCCTGCGCAATTTTTGCATATTTTGCCCGTATGGGCCGTTCATAAAGTAATACAAAATGAGGGGGGTGGGTGGTTTAAGCCCGCGTACGGGCTGCGTACAGGGTGTGGGTGGTACGACGGCTGCTACATACTTTATGAAGTGGTGTCTGACTACATGAAGTGTTTCAGAAGATGAAGGTGAGCCTGTCGTCATCGCGAGGGGAAAATATCCCCGTTCACAGGAACATTTTCGACGTGATGTTGAATCCGTGGACGTCAATAATTGTTCCATATTACTGTATTACCGTAGTTAATAATTACTGATGCATTTGAGATAAATCTACAGTTCGTTGTAATCTTCAGTATTGTGATGTGATATGAGATACATATAGGGTGGGTGGTGGTCAATAGCCTGCATACAGAGGGGGTGTGGTTTTTGAAACCCGAAGTAGAGCGTACGTACTTTATAACTGCCCTATTTCAGTCTATCACATAAATTAGCATTAAAGCACGCCTGCTGTTGTCAGGATCACTTATTCAGAAAAGTGTCTCTTCATCATTATTTGAAGTGACGACTGTTCTGGCGATCTGCATTCTACGACCAGATCACGAGCCATGGAATCGATTATAGATGCCCATAATTTGATTTTGCTTCTGTCGATCTCTGGCAAAGATGACCGGCACTCCCGTCGGGGGTATTTTTATCCCCGCCGCGTGGCGGAAGGGGATATTGTTGTCACCGGGTCGTCCGGCTGTCCGTCCGTCCGTCCGGGCGTCACATTTATAGCTGTGAGTGCGATAACTCATAAACTGTTCGCCATATCGATTTGAAATTTGGGTCACACATGTACCACCTGAAAAGGAAGAACCCTATTGATTTTGGGCATGGCCGGATCCAAGATGCCGACTGGGGCGGCCATTTTTGAAAAAAATGTTTTTTGTAATAATGGAAAAAGCTTATCTGATTTCAATTATTTTTGGTTACTTACGTTTCCTCCCTGGGGAACTTTTCTCGA
>CM068964.1:24853078-24866611 GCA_035128595.1 Eptatretus atami | reverse complement strand
CCAAGCCCCGTTGGATCCGATTATCTTATCGGCTATTAAAAAACAGCTATAATTCCGAACGCAATTACGGCAGCTCAATGGAGGAAGGTATGCAACGAGCAGGTGAATATTCAAACAATGACATTTATTTGTAATGCACACACGTATGCAGTCAATAAAGCAATGGGGGTAAGGGACAGGACACGAGCAAAAAGACCTACAGCCGTTGTCTATTTACTATGTACATGCACTTAACAATATTCTACTTATTGGACAAGGCGCCACAGACTTCCATGCAAAAACCCCAGGAAAGAAAAGAGAGAACAAGGCCCCGTAGGTCTTTAATGTTCCGCGGAGCTGTGAAGACCGCAGGAGCTCCGTGAGACCGCGCAGGTTACCTGCCACCCTCGTGGTGACTCGCTGGGTGACCCTCGATGTCTCGTCGTCAGCACGGCAGCTGGTGTAACGGCGGCTCGGTTTGTTCAGGCCAAGCCGTGCGGCCTGGTCGATCGGGTCTAGCCAACGACGCCTCAGAGGAGCGAACGGGCCTTGCTCTTTTAGAGTTGATGCTCTCTTAAGAGCTCGCTCACTCCTCCGCGTCTCTCGGACCGTCCCGGGGCCCGATCACCTCGGACCGTTATGTCGCTGGCTGGCGACTTCTCTCCGGCTGCCTCGAACCGACCCACAATTCTGCCGGACTGCAGGCTGGATGACTCTGAGCTCCACTCTGACTTCCTCCGACGACTCCAGACGACCTCAGACTGCCTCAGACTGGAACGAATCAGACTCGTCCCAACTGAACCGGGCTTCAGCCCGTGGCTCCGCTTTTGTCATTTTGATCGATCTTGCCGTCAAATCGCGGACGGGACGTGTTAGAGATCACCGGTTCCTCAGCGCCACGGGATCGTTGTCGGGGATGTGCCGTCGGTCTCCGTGGATGCGTTCTGGCGAAAAGATGGCGGCGTTGTGGAGATAAGGTGAGGAGCGTTTTATGTTTGTTGATGTTTGTGGAAAGAGGCGCGTGTTGGCGGTTATTCGTGGAGGATGAGGTGGCTGAGGAAATGTTGGCGTGTGTGGCGACAGGTGGTGAGGGAGATGTTGTTTAAAATAATGATAGGAAAGAATAATACTCCTCAAAGTCACAGCGGCTCACGAATAATCGCCTTAGACATCTGGTGGGGAATCTAATCTGGACACACCTTATCGACATAACTGATCTTCGAGAACCTGATGGTGTTTGTGAATTTCCAACGTAACACTATTATATTATATATATACTAATTCCCCCCCCTTCTCTCTCTTCCCCTCCTCCCTCACCTCTCCCTCTTGAGCGCATCCTACTCATCCAAGTAATGATAAGTGCAGACACTCTCCTCCCACACTCTCTCTTAACTTCACCCACACACCCCCCCCAATCTCTCTCTGGACAGTAATCTCCGGACGGACCCCTCTCAATGCCTTACCTTGCTCCCTCACAAGTGCCCCCTTCCTCCGTCCACACTCCTCCACTCCACACCCTCCTCCTGTCCTCCACCCTCTTCGCTTCCTCCACCCTCTCTCTTTCTCATTCGACGGACCCTCCTCAACACGCTTTCCATGCCCTCTCCCACACGCTGCCATTTCTTCCCCCACCCCTATGACTCTCCTGCTGCCTCGCCCTCTCCTTCCCTCAACCCCTCTCATCACCCCTCCCACACTTCTCTTTTCTGACCTCTCCCTCCTCTCCCCCCTTTCTCTTCTCTACCTCCCTCTGTTGGGGAAGGAGCCATACAAATAGATCGAATGAGCTGCCGGTGAGTGTAAAGGTCGCTGGCATTACGAGCATGCATGCAGACATTGTCAGGAATTATGGCATGGGTTTTAAATGCACCTACCCTCAGGTGGTGTGTGTGTGCATGTGTGTTTGTTGATTTGGTATGCTTCATATGCGAGTTTCAGAATGTGGAATGGAACTCCTCCAGGGTGGCTCAAAGTCTCCACCTTATTTCAGTAAGGGTCAACGATTCATGGCAAGCTGTGAAGTTTTCTATTCAAAGTTTGTGCTGAGGGGCTCTCTCAGGATCATAATGAGCTCCGACAATTCTAACTGAAGTTCATTTGTAGTAATATTCCAGGGATGATTTTTAATAGCCTGAAGGTTCTTCATCTCATTACAAAGCTCCACATCATGGTAACTTGGCATTCTTCATTTCCAGATCTTTCGAATTCTCAATTGATGATTCCTGGTATTTGGTCTTTTTCTTGATTTCTGCATTCATTAGCCAAAATCGTCGTACTGAACTCAATCCAGTCAATGCGTTGCTTTTTTTTACGAGTAGACTATTGTGAGATGACCTAATATTGTGTCGATGTTACGCTGCGACTGGATCATAACGTTTACTGAAGCGGTAACTTCCATGCTTTCAAGTGATTCTTTGGTCATGTTCCCAACAAATTTCTGGAACTAGGTATCAAGTTTTTGCAGATGTGCCAGCGGGATTACTTTTACAAACTCTGTTGTGTTATGTGTAAAGCTGGTTATGACATGAGTTGTTTTTCTTCTGTGTTTGTCATTAAGCACACATATTGTTTTACTGCGCGGGTGTCGGCCGAACACCCGACCCGCTCTGAACGGAGCGCAGTCGAGTCCTGGCCGTACGACTGCCGGGAATATAGATGCGCCCGATAATCTCGAGCGATCGGGTCTTGTTCATCAACGAAATACGCAATCGGCAGATACGTGGGGTAGGGTCGATTGCAATTTCAATGTACTAATCCGTGATCAATACTACCGGGTATTCACCCTCGACGGATCTCGTACGGAACAAACCGCCGAGGCGAGCTTCGTCGTTGCGGATTCGAGCGGCTATCGCCGGAAACCGTGCTTCAAATGTCCCTTTAGGGCAAACAACGGCTTTCTCTAACTCCAACTACATCGAATGTTCAGCTCAATGAGGGAACGGACGAAATCAGCAGGTTACATTTACAAGGACTTTATTATATGAACACGTATGCAATTAAAATAAGTGCAAAAAGTATGCAATTTACAAGCAAACAAAAGATACTACAACCGTCTATAAGCAATTATTAAATGTACAAGTCACTTACACAGTTTTACTTACGGGACTCGGCGCCACTACTTCATTCGAAAGAAAAGGCAGGAAAAGACGCCATAAAGGCAATGGGTTAGACTGGACATCTTGGGTTCTTTATGCGTGGACTTGGCAGAGACGATACGAGTCGCAGATACCTTGCAGGTAACCTGCACCCGTCGGTGTCTGGTGGGCGACCACGATGCTCTTCCCCGCAGCTAGCGTAGCCGCAGTCGAGCTCGGCTTCGTGTGGCAGGCGAGCTTCTCCGGCTCTCTCCACACGACGCGCTTGGCGACCGGCGATGAATCTTTCCTCACGGCAGCTAATGCGTAGCGCGGTCGAGCCTCGGGCCTTCCGTGTGAGGCAGAGCTTTCCGGCTCTCTCCAACGACGCGCGGTTTCGCGACACAGCAGGCAGGCTTGCGCTCCAGCTCGGTCTCTTTCGCGACGCCGGACTTCCCGCAGGCTCCTTGGTCTTGGGTGTCCTCCGATCCCAACTGCCAGAAGCAACAGGTTACTCTTCCTCAAGACTCAGCACACAAACTCTGCAACGGGACTGCACGAACTCAGCCCTAGCCATCGGACTCCCACGGGATCTTTCACTGACTTTCACGAGCTCTTTTTGAACTCTTCTGGGGATTCTTTTTGACTCTCTCGGAAAAGAAAAGATGTCCTCTTTATCCTTTGACCTCTCCCCGCACCCGGGTGACTCATGCCTGTGATCCACCCCGTCACCAAGGGGGGAGGGAGTTGATGACGTACCAGCCGGGTTCTTCTTCCTCTTACTCAAGAGAGAGTTGAGAGGGACGTCTCCATTTGGTTAGCTCCCTACTAATTAAATCGATCGCAGCGCATTCTTAATCGATTTCAAAACTTTAAACAAGTGGAAAGGTGACTATCTAGGGAACATGCACTTATCGACAATAGCTGACTAAGGGAACCTGTAAGTTTGCGATTGAATTCCAAATTCGTAAACATATTCTCTTTACTATGCCAGTCACCCCTACCTTTCTATATTTTTTTTTTCACTCCTCAACTCACCCTCGCCTCTCTCTTTTTCTCTCTCCGCTAGTTTCTGTCTGATCTCGACCCCTCCCTCTCAGTGTATGCAACAGTTTTGGTGAGGCGTTGCTCTCTCTCCCCACCCCACCCTTTCCTCGCTCTTCCCTCGTCTCCCCCCCTCTCCTCCTCCCCACTCTCTCTCCCCTCCCGCCACCCTCTCCTCTCCTCTCTCCCACCCTTCTCTCCTCCACCTCTCCTCTCCTCTCCTCCCACCTCTCCTTCTCCTCCCCACCATCTCCTCTCCTCCTCCCCCACATCTTCTCCCTTCTCTCAGCTCCTCTCCTCTCCTCCCCACCTTCGTGCCTCTCTCCCCACCTTCTCTCTCCCTCCTTTCACCCCTTTCCCACCTCTCCTCTCCCTCCCCACCTCCTCCTCCACCCTCTCTCCCTCCCCCATCACCTCTCCCTCTCTCCCCCCACCACCTTCCTTCCACTCTCCCTCTCCCCATTCCACTCTCCTCTTCCTCTCTCCCTACTCATCACTCTCCCTCCCCCAACCCTCCTCTGCTCTCCACCTCTCCTCCTCCCCCTCCACCTCTTCCTCCCCTCCCACCCCCTCTCCTATCATCACTCTCACCTCAATTCAATAACCGTAAAACACAACCACTCATCAAACCCACTCCCCTCCAACTCATCACTTCTCACCTCTTCCCCTACTCCATACCATCACACCTCTCATCCCTCCTCCCCACTCATCTCACCTCTCTCACCACTACTCCATATCACACTCATCAATCATCTTAACCACTCTCCATTCCATCCTCCCCCGCTCCTTCTCTCCTCATCGATCTCTCGCTCCAACTTCTCGTCCCTCCCTCATACCACCTCATTCTTCTCTCCTTCTCTCCCTCCTCGTCTTCCTCCTTCCCTCCGTCTTCCTCTCAAACCTCCCTTCACCTCAGTACATCTCCTTCCTCTCATAATCACACTTCTTCCTACTTCCCCTCGTCCGTCTTACTCAATCCGGTTCCTCCTATATCCCTTCCCTATCACCTTCCTATTTATCCTCCCTATCCTCCCTCTCCCGTCCATTCCCTATTTCCTCCCACCACTTCTCTCACCGTACATTCACCCCCTTATTTCACTCCCCTCCCTTAACCCTCTTCTCTCACCCTCCTGTGCACACATGCAATCTCTCTCGGCCGACGGCGGTCTAATTCACCTGCTCAGTGAGGTTCAGGTTTTATTTGGGCACTGAGTGATACCTAAGTAACTTAAATAAGCAGTGTATCGTGTGTGTTGTCGGTTCCACTAACCGGCAAACCACTGATTATACAGCCTGAAACCTTGATTGCATAAGTCGAAGGACGAACTCTAGGAGTGGCATGAATGGAGAGATTTGGGCTGTATAATTTGGACGTCTACTTAAGCCCCTTTGACCATATTAATGACCTTATTGAGCACTCCTCGGAACTTTATCAGCGCGATCTCGGACACTTGCTCCGACGGGGTTTAATTTCGCCATGCGTCCGGATAGTCGCTCTTCTCTTGCTGGTGTCTTAATTCACATTTTTGTTCGCCTGCTCAGCATGCTTGAGTTGGAACAGGCCACACCCGGCCACTTCAACCTTACAAACAAGATGAGACCACAAAGGAAACGGACCACGAGGCTTTAGTAAAATTTATCACTGAAGAATAATAACATGCAACCTCAAATGTTTTTACATTGACCACTACTTATCCTCAACAGCATGGTATTACGCACAATCCAAAACACATAACACATTTAATCATATACAATCCATTAACACATCATGGTACCACAATCTGAATGCTGCAATCTCACACTACATCCAGTTTGTACAAGCTATAGGCTTCTACTATAACAACTTATGACTATTGAAGTGCGATTCTCACATCCGCATTAATATGATTGTGAAACTTACTTAAACAGATTACTCTCAGGACTAATCTCTAAAGATATAAATAAATCAAATAATAATTTGATTGTGGTATGGAATCCGGATTCAGCCCGTGGACTATATAAAACTTCACCCCAGAAATCTCGAGTGGGAAACATCCTGAGAAAATGTGAGAATACCTTTGGTGAAGTTTGTTTATCTTGCAAGTTGTCGTCATGAGCAAAAATCAGTTGTTATCGCTTGCAAGCAGCCGTTTCCTTTACCATTTCATTGGAACCGTACTCGATGTAAGCTCACAGTTGCAGAGCGCGCTGACACTTCCGCAGCAGGCGCTCCCCCTCACCTATTAAAACGCCGCGCATGTTCTCGAGCCAGTATAGTTACGCGAACCAGAACACCTCTGAACGGGTGCCCCCAAGGGGCCCGCACCAAAGGCTACCCAGAGAAACCAATTGGGATATATACGCGAAACAAAGCGTTTTCCTCCCGATTAAAAATATAAATAATTGCCCATACAATATACCCTTAACATGGATATAAAGAACTTTAGTCTTCCAATTAAGGTCTACTGCATGCTTAGCTGTGGTCTTGGGACTCGCATGAATTAATTTAATTGGGCTGATGATTAAATTAAATTAAAGCTTGATTAATTACAATCATGTTTGCCATGTGTTTAAATTCCACCTGTTGTGTCGAATATCAGCATTATAAGTTCCTTTCTTATCGTATTCAATTGTGAAGTCAAGTCTTCGTGGAATGGTTTTTGCCTCATTGGATTTCTCAGCTATTTTTCGAAGCTCGCAAAATTTTTATCATGTTGTATTGTGTTTATCCACATGTTTCATGTGAGATCTACGTTTAAGTTTATTTTTTTCTGGTGATAAAAATCCATCAACTGCATATTGTTAGTTTGAAAACAACAATAGAAGGGGCAGCAACGCAGCCGAACACTGCCGGTCATCCTTAATCCGGCCTGGTGGCATTATAAGTTGATAGCGTTGCAGTTCATTGTCCCGACGGGATTGCATTCGGTTGGCAGTTGTCTACAAGGTAGCGTATGTGGTATATATGCGAGTAGATTTGAATCTTGTAAGGGACTCTTTCGGCGGATGTGTGTGTGCATGCCTGGTTATGGTAGTAGTGCAAGTTTCATCCCATATTCGACGATGCTGATGAGGTGGTGGAGGTTGTTCAACATTTAACTTCGGCAGCGTTTGAGCGATCACATTTTCTTTGTCCCGTGACTTTCAAAGAATGGTTATGTTATATGAATCAGGTATTCTTTTAAAGAGTCATAATCGTTTATGCTTGCGAGTTCAAAGCAAAATGTATTTGAGATGGGTACCGGACTATCTATGCACAGGTGGGGCTGGCAGCCAGTTTAGTGAAGGATTTGGGCAAAAATGATGAAATATAAATGCCAATCTGGAATGTCACGGGTGGAACCTCCCTATGATTTCAATTTTGGCTTTCAACTCAATCTCTACAATCCACTCACAATTATCATTCCAATCACAACATTAATACTAAGCATTAATTTAACAAATACAATGCGACAACATTCGTGGGGTTAAACAAATATAAATGCCATTCTGAGGTTACATCCGATAGGGAGCAACTTCGTACAGAAAAAGTCAAGATTCATAGTTGTAATGAGGTATTTATGAAACTCCCCCAGTAGACACAGCTAAGACACTAAGGACACAAGGTGTAACTAAAACATTCCACAGAAGTTTGGTGGGCTAGCCGCAAAATGAGGGATAGTTCAGGGTCAGACCTCCTGCTTTATAATATAGATACACCATTCCGAGCGGTTTTGGCCATAAATTAAAACTGTTTGTCTAAATTATGACAAATTTTATCCGAATCACGACGATTGTTGTTGTTCAATCAGCATACTTATTCTTTGCTCACTCCTAACCCACCCTCTCTCTTTGTCCATCGTACATCCCGCCTCCAATACGTGCAGCACCTCCCCAACATCTCTACCCCCACCAAATTCTCTCTCTTCTCGGATGTGTTGGATGGTGGTAATTCTCCGGAGGACCCTCCTCCACTGCTTACCTTCCCTCCCCATCATGCTACCTTCCTCCTTCCCCACCCCCTCACACTCCATCTTCCTGTCCTCCACCCTCCCTGTCTCTCTTCGTCGAGGACCCTCTCTCGCCTGCTTCATTGCCTCTCCTCACGCTGCCTTCCTTGCCCCTCCTTCTCGCGCGCTTCCTTGCCTCCTCGGCCGCTTCCTTCCCTCTCTCGGCCGTTCCCTTCCTTCCTCGCGCCGCTTCTTGCCCTCTCCTAGGCGCTTCTTCCTCTCCTCGCGGCGCCTCTTGCTCTCTCTGCGCCGCCTTTCGCTGCCTATCCCTCGCGCCGCTTCCTTGCCCTCGTCCTCGCGCGCTTCCTTGCCTCCTCTCCGCGCCGTCCCACCCCCCCCTCCCTTCCCTGCTCCTCCTCGCGCGCCTTCCTTTGCCCTCTCCTCTGCGCTTCCTTGCCTCTCCTCGCGTGCTTCCTTGCCTCTCCTCGCCTGCCTTCCCTTGCCTCTCCTCAGCTGCCTCCTTGCCCTCCCCTCACGCGCTTCATTGCCTCTCCTGCGCCGCCTTCCTGCCCTCTCCTCACGCCCTTCCTTGCCTCTCCTAAGCGCTGCTTCCTTGCCTCTCACTCGCTGCCGCCTTTCCCTTGCCTCTCCCCGGCCGCTTCCTTGCCCTCGTCCTCAGGGCTTCCTTGCCTTCCTCCTGACGCTTTTGCTCCTCGTGCCTGCTTCCTTGCCTCATTCGCGCTGCCTTCCCCTTGCCCTCTCTCTGCGCTGCATTCCTTGCCCTCTCTCGCGTACCTTTCCTTGCTTCTCCAGCTGCATTCCTTGCCCTCTCCTCACGCTGCCTTCTTGCCTCAATCTCGCCCGCTCCCTTCCCTCGTCCTCAGGCCGCCCTTCTTGCGCTCTCTGCACGGCGCTTTCGTTGCCTCTCCTCCGGCCTTCCTAAGCCTCCTCGCGCGCCTTCCTTCCCTCTCCTCAGCGCTTCCCTTGCCTTTCTCGCGCCGTTCCCTTGCCTCTCTACCCGCTTCCTGGCCCTCTCCTCGCGCGCCTTCCTTCTCTCCTCGCGCGCTCTTCTGCCCTCCTCTCACGCTCCTTCCTTGCCTTCTTCCTACGCGCCTTCCCTTGCCTCTCTCGCGGCTTCCCTTGCCATCTCCTCGCGCCGCTTCCCTGCCTCTCCTCGCGCCGACTTTCTTGCCTCTACTACGCTGCCTTCCCTTGCCTCTCCTCACGCCGCTTCCCTGCCCTCTCCTCCCCGCTTCCCTTCTCTCCCTCCGCACTTCCTTGCATTCTCCTCACGCGCTTTCCCGGCCTGCCTTCCTTCCCCCTCCTCACGCTGCTTCCTTTGCCCTGTCTCACGCTGCCTTCCCTGCTCTCCTCGCACTGTTCTTGCCTCCTCGGGCTGCCTTCCTTGCCCTCTCCTCGCTGGCTTCCATTCCTCATCCTCATCGCTGCCTTCCTGCCTCATCCCGCGTTGGCCTTCTTTGCCTTCTCCTCGTGCTGCTTCCCTTGCGCTATCCTCGCGCTGTCCCTTGCTCTCCTCTGCGCCGCTTCCTTGCCGCTCTCCTCACGCCGCCTTCCCTTTGCCTCCCTCACGCCGCTTCCCTTGCCTCTCTCGCCGCCTTCCTTGCCCTCTCTCCCCGTCCTTCCCTTGCCCTCTCCAGCGCTTCCTCCTCTCCTCACTGGCTTCCTCCCTCTCCTCAGCGCCGCCTTCGCCCTTGCCCTCTCCTCACGCGCTTCCTTGCTCTCTCACGGCCGCTCTTGCCACTCTCCCACGCCGCTCCCTTGGCTCTCCTCGCGCGCCTTCCTTGCCCTCTCCTCGGCGCCTTTCCTGCCCTCTCTCACCTGCTCTTGCCTCTGCTCACGCCGCCTTCCTTGCCTCCTCGCGCGCTTCCTTGCTCTCTCGGCCGCCTTTCCTGCCCTTCCTCGGCCGCTTTCCTTGCCCTCTCCTCACGACTGCCTCCTTGCCCTCTCTCACTGCGCTTCCCTTGCCCTTCCTCACGCCGCTTCCTTCCTTCTCCTACCGCCACTTCTTGCCTTCCTCCCGCCTCTCCTCCGGCGCCTTCCCTTGCCCTTCCTCACGCTGCCGTTTCTTGCCCTGTTCAAGCTGTGCCTTCCCTTGCCCTCTCCTCGCACTGCTTCCTGCCCTCTCCTCGCTGCCTTCGCTTGCCTCTCCTCGCGCTGGCCTTCCTGCCCTCTCCTCACGCTGCCTTCCTTGCCTCTCCTCGGTTGCCTTTCCTCCTCTCCTGTGCTGCCTTTCCTTGCCCTCCCTCTGCGTGCCTTCTGCTCTCTCGCCTGCTTCCCTTGCCCTCTCCTCAAGCTGCTTCCTTGCCTCTCCTCACGCTGCCTTTCCTTGCCCTCTCTAAACGCCCCCCGCCTTCCCCTTTTGGCCCCCCTCCTCCTCGCGGCCGTCTCCTTGCGTCTCCTCACGCGCCCTTCCTTGCCCTCCTCATGCCGCTTTTTGCCTCCCTCACTGCTCCCTTGCCCTCTCCTCGCGCCGCTTCCTTGCCCTCTACTCGCGCCGCCTTCCTTGCCCTTCTCGCGCCCGCTTCCTGCCCTCTTCCTCACGCCGGCTCCTTTCCCTCATCCTCTACGCGCCTTCCTTGCTCTCCTCACCGTCCGCTTCCTTGCCTTCTCCTCACCGCTTCTCCCGCGTCCGCCTTCCTTGCCTCTACTCACGCTGCCTTCCTTGCCGTCCTCAGTGCTTCCTGCCTCTCCTCGCACTGCTTCCTTGCCTCTCTCCGCTGCCTTCCCTTGCCCTCTCTAGGCTGCCTTCCCTTGCCTCTCGCTCACGCTGCTTCCTTGCCTCTCCTTCGCTTGCTTCCTTTGCTTCTCCTCGGGCTTCCCTTGCCCTCTCCTCGCTGCTTCCTTGCCTCTCTAGCGCTGCTTCCCTTGCCTCTCCTCACTGCTTCTTGCCTCCTCCTCACGCTGCCTTCTTGCCCTCTCCTCACACGTGCCTTCCCTTGCCTCATCCTCACGCTGCCTTCCCTTCTTTTCTGTCCTACGCTGCCTTCCTTGCCTCTCCTCAGCTTCTTCCCTCCCCTCACGCTGCCTTCCCTTCCTTCATGTGCTTCCTCCTCCGCCCTCCTCTGCTCCCTCCCTTGTATACCTACAGAAAGTGGTCATCTCTGGACATATCCGGACGACCTCCCTTGATGTATTGGATGGTGTTTGTCCAGATTGTGGTCATCTCTGGACGTGTCTGGACAGACTCCTTGCCTGCTCCCTTGATGTATCTTGGATGGCGTTTTTGTCCAGACATGGTCATCTCTGGACGACCTACCCCTTACACTGCTTTCTTGATTTCTGGATGGTTATCTGTCAGACGGTGGTAATCTCTGGACGGACCTCCCCTTATTATCTGATGGTGTTTTTGCCAGACGGTGGTTTATCGAGATGGAATCCTCATGCACTTCTGCCTCCCACTGCCTTCCTGTCCCTTCCCTCATGCTATCCTCCTACCAACACCTTCCCCACAACCAACTCTTTGGAGATTGAGGAGCGGAAGAGTGTCAAAGAGTTGTGAAGTGGACAAAAGAAAGCTTTTTTTTTTATCCTTCTGGCTTTCGTCAATCACCCTATCAACCTATCAGAACACCTTCCCCTCCCACAACTCCTCTCCATCTCTCTCTCCTTCAATCCCTCCCCTCGCCTTCTCTTCTCGCCCCTCCCGAATACCCTCCCCATCTCTCTCTCCTTATCTATCTCCCCTCCCTTCTCTTCCTCTCTCTCCCCCCCCGCCTTTAATATCCCATTAGTGAAGCGCGGGTGTATTATTTGTTACAATTTGGAAGCTTTCGCAACGAACAGTCGGGATCCCGTAGTTTAGCTTATTTCGAAAAGTATGTGTTTATAGTTAACATCCCTACCTTATGTTCAATGGGAATTTCGTGTGTGTGCTGCGTCGTTATTCTTTTAGTAGGTTTTTTTTTACAACAACAGCGGCACCGTGCCGTCGCTCATCACCGACGCCATAACGCACGTGCTTCTGGATGCGGACGTGGGTGGACCTCGCTCCAGACCGACTTCGCCCATGAGGGCAGGGCAACGCCCTTCGTCAACAGGCAGGCTATCGCGTTCAGCTCCGACTGCGCCCCAGAAGGCAGGGTTTTCCGCTCTTCATAGCGGGGACAGACACCCGACGAACCCTGTCCGATCAAGGGAAGATTACTACATGAGTCCATACTCCACCCGCACGGGAAGAGAGGTTTGATTTCGGCACGTTCTGTCTGGTTGGCTGGTTGGACCATCGCCTGGTGTTGACTGATTCCGTTGGAACTTTTCGGCCTTGATCGCCTGTCGCTTCGTCGTCTTCGCTCTCGTCGCCTCTGCTGGCTGGCCGTCCATCAATCTATATCCGCTGTCCAGGTGCATTGGTGCTGCC
Source organism: Eptatretus atami (assembly GCA_035128595.1). Lineage (NCBI taxonomy): Eukaryota > Metazoa > Chordata > Myxini > Myxiniformes > Myxinidae > Eptatretus > Eptatretus atami. The sequence continues at coordinate 24,854,228 of CM068964.1, read as the reverse complement.
GTTGAGGCGGTGGGTTGAGTCCCGCCGACGCCAGTTGAACCAGACCGCACGAGGCGGACAGGTGAAGTGCGACCTTGCCCTCAGCTTGCTCTTCCTCCCGAGCTGAAGGGCCAAATAAAGCCGCGGCCATCATTATGATTTTGGTGTGTGCGTGTGTGTCTGTGGCAGTCTTATAGAGCTAGCAATTGTTTAAGTGCCTTGGTACATTACTTGCATTCCTTCTTGATAGTCGGTTAACTCTGCTATTTTTGTTTCTCCTCTGCACATTATAATAAACCGTGTTCAATGTACAGCTCGTTTGTCTGTTCACTTTCTTTCATGGTTTAACAAGGTGCGTATTGGGATTAGGGAGCGTCGTGCCATAATTGTTCATTTGACCGCGCCTTGGTATCCACTCGTTTCACCCATTCGGCTCGGTAACGGCCGTTCCGAGGTCCGTCGAGGTGTGACCTCCCGGTATTTGAACGGGGTACTAGAGAATTGAAATTTGGGCTATTACCTACCACGTACCGTCAGGAATTGGCGAGCAGTCCTAGTGACCCATGACTTCCGGAGTTATCCGAAGGTTCGACCTGCAATCCGTGGTGTTCGGTGGGAGACAGGCTCTACTGCTTCCACCTGGTGGGTTCCTCGCACCGACCCCCGCCACAAGATATTTAAGCCTTTTTTAACGCTTATAATTCCTTTTCTTTTTATGAGAATAATCACATGAAAACACAAGAACAAAGATAACCAGATGGCTCCAGTTTACTAACTCTGATGGGTTACAACCTGGTATTCTCAGTGTCTTTCTTGAAAGCAATCCAAGCATTGGCAATGCCGCTTGTCTGTATCAGTGTTGAGGCAACCAAATGATCGTGTAGCGACGCGCCACCGCTGATAATCCGTTTACTCCACAACTGTCAAGGTAAATCCTCATAGCCTCAACAAGCAACACATCCTGAGAAATTCTCCTCTCGCTATAATCTGCAATCTTAAAAGAACATGATCAGTAGCGAACATACCTTGCTGCCAGTAGCGAGCACTTGGAAGATCCGAGACTCTCACCAAAGATTACGAGGTTCAGAAATCTTTTGAAATCACTCCACCAAATCTGTGGCCAATAGATAGTTATGAGGCACTGCACTAAAAAGATCTGTTTTCAGATCTC
>CM068964.1:24833155-24851527 GCA_035128595.1 Eptatretus atami | reverse complement strand
AATATTTAAAGCGACAGCCGTTTTGGAACCCGGGTAGTTAAAGTAATAATGTTAGGTAATAGGAATGTACCCGTCGCACCATCCATGCCTTCGCTCTCGTTGTGGGCCGATGGATCTCACGGGTATAGGAGACTCGCTGAAGCTGAGGAGGTGCATTTGAGGGCTTCTTGGGCCTAAGACAGGACCTAGCTCTCCTTATTCCCCTCTCAGGAAGGGAACGTAGGTTGGGAGTAGGCTAGGTGACATGGTAGGTTAGCGGACAGAGACAATAAGGGGGTTAGGAAGACGAATTAAAAGAACATAAAATAAAAATAAGATGGGCTAAATTTGATTTTTGGCAAACTGAGGGAGTGGTTCTGGACAGAGACACGGCAAAGGCGATAGGTTGGGAAGGGAGACAGTAGGTAGGTCCGAGCCCACCTTCAAGACGGTCCAGCACCACGTCACTCCTCACAAGACTCAGACCTAGACAAGAGACCGGCCAGCTTCATATGCCGGCTGTTTGTGCTACAGTGGCCTGTTCCGTGCTTGCCATGCCTTTCTGCCTGCCTCGGCTTGACCCATGCGTTTGATTTGCCCCGTTTCCATCCATTACCATGTGCACCAGAATCATCACGAAGTTGTGGGACTGCGCTGCAGGCAAAGCCCCGCCGGACTCAATGGTGTTTCTTGCGGTCAGTGCCCACTATCATGTATTCTGCAGGGACTTGCCCTGCAGGCAGCTACACAGGGACTGCATTGAGCAGCCTGTCACCGTGTTTTCCATCGCATCCATCATCCGCTCATTTTTTTTGTGTTTGCTTGCGTCGTTGCCATCCAGTGTTCTGCAGGGACTGCCCTGTAGGCAGCCGACACGGGATGCATTGGTGCAGCCCGTGAAGGTTTGTGTCATACATGCATTTGTTTCATGAGCTCATGAGACTGAATTTGGCAAGCCTGGCTCCCTGCTTCAAGAAGGCCTGTGGATGGCATATAATGGCATGCCGGGTTTGGGGTGAGTTGCCCTCCGCAGCTGAAACATGAAAAGGTTTTGTGACAGACAAAACGGGCCTGTTGAACAGGCCCCCAAAGACATCCGACCTCAGCTGCGGACGCTCACCCGAAATACTGATCCAACATTTGCCATGCCTTTTTCCCACAGAGTCCATCATCCTGGCCATGTTTAGTGTAAAATTTATAAAGTTAAGGATAAGTTAAAACTTGTAAATGAGTTTTGCTCCCCTGCATGTTGTTCTAGCGCCGGCAATGATTTAGTTAAGTCGTCCTTTAATGAGTGAGTTTTGTTTAGTTAGTTACACAGCGTAGGTTATTCAGCTTTTGGGGACACGGGATACAACAATGTCACACTCAGGGATTCGAAAGGTAAATCGTACGAGGGGAGAACTTACACATGCAGGCACACTGAAAATTTGACGACTCGAGAACGAGTCTGTAAAAAGGGCAGGGGGTAGTGGTTACGTTGGGAAATTCACAGATCACATCGGTTCCTTCGGAGATGCAGTTATGTCGATCAAGTGTGCTGTCCAGATTAGATTTCCCCACCGATGTCTAACGGAATTATCGTGCGCCAGGTGTGAAGCCTTTGAAAGGTAGTTTATTCTTTCCTATCTTTATTTTAAACAACATTTCTCTCACCACCTTCGCTCACAACGCAACATCTCCTCGCCATCATCCTCCACAAACAACCGCCATCTTTCCGCCAGAACGGCACATCCACAAAACGAATAACATCTCTACCTTCATCTCACAAGCGCCGCATCTTTCCGCCAGCAACGGCATCCACAACGAACAACATCTCCACTGCAGGCACGAGGAAACTCCCTTCGTTGAGGCAAAAGCCGGTGATTCCTACACGTCCCGCACTTTGAACGGCAAATTGGATCAGAATGACAAAAGGGGCGGAGCAGCGGGGGGGGGGGTGAAGGGTCGGAGGTGAAAGAGCATAACACCACCCCCCCCCCCCCAACCCGATAAATGCCGGCTGAAACGCCCGACGAAGTCAGTTGAAGGATGGAGCTCTGGCAGGAAGAGTCGAGTCGGAGTTGAGTGGAGTTGGACCTGGAGTCCAGCCCAAGCTGCAGTGCCCGTGCAGAATTGTGGGGTCGGTGGAGGCAGCGGAGAGAAGTCGCCAGCCACGACAATAACGGTCCGAGGTTGAATCGGGCCCGGGACGGTCCGAGAGACGCGAGGATGAGCGAGCTTAAGAGAGCAATCAACTTCTAAAAAGAGCAAGGCGTTGTCTCTGAGGCTCGTGGCTAGACCCGATCGAAGGCCGCACGGCTTGCCTGAAAAACCGATGCCGCGTTACACCAGCTGCCCCGTGCTGACTGACGAGACATCGAAGGGTCACCCAGCGAGTCACCAACGAGGGTGCAGGTAACTCTGCGGCGGTCTCACTGAGCTCCTGCGGTCTTCACAGCTCCGCTGGAACATTAAGACTATCGGGACACTTGTTCTCTCTTTTTTTCCTGGGGTTTTTGCAGGAAGTGCTGTGGCGCCTTGTCCCATAAGTAGAATATTGTTTAGTGCATGTACATAGTATAATAGACAACGGCCTGTTAGGTCTTTTGCTCGTGTCCTGTCCTTACCCCGCATTGCTTTATTGACTGCATACGTGTGTGCATTACATAATAAATGTCTTGTTTGAATATTCACCTGCTGGTTGCAGTACCGTCCTCCATTGAGCTCCGCCGTAAATTGGCGTTGGGAATTATAGCTGTTTTTTAATAGCCGATTAAGATAATCGGATCCAACGGTGCTGGCGATAATACACGCCGGGTTCAAATCGGAAAACGGAGCGGCTGCTTAAGCGGCTTTTTTCCGAGCAAGTTCGTTGAGGTACAACCCTCGCGTAGTTCTGTCCGCGCGAATAATTGGGGTAAATCGATCATATGTGGCGATCGACCCTGTAGCGCGGCAGGAATTGACCAAGTTGTGGTGTGGTAAAAACCACCCGTAGCTGGATTCGGCGTTGATCAGAAGCTGCGACTGGAATTGCCCACGTCGGTGGGCGCGTGGCCGCAATTAGCTAAAGAGCGGTCCTTCGCACGCTCGGAGTGGTGAGAACCACACCAATATAAAAAATATACCATACAGAGATGGGGAATCCCCCGCCATTGATGAAAACAGGTCATATTCAGAATGAAATACAATATTCAGATATATGAGGGAGGGAAATTGGAAACAAGACACCATTTGGTCATCATCTCGAATAAAGTTCCCCAGGGGTGAGGAACGTAAGTAACGCAAAATATTTGAAATCAGATAGCGTTTTTTTCCATTTATTTACAAAAAACATTTTTTTTAAAAATTGGCGCCCCAAGTCGCATCTTGGATCGCCATGCCCAAAATCAATAGGGTTCGTTTCCTTTTCAGGTGGTTACATGTGTGACCCAAATTTCAAATCGATATGGCGAACAGTTTATAGTTATCGCACTCACAGCTATAAATGTGACGCCCGGACTGGTAGGACGGACAGCCGGACGACCCGGGTGACAACAATATCCACCTTCGCCTACGCGGCGGGATAAAGAATACCCGACGGGGAGTGCCGGTCATCTGTTGCCAGGAAGATTCGACAGAAAGCAAAATCAAATTATGGGGCATCTATTAATCGATTCCATGGCTCGTGGGGATCTGGTCCGTAGATGCAGATCGCTCCAGAACAGTCGTCACTTCAAATAAATGATGAAGGAGACACTTTTCTGAATAAGTGATTCCTGACAACAGAAGGCAGGCGTGCTTTAATGCTTAATTTATGTGATAGACTGGAATAGGGGCAGTTCAAAAATCAAGTACGTAACGCTCTATTCGGTTTTCAAAACCACCCACGATCCCCTCTGTATGCCGGCTATTGACCACCCACCCACCCCTAATGTATTCATAATCACATCAAATACTTGAAGAGTTACAACGAACTGTAGATTATCCTCAAATGCATGCAGTATTATTAAACTCGGTAATACAGTAATATGGAAACAATTTATTGACGTCCACGATTCAGCATCACGTCGAAATTGTTCTGTGAACGGGGAATATATTTCCCCTGCTGCGATGACGACAGGCTCACTTCATCTTCTTGAAACACTTTTCATGTAGTCAGACACCATTTCATAAGTATGTAGCAGCCTCGTCCACCTCCACACCCTGTACGCAGCCGTACGCGGGCTTGTAAACACCCACCCCCTCATTTTTTATTATGTTATGAACGGCCCATAGGGGGGGCAAAAAATATGCAAAAATTGCGCAGGACCCGGAGCATCTTCAGAGATTGGCGCCGGCCTCCGGATGAACCATTAAATTAGCACCGACATGTAAGAATGAAGCGAAGTTTGAAGGCTGATAATCGAACGATAAGCAAATTTTCCAAAATGTCGTGTTGTTCTAGTAATAGTCCATGTTCTGAATCACTAATACATTGATCTCTCTTGATAAATGAGGAAGGAGAATACGATTGAAATCGACGATTTTTCGTAACTTTGAAGCCCGGGTGACCATGCTCGACCTTGGAAAAGTTATATCGTTGTGCATGTATTAATCGACCTCTATCCATTCCACTATTGTTATTTTGTCTCCATCGTTTTGATTGTGGAACGGACGACATGACTTCGAGACTGGCTTTAATTAGGTCATTCTACTGAATGAAGAGATGACCTAAAAATGTGTCAAACTTTTATTATATTCATTATATTTTTTATATTTTTTTCCGTAAAATTAATATCAACAAGGATTTCAAACAATATTTCTCGGATCATAAACATAATAAATGGCACAAGTATGGTAAACACGGTCTGGCACATTGGAAAAAAAACCTGCTGGTCCGCCACATCAAGATAGCCTAGAGATGTTCTCAAACTATCTAGGGGAGGGCAATTTCATTCTGATCGACAAGCCAGTCACTTTATATGGTGAAAAATGTTTTTAATTAATCAGACCTTAAAAAATTAGGGCAGGTCAAAACATCAACCCAGCAAACTTTCTATTCACTTTATTGATGTAAAATTTCATGTTCCGAAAGTCCTGCCCGCTCCAAGATACAGCTCGGAATTTGGAGTGTTGAGAGTGCAGGAAAGGAAAAAAAAAAAATTAATAAAAAAAATGTTTTTTTTCTTCAAATGGTGGTAGTACTTCTAGGGGTCGAAGAACTCTGTGGTATCATTAAAAATTGGGGGGCGCCAATTGTAGAGACAATACCCTGAAACAGCAAATAAGCCTTATCCCGTCGGTATAGGCTGGAGGCTTTAAATAAGATAGACATAACGTGTGGGTGCTTCATGTCAAGAAGACACTCAAGCAACTCCAGGGCTCGATTGGTCATGCTTTCCAGGCCTGGATACAGTTGATGCTGGGGTTTTGAAAGGATGAGTGGACAGATTAGAGCCTCACAGCACATGCCAACTCTTAAAAAAATTTTTTTTTAATCGTCATCCGGAATTGCGAAACTCGAGGCTGGATCCGGATCCAACAATCCTCGCGTCAATGCGATATCTTCACAATCTATCCAATCCCATTTTGGTCCGCTCTTCTTCCCATTGGTTCATTGTTACCGTCATCGGTTGTTTAGTCCCTCCAAAAATCCCTAAAAAATTAAACTCTGGTATTCCAGTCTCACTTCCCTGGCTCATGATGCAAAAGAAATGAGTTTCAAGTCCATAATGCATTTTTCTTTGTCTTAATAATGCCTCATGCAACCTCGTGTCAGAGCATGTTCAATTCCTACTTAATGTGTTTGTCATGTTCAAGCAAAGCTCCTCAATAGCTTTATATCTCAAGTATAATATAAATAAATAACATGTTGTGAGAATGGATTTCTGGGGTAATAAATGCTTATATAGCCGATTATAGTGCTATGAAGACTCCACACCCCCTTGTCAGAGAGATCAACTGTGGTGCCATCATTTTGGAATGTCAAGATCTCTGACCTTGATTCTACAGAGTTAATGCGTCATCTTTGCGGAGACTTTTAGATTATCCCTTTGGGGCGTCCTCAAGGTGCTGAATGAGGAGTTTGTTAGCGCCTAGGTATTATGGGTATCTTGGGTCAAAACTAAGATCCATGGTTTCAATGACATCTTGGATGCTGCTGTCCTGTCTGTGCCTGTTTGTGGTGAGGATGTTGAAGGTCGTGGAGAGATTCACTTACCTAGGCCGTGATATTCATGTCTCTGGCTGTGCTGTGGTCAGAGTGAATAGGCTCTGGGTCGGCCTGGGAAGTTCAATGGAATTCATTGGATCATGGGGTGTGGCACTGCTGGTCCTGTCAGGAGGACGAAAGTCCAAGTTCTTCGTGTCCTGGTGCTTCCCAGTCTTACTCTAATGGCAACTACTGGACTGGGACTCTGACCAGGGATTGAGACAGAAGACTTAATTCTTTGTTAATCAGGTCCTTCGGAGAATCATTGGCTATCGCTGGTCGACTTTGTGTCCAATTGAGGCGGTGCTGGAGAAGACTCCAAATGTAGATTTTGTTTATCAAATAGTCGTGAGCGTCAGCGCGGCTGTATGGACATGTGCTCGTTTCCTGACACTGATCCTGCTTCACCAATTTCTCATAGCGAGGGAGTCTCGTGAGTGTAAGGAGACCAATGGGCCGACCACGTGCCTCGGTTGCAAGAATTTGATTGGCATCTCGAAGAGATGGGAATGGGGCCAGGCATCTGCCGGGGGATGGCCAGACGAGGCCCCTTAGGAGTACTGGCGGAAAGTGGACCGCAGCGACACGCTGGCTCTGGCGCTGGCTCCCATACCTGACGCTGAAGGCGAGGGTATTGCATTTGGGTACCGTTTGTTTGTTTGTCTGTCGCACAGAACTTTAGTGTTTTTACGAAAAACCACTCCTTATTCAGCAATCCCAAAAACAAAACTTTTTTAACCCAACGAGAACCCCAACAACTCGCACCAACCAACACCTCATCATGCCCAACTCAGACACAAAAACCAGCCGTGTTTGGTGCCCTTGAAACAATAAAAACATCAAACAAGCACACACACGTGCTCACCTCACACACATACAATATCCAATCACAGAAAGTAAACACAAAACAGAGCAGGCACTCTTCAATGATTGATTTGAATTTGTTTTGCTTTGCAAAATAAAAAACCAGCACCCTCCATTTGACCTCGATCACCAGCACGTGACCGGAATGAGTCGTCGTATCGAAAATAAAAATACAGACACATCCGAGGCTCGGGGTCTATTGTGCCTGAATGACGGCTGCAAAGCCGGTTATTACGTTGCCTTGAAGACTGGTCTGCTGCTCTCGCTTTTTTGCTAAATTAGCAGTTGAATAGAGTTTTTCTTTACTTTTGGTTGGAAAGCATATTCTTTCTTTAAAATAAAAATTAAAAATAAATAAAATATATATCAATATAATATAATATATTATATATATATATATATTTATATATATATATATATATATATGGGAAAAAAATACCAACTATGAATTTCCTGCAATCACTCAGCTTTGCTTGAGGTGAGACAAGTTGTCGATAGAATTTCAAAGAGCTTGCTAAATATCCATGTGAGGAGCCTAACAACGAAAAATTCCTCCACTATGAAGGCTACATTAAAGCGGGACTGCATTTTCTACAATGCGCAGCCAAGTTACAAATCCCTAAAATATATTGCTCGCAAAAGTTCTACCACAAACAACGTTCATTGGACAAGAATCCGGCACAGACCAGCTGGGTCTTCACATCTCTATTATATAATAACCCAAAAAAATTTGTGTTTGTGAATAACGAACTTTCATGGCACTCGCCTCTTCAGGAATCCAAAAACTTTTGAACAAAATGCACGAGGCATTCAATGATTGGTTTGAAGGATGAGTTTGGTAAGTTACGGTTGGAGAGAAGGAAGTTACCTTTATAGAATGCAAGCTTGTTGATTCCTGGGTCGGAAATTAATTTGGGTCTCTTCTGAAACGTGATCTCGAGGATGCAAGAAACTTGTTTCATTCCTGCCAAAGTGTCGGGACTGGGAAAATAACAATGTAAAAATAACTATGGAAGTACACTCATCGATTTTAAATAAATAAATAAATACATTGCATCACAATATATGAGCTCCTACAGGTTATGGTGGGGGCCCAAAGGTGGACTAGCCCTTAACGTGTTTGCCGCGGTCTGACCGAAGGAATGCCTTCAAAAGACTACCCGTCAGCTAGGGTAGGATAGCCATGATGAAGTGTGTTCCACACGAAGGGCGTCTTCTTTGCATGCAGATGAACCTGGTGGAAAGATTGGTTGGGGGAAATGGAGGCATTGGGGTGTGGCCATTGAAGGTTCCAATCACAATTCCTTTCTTCATGTTTGAGCTTGTTTTAAGGATATCAGATAAAATTAACACTTGAGCAATCTACATGACCCCAAACACTTTTTTTTTGCCATTTTGACAAGACCCCTCAAGGAAGGACTCCACCTCTGATTACTTGGCCGCCATCAATCGTTGCTTCGATAATCGAGGTCCGAAGGTTCATCTATCAAATAGACAATCGCAGGTTTTCCGAGGCAAGAGCCAGTGCACTCGCTGCAATTCACCTCCAGACAGTTTTGTACCTGCAAGAGAAATGACAGAAGTAGCACATCATACAGAGGGAACCATCAACATTTTTTTCATCCTTATCTGTAGTGTTTAGAATCCATAAATAAAAACAAACAAGCCAGTTTGCAATGAGTTGTTTCGAGAAATGTACGTTCGCTAATTTTACCTCAAACGATGTAAATTCTCCCGGACTTAAATGATAAAATCACTTCAAATATAAGTGTGACTACATTACATTTTGAAAACCAACAGCTTTCCCTTCAAAAGGAGCTGGCACATTAATTTACGTTTGTGGAGATGGCACAAGTAATGGAAGGGGGGGGAGGGGAATAAAGCCTGGCTTGTTTTGGAGATTAGGGAAGATTGGTTTGGTGTACACGTAAAACTCATACATAGTTAACAAAGCACAGAAACGGTCATTCAGTCCAATCTCTCCTGTGCTAGAGTCCGCCTCCCAGCAACTTTCATCTCAGCAAGGCAACTTCTAAACTGTAATACATGTGTCGTGTTGTGAGGAAGGGGGGCAAGAACAGTAGATAAGAAGATAGTGAGGTATTTTCGAGAAGGTGGAAATGAGAAAGGGGACGGTAAAATAGCAATGATTATGGAACACACAAGACTTCAGTCCCTTTCCACAGAATTAACAATACAGATGGCACATTCACACTAAATTGCATCACAACCCCCACAAAAACCACACCCATCAGGAGTCGACCTACCATTTCCTACTCATCCTTGTAACCTTTTATCCTCCATCTACACCCACATGGTGGTTTCACTGAAGTGGCTTGCCAGATATAATCAGATTTTCCCAGTTTGCAAGCTACAACGTTTTATTAAAGTCCACAGATTTAACTTTTGCCTCATTTCAACGGACTCGTAATACCCGCTCCTCGGGAGCGAAATATGGTGTCAACACTCTCCCTTAGGCATGATCAGTGGTTAAAACCAACTCGCATTGTGCCATGTTACTTGGTGAAAGATAGCAAGTTGTCTCTCCACCCTCAATGGGAGAGGGGCTGGAGGTGTATTTTGTGCTCCCATGATCTGACCCTGGTACTGCGAGCACGTATCAAATTTGGGTGGAGATGCGGCCCAGCCATTACAGAATTTTAACAATTTAAGACGTACAGAGAATTGCCTGCATTCAGTATCTGCACGGATTCTGGTCCGTAAGCACACTTTTGTGGATTAAATCACTTTCGGACAAGCTTGGCATCCAAAAGGGGTTCGGGATAAAATTAATTTCATTGCTACAGTGCCACCATTTTGCCAAGTATTCTGCCTGGACAATTTGCTCTGCCAAAGTGTTACGTTTCATCAGTTTCTTTAACAATACGCCGTGTCAGCAATCTTCTAATATCCATCCCTAAACACAGGAAACATTTAATAACCACAAATTCAGAAATACCATAACTGTTTCCATAGTAACTGACAAGAGGATTTCTAAGGAAAACAGAATTCAACACAGTGGGTTTTACAAGAACCACTGATAAAATAAATAAATAAAAACAAAAATAAACAAAAGCAATCAGATCAATATCAGTCCGATACAGCAACGATGTCACATCGCCTTCTCATAGTCTCAAAAGCGTAAACAAAAAACACCATGTACTGTGAATCTTATGGAGCGGGCCTACATCTCGCTGACCGACTCTTGATCAATACGCTGCTCGATCTGCAGAGGCTTTCATCACATCGGTCACAACTGTGGGTGGTGTACGCGTTCCCGAAACTTTTCATGCAGTAGCTGCCGCACTGTGCCCTGCATCAACAGTAAAGAAAAAAACAAAATTAAGAGGAAGGAATGACGGCAAGTAGCACATTCTTGTAATCATCGACAACCTTCAAACTTAAAAATCCGCTCATTTAAAAGGAAAATTCATTTCAATCAGAGATAATATCTTGTTGGCGTTCATAGTAATATTTTATAATTACCTTGATCTGGGGCTGATTTTTGGAGCGCTTGTAGCTCACATTCAGTGAGGGGAACTTCACCTTGGAAACACAACAAACTGCCACATTGTCGTTTATCGTTTGATTAAACCTGGTGCAGTTCTGGTCGAACCAGGTCCCGCACGAACATAACTGATCCATCTCCTGGAAGCGACCCCAGAGAGACCTCACATCTAGATGTTGGTGCCTTGCTTTTTGTGAGTCAGGGCCAATTTCATAAGGTGTTAACTGCACATTGCAATATGAGTGGTGGATTTGTACAAGCCAGTGGTTGTTATAGGATTTATATCTCAAAGTTTCGGACATGCCGTCTCGGAGAATATGTACGGTAATCTTGACCGTCAATTAAAAATACAGTGCTCACAGGCACTGATGACTTTCCTGGAGGAGGTGATCTATCTGTGCCATCAGGTTTGACTGTGCCTAGAGTGCCAATGCAGATTTTGTCGTTGACTTTTGAATGTCAAAGAGGAACTAAGGAACGAGTCAAGAAGGCAGTGCAAAACCAACAAAAACAAATAATGAAAGCACAAAACACCCAAACCTAATAAGTATATCAAATGGCAGACGTAAGGTAGTTTCTTAATCATTCTGCGAACTTGCCTCCATCATCTAGGTTTGAGGTCTTCCTGCAAGCATTCTTAATGAGGAATGTTTTCCCGTTCCTAAATGACAAAAGCATGGATAACAGCAAGAAATGAATAGAACACAATCACCATAATTGTGTGAACGTCCACTTAATCAACATTTAGTCTTGACTTCAAAAGAACTCGCAAACCAAACACCACCACGGCTGTCCCACCACTCGTACATTTCTTCCGAGCATCCACCATGATCTCACTGTCTGGTGAACTCCCAGCAACGATATCAGGAAGAAATCCCCAGACCTTGCCTCATGCTCGGGTACTGAACGACACATCTTCTCACACATCCTCTGCAGCAGTCTCCGCGAACCTTGAAGACAGCCAACTTCACGGAAGCCGGAGATTTTCCGTGGGCACATATCCATCCAGGAAAATGTGTACCTTGGTGTAAATAGAAAACACCAAACACTGATAATGATCCCCAAAGCAATCCTTGGGTCTGCAAGATATCGATGCTTCAGCAAACATTAAAAAAATAAAATCAAAACAGTGGGCAATAAAACACACATTACAAGATGAATGTTTGACGATGTGACACACTTCACGAACGCTGAAAGCAGGTGACCACATAGCCGAAGCCCCAGGCCCCGTACAAGTCAGCAATAAATCGGGAGAGGTAATCGCAACACACTCAGGTCAGCTCAACGACGACGATTGAATCTGTCAGTCAAGAAAAAAACTAAACATATAACAAAACATCTAACGCTGGGGGCTAAAACCACCTCATTGGTGATTAGAGGGAATTAACCAATTTCTCAAGGTGTTAATACAACTTGCTTAGTACAAGAGAGGTCAATTAACAAACACATCAAACTGAAAAGGTTGATTGAAAACATGTGGTTTACCATGGTAAAGGAAACAAAAAAAAAAAAATTGCTTACCCTACAATAACTTGGGTTTCCTTTAAATTAGTGGCATATTAATTCTCTTCAAAAGGAATTTAAAAAGTTACCCAAAATCAGATAATTAACTTTGAAGAGCAGCCTTGTTGTGCAAAGTTACAGTGAGCGCACCATGAATAAACTCAACGGTCAATATTCTAGCATCTGCACGCTCATTCTGAATCAAAAGACACCACGTTTACGTGAACACGCTATGATTAGACCCACTACTATTATTTGTCTCATCTGAACACAAATCATTCACACACCCTATTTATGTCACTATACATTGCCATTATCCGTACTTTATAATCGATATATTAGGATATTATAACGACCACTTGTGTGCACATTAAGGCTAAATTGCATCAATGAAGTGAAATAGGAAAAATGAAAAAAATGTTTCAACTCAATACCCCATGGCTCGTCAATCATGTGTGCTGAAGTTCTGCATCATTCTGTAAGCAGTTCTGGAGAAGAAGAGTTTTTTACGTTTTTATTTTCATTCCAAACATGGCCACAGACCAGGTACTAATGATGTCGTAAGTTTATTCTATGATCGCAATGTGAGTGAAGATCAGAATATATGAAATTTCATATTTTTAGACAAAGAATTTTTCAATTTCAGAGAACCAATTAATGGCGGAATACACTCACTGACCGGCATCATTGTGATCACCCTATAATACCACGTGGGGTTATGACATATGCCAAGTTTCAACATTTTTTTTTTCTTTCAGTGGTTTTGGAGACAGATGTAACAATTTTTCCTATAATCCTATATGGCTCCATCCATGTACATGACAAGAGTTATCAAGAAAATATTATCCATGGCAATCCCTCTTATGTTTAAAAGTTTTGGCATCAATCGTGACAAGTGTTGCAGAGGGGGAAAAAAAATTTGAAGTGAAAATACATAGACACGACACATACAACATCATTCCAGAAATCTCTTGGAAACACGAACAAAGACGTATGCTCAACGTACGACCTGATGATCCAATCGAAGGTGAATATAAGAAAACAAAGCTTGAGCGACCGGACATAGTTCCAGAACAAAAATTACCCCCGTGTTGGGGGTGATGGTCATCTCTATATAACCACAAGTTTCAATGTTCAGTTAATGACCGAAGCTAGCTGCGCAGTTCTAACTGCGCAGCTCAACTGCGCAAGTTTTGGTTAAAGATGACCGGCATTTTGGCTACGCCACGCAGAAATTATATTTGAAAATAAATGTCGACGTTTACTTTCGGTTTTTGAAACTTTTGCACTGTTCGGCGGAAAATGTATAAATATACAAGGTCAGCTGCTGATGCAATGAATCATACATTCACTACTTTTACCATGCCAAGTAGAGAATATATAACCCTCCTGAACGTGGGCAGTTTTTTTGCACTTTGAATCACGTGACCGAAAACGAATAGCGAATTCGAAAATCCGTCCCGACCAATTTAGATATTGTCCCATATGATCATATGTACATCAATTCAAGATCCGCTTTGAAGAAATGGCGGAGGAGATAGAATTGAAATAGTCATTTTCGCAACTTCAAAGGCCTCGTGACCTGACCTTGATCCTTCGGTGACCTTGAAAGTCATACATCGTGTACGTCTCAATCGACCTCTTATCAAGGATCCTAATGACTGATCTCCTGCTTCAACTTCTTGTGACGGACGGACGGACATCGACACCCAATATATTAGGTCATTCTCGAAGAGATGACCTAAAAAGGAAAACGCCAGCATTGCTGGATCGAGATATCAGTACGAAGATTTTGGCTTAAATAATGCCAGAAATCAAGAAATGACCAAATACCCAGGACCCTCAAAATGGATCAATGAGATCTTGGAAGCCTGAAGAGCATGAAATTGCACCACCGAGTGAAATTGGATGCAAACAGGAATAATTAAAAGCAAACCTCACTGAGATTTTGAAAACCATCCCATGGGAAATATACCAACAAACAAACCAAATTGGAGGGGAGTCCGGGTTCGGTTGACGATCCTAAAAGAGCCCTCAGAACAAGCTCTGAGAACAACAAAGTTGAACAGCTTGGACCATGAACTGTGATCCCTTAACTGAACCGGAGGTGGATACTTTGATCCTGGGAGGACTTTGTTCATCTCCTCAAACCCGCAAAATGGAGATAACAATAAATCACCAACACAACACACACACACACCACACACACACACACACACACACATTTTCTCCCCTCACCCTCTTTGGTCTTCCCTTGAAGTTTGGCACACTGTCTAACTTTGCTCTTTCATGACTTTCACTCCTGTAAATGAAAAAGAAGAAGAAATTGGAATATTAATTATGGCCCTCCGCCCTTGCGCATCTGTAATAAAGAAATCCTTGTAATGACGCCCAGGGGGGGGGGGGTGGATGCCCAAAGTGATGCAGCAATATCTTTGTTGGATCACAGTTTACCGAAAACAAAATACTGTAATTCTCAATTGGTTGGTTACTCGTTTGCAGGTGAAGCATGGCTGACTTGCATGTGAACACCACGATAACACATTTGTGAATGGGTTGTACGTGAAAGTACTTGGCCGGATAAAGGAGAATAATATGTGCTCCGTCTATGCCAATACATTCTTTCAGTCACAGGTGATACATCAGCTATCTAACCAGTAATTGTCCTCTTTAAATTATTTGGATGCTGAGACATGGTTTCACCAGGTGGGATCCAAGGTTTTAAATCCCATATACAGTACTATGTTGATTTGCCCTTGTCTACCTACATCCATTGCAATTCATGACAAATTAACCCTGTTAACCTTTTATTCAAAGACACGAACTTGCCTCTCAAATCCATAAATGGAAAGACTTTTATCAATTCTATCTTGAAGATGGTATTGAAATAGGATATTTCCAATCATATTTACTGCCACAAGTTATCAAGAAGACAATTTGCAGCTATATGGTTTGATCTAAATATGTAATATACTGCAACTGTACCGACGGTTTAATTTTTTTTTAAAATGGACAATTGCAACAATTTTAATACAGACACTCTCAAATGGTACATTTCCCAGGCATATCGAACCCCCCCAAAAGTAAGCTTAAGGAGGTCAGTGAAAAAGAGAGTTTCACGTTTGGTTTAATTAATAAATTTGGTTTCTCGAAACCGCATTTCATCGCTGTTGTCTAAATAAAAACTGAAAAGTGAAAAATTATCGTGTAATTTAGATGTGTTTTGTACCCTATTTTCCTGTCTCTAAATATCCGCTGTGCATTTTACATCATCCCAGGAAGGCTCTTACATCATGAAGTGCTACCGCAAGTGGGGACTGCGTAGTGCCAGCAATACTCACTCTACAAGAGCAATTTTTGTCCTGACACAGAATTAAAGGAAAAAAAGGAAAAAAAATTGGCCCCAAAAAATCACTCATCGAACATTTCACTTTTAACAAGAAATATTCGCTCATGCGTGGATGGTTCGCGTGTTGAACGATTTACGTCTCGTTTTGACACTTGCTAAAAGGCCCCACCAGTTTACCCATTTGGTCTGGGAGGATGGCTCACGTAGGGTACGCACATCACTGCCTCTAGCTGTCCCAGCCGGGGTTCCAATCTCGCCCAGGTGAAATTAAAATGACATCCTGTGTTTCACAAACTGGTGAAAGAACATCAATGTGCATGTCATTCCTGGGATGGAAGGTTAAACTGGGCATCCATGCTGCCGGCGTTAGTTGGTGGACTCGTTGAGATTGCACAGTGCCTTCCAGAAGAGTTTGGGAGCATCGCCGCACCGTCTGAAAACAAATAACTAAATTTCCTCCCTGAAACCTACAAGAAGGCAATGCACTCTGGGCACAGCTGCATCCTCAACTAATGATCCACCCACAGCCTTATGCTGCATATGAAGAAGGTATTAGTTCCATCTCTCATCACAACCTCTTTCTTCCACTGCACCTCTCCTTTCTTCAACTTGTCCAAAGCGATGGAAGCTGACAACGTGTAGAGCATTTTGCAGCAATGTGCGTGTGTCAAGCGCACATTGGCTAAAGGCCAACACCAACCGTTCCTTACTCTGTTTCCATTTTGTTTTATGTGATCAGATGACCAGAAGTGCGTCCACTGTTACATCTACAAGAAGCATTAACACAGTCGGTCGTGACCAGCAGTGTTACCGCATTTGTACATCATGTTCTAATCAATAAAGTTGAGAATGTCAAGGTGGATTGGTACAGTTTCCTCCTTCACACTGACTTCACCTCCACTCCCCTCACTCCCTCCTCCGAACCACTCCACATTCTCAACTTCCTCCCACTCCTGCTCGCTTTCCGCCTTTCTTTGTCCATTCTTCCCATTCTCATAAATACATTAAAGTGGTGCTTTATTTACAGCTCACAAAAATAAAGATTTTTCAGAATTAATCTCGGCAACTCAGAATGCCATCGTAAATATGCTTCTCAAACTCCCCGTGCTCTTTTTACCACCTGAGGATCTTTTCTCTCTCCTGCCTCATACGAGGGTACTTTGGCAGCTTGAAGCACAGCCGGAATGTCAACCATTTCCTCGCCAAACACAACTAAGTAGACGGTAAACAATGTACTAAGCTAGTACGGGACCTAAAGCCCCTCGATGGTACATGCGTGGATTTGAAGAAAAATAAAATAAAAAAAGAAGAGCCGTTCACGTTGTAGCTTGCCAGAGGCCAAACACAGCCATGCGGATTGGCCATGCAAGATCAACGAGCGTTAAAGCCCCTGGGGAGCGAAAAATGCGAGTAAGGCCTCAGGCCCGGTTCACGTACCTAGTGGGTAGCGGAAAATCAACTTCACCAAGGCTCAACTGACGAGATAGCCCCAATGACAGTTTTCATAATCCGCACGCAAGGGAGACTGTGCGATTAAAGCATAAAATTGTTATACCTTCAGCCTTTGCTTTTAAAAAATGGAGCGCATTAGATTATACACAACAAGCAGAAATGCAGAACACTTACCTCAAAATCTAACTTAAACTTGAACCGTTCTATGCTCGGATCAATGATTTTATGAAATCAATTTATCACTTACCAGTTTTATTGCCGAGTCTCCGCTTCAAGGATCTCCGAACTTGTTATGAAACACCAGTGTTCATAGTCTAATGCTCTATCTCCCTGCTTTCCGATCTGAGGTTCATACATGGATGGCTTAATGCTTCTACAGCACCTATGGCTCTACAGCATAATTTCCAATAAGAATTTCCACATGGAAAACACTTCTTCAGATTCCTCCTGACATCGACAATTTTGAAATGAGTCGTTCTGCATTTTGCAAATCACAGTTTCACGAAATTGTGCATTGACAATGCAGGAAGAGCAAGTCTATCTATTGAAGTACTGAAACAATCGTCCCAAGGATGACGTCACACAGGTTACCAATCGCCTCGGGTTCTGTAACAGAATTTAGGGGTGGGAACAGCCAGATGAAGTGTTTTTTTGAACTTTAACTTCTAAACAAAACATAAACATCTTGAAATTAAAAAACATTTCAGTCTTGTGATTACTGACAATATGATAAGTCATACAGGCAAAAAAACATTTTTACACATTTACATTGCACTGGAAGCTTTTTAAGATGCCTAATTAGAGAGCAATCTGCAGCAAGTGATCTGTCGGGGTTGAGCAGGGACGAATAGTGAGGGCACACTTCAACTCTGCTTGATCATCCAGGGTAGCTGGGACGGCTGTTCAAACATTACCTGCCAGAACACGAAAAAGCAAATCGATGAATTCATGACGAGTTTAAGGTAATAAAGTTTCACCGGTGAAACGTGTAACATACGAACATCCTGCTTGTTGAGATGCACACCACAGCACAGGCGAAGCGCCTGCAGCTCCCCGCCTGACAGGTCTTCACATTCCGCTCACGAAGATGGCTCAAGTCTGCAGGGGAGACACGATTGGTGGAATGACTAAGACCGATATGGCCTTTCGAATATCATATACTCAATGATAACGTGCGTTTGAATAAGATGTGGGCCCACACCCAAGATCACAATCGTCCAATGTTCAGATCAATATCGTGTAACTATTTGGACTGACTAAATGAGCGCACATTACCGGAGCAGTTCCAAAATCGACCTTCCTGCGTATCCCTCTCGTCCTTTTCGATCAAGATTGCCAACCGACTGTGCCTAATGAAGAGCAAACCACATGTTGATGAACAACACTGAGCAACTGTAAACTTGGTATGAAATCTGTTCATGCTGTATGCTTCAACAAACTTCAATATTATTGGTTCTACCAACCAAGATTCCCGTCGCCTGTGTTGGTGTCCTCACAAATTTGGGTCTTGCCCTCAATTTTTGCTCGTGCCCTCGCACGGTCTCATGGCTGGGACGCGTGGCT
>CM068964.1:24808557-24822373 GCA_035128595.1 Eptatretus atami | reverse complement strand
GAAGTCTAATTATAAGAGGTTGTTAAATTATCTTTTGTTTTAGAATTTGATGTATAGTTCATATTTTATATCATATTTTGCACTGGAATTCTACGTATATACAAGTTCAAAATATTAGCTTCAAATATTAAAAATAAAGCATATTTCCAGTCCTCATTCAGGGGTATGGAATTTATATAATTTTTTTATCCTAATACAGATGACGAAGCGAGGCCAATGAACATATCAGCGAGAAATCCGGTCTGCTGACACACAAAAGTAATTCTGATCAGATAGATGGCGTGCATAAACTGAGAGCTGAGGTATGCTGGCAACAATAATCTCAATAGCTCTTACTCAACGAATTGATCCTCGAACATTCTATTCGGTTTTGAGCCACAGAGATAAGTGAGAGTGACCAAACCGCAGTAAGTGTATATTATGGAGATGTATTGCTAACGACTACATAATGAAAACGTTCCACAACGCAACGGCATTTAAATACAAAACATAAAGAAATGAGTTCAAATTCGAAAGAGTTCTTTGAAAAGAAGACATGTTGATTTAAAAGCGTCAGAACAGATCTGTCGAAGTCAACATAAACTCTGTGCTTGCCGGCGTTCTTATAAGAGTAGCACTTCGAGTTGCTAAAGCGCCTAAAATGCCATACACAATTGCGTGAGTAACGCTAGTGGAGAGGCTTATCAAAGATGTTGCAGTGAAATGCTGGGTGAGGCGCACAAGGAAAGTGCTCAGGAGCCACATTCAAAATGACACTATAGTCGACGAATCACGATCTGGCTCAGGGATATGAAGATCAACTCATAATGAATTATTAAGTTGCAAAGTATTTCTTTACAGCTTGAAATGAATGTACCAGATTTTGCTAATTGGCTAATTCTGATGGTGTATGTGTGCTTTGAACATGAGGGTTGATTTGAAGGAAGAGTTTTTTTTTTCTGCTTAACTACCAACAGAAAAAACTAGTTCTGAGGTTCAAGATGTGAGCGACTACATCGGACCAAATATGGGTTGGATTGAAGTTTGCGTAGGCGATGTTCTGATGGGCTGCCAGAATGAAGAGTCATTCAGGAGGGGTTACGCAGATAATAGGCGCTTGTTCCCAGAAGGCAAGTTCACGCACTGCTTTCCTTCATCGAGAAAGTCTTGCATACAACAAAAAAGATGTCTAACAGAACTAACAGTGTCTCAGCGAGGTTGGTAAAAATTGTGAATCCATGTCAATGCAAATGCTCAAATTCGAGACTATTCACGCATTAGTGATGATTGAGCTAAATCATAAACAGCTCCGAGCATGCATGTACGTTGGTTATCAAGGGGAAAAGTCTGTCAAAAGTAGTTGAAATGAAAGAAACTGGCGAGTTTCTTCAGGACAAAAACAAACTTGTCACAATTGTTCCGAGATGCTATATTGGCTAGTCCCAAGCTTTGTGCTTTATTTGTGTATATTCTTGTCATCTGATGAATCTCTAACACCTCCATTGCATGGTGAATGGATTGCTCGTGTTTACATGGCGACTAAGATGACGGACAAATAAACGAACTATGAACATGGAAGAGTCAAGTGTCAGAGAATGTTTGACATGTTTTTCACCATTTTTTAGCGGCAGTCATCGCTGATGCGAAAACTTAATGTTTATTTTCTAACGAGATGTTCCATTAGAGAAACTTTGACGAATTGGTCAGAAACGTTTTCAAGTCATTGCTTCATGAATAAAAGATCACGAAAGGGAATGAATGGAGCCGAATCTCGTTTATGCCAATTTGAAGAGATGACTTTAGGTGTCACTATGGAGATAAAGTTTGTAGCTGTCTGCTTGACGAAGGATTGAAGGGAGTTTCGAAGCTACAACAGCAACTTGTTCTTTTTGGATAAAAATGAAAGCAGAATATCCTGACTACTGAAATTGCTCTGAAAACTCTTCCCTTCCTCAACTACCTCTGGAGACTGGCTTATCAAAAATGAGATCATTTAGACAGTATAGGATAGTGGACTATCATTCTCATGCACGTGGCTCAACTCGTCCTCAATGAACCACGATTGGATATCCTGACAAAGAAGAAGCAGGCTCACTTTCACATTAGTAAGAGTAAGGATTAACAGCCTATATCATCAATTTCCATATTTAAACATATTGAAACATTTTCAAAGTTGTCTTCAATGTAATGTACCCTATTTCCTTCATCTTTCTTTAATGTCTTATCACTGGAGTTAAATAACTAAAATATTATAATTTTTCAAATAGCTTATCATTATAATTTCATTTATTACTGTATACAGTATACATTTTTACTATCTATGTTTGAAGGCTTTGCTGGTTTGATTTATTATATATATTTTTAATAATTGAATACTGTAAATTACCGTTTACAAAATATATTGTATACGGTTGTGGAAATTCACAAGATCACCATTCAGTTCGCCGAAGATCAGTTATGTGATAAGTGTGTGTCAGATGATTGCCACCGATGTCTAACGGGAATATCGGCAGGCTGTGAACCTTTGAGGTAGTGTTTAATCCTTCCTATCTTTTTAACTTCCTAACACCCTCCGCCAAACCACCAACATTCCTCTTGCCATCATCTCCAGCAAAAATGCCATCTTTCCGCCACAACGGGCATTCCAAAAAGACAACATCTCCCACTTTCATTCCACAAGCGCCATCTTCGCAGCAACGCATCCACAACGAAACATCTCACGACAGCACGAGACTCCCTAGTGGAGCCGAAAGCCGGTGATTCCTACTACTCCGTTTGACGGCAGATCGGATCAGAATGACAAAAGGGCGGACACGGGGGGTGAAGGGTAGAGTGAAAGACAAACAACCCCCCCCCCCCCGACCCGAAAAGGCGTGCTGAAAGCCGAGAATCATTGAGCAGAGCTCTGCAGTGAAGAGTCAGTCGGAGTTGAGGGTGGGTTGATGATTTGAGCCTGAAGTCAAGCAAGCTGAGTGCGGCAGAAATTGTGGGTCGGTGGAGGAGTCGTGAGAGAGTCGCTCAGCCGCACATAAGGTCGAGGTGATCGGTGCCGGGACGCCGAGCGACGCGGAGGAGTGAGCGGCTTTAAGGAGCATCACTCTAAAGCAAGGCCGTTCGTTCCTCTGAGGCGTCGCGCTAGGCCCGATCGACCAGCGCACGGCCGGCCGACAAACCACGCGTCACAGCTCCGTGTTGACGACGAGACTCGTAGGGTCCAGCGAGTCACAACAGGTGGCAGTCCGCGCGTCTGCGGAGCTCCGCGTCTTCACAGGCTCTGCGGAATTATAGGCCACTCCCTGTTCCTCTTTTTCTTTCCTGGTGTTTTGCAGGAAGTTGTTGCGATGTCCAATAAGTAGTAATGTTAAGGCATGTACGTAGTAAATAGTCAACGCTGTAGATCTTTTTTGCTCGTGTCCTGTCCTTACCCATTGCTTCATTGACTGTCAAGCGTGTGTGCATTACAAATAAATGTATTGTTTGAGATATGCACTGCTCGTTGCGTCCCTTCTCATTGAGTCTGCTGTATTGCATTCGGAATAAGAGCTGGTTTTTTAATTAGCCGATAAGATAATCGGATCCAAACGGCTGGGATAAACAGTACCGTCGGCAATCGCAAACGGAGTGAGCTGCTAAAGCGGCTCGTTTCGAGCAATTCCGTTGGTAAACTTCTCAGTAATCTTCGCTGCGATAATTAGGTAAATCGACAATTCGTCGATCGACCTTGTAGGTATGGTTGGAATTCAGGCGAAGATTGAAGGTTGTGTGTGGGTAAACACCCCGTAGCTGGGATTTGGCGTGATCAAAGCTGTCGACTTGATTGCCACGGTCGGTGGGTCGCGCCGGCAATAGCTAAAAGCGGTCGTCACACATACGCCGGAGTGGTGAGAATCACGACACGTTGTCAGAAGTGGATACAAACTTCCTCCTCCAAATCTAAATTAACGGAATTGTCAAGGTGTGTGAGGACCTCCGTTCCATCAATTCGACGTGGAATTTTATATTACAGATACGCAAAATGGCAGCTCAAGCAGCGGGGCAGGAGGATAACTTAAACATAATTTGGAAATGATAGAATTATGCTCAGAGAAAGAGGCATCAGTTGAAACTTTCCCAAAATAATGAAGAGTCAAATGGGCGCGGGGCGCGGCGCATTTGACACCCCCCCCCTCCGTCAAATTCCCTCCCAGTCCCCCTAGCGAGAACGCGACCGAGAAGCGAATCGGCTTCGTCAGGGTCGCTTGACATAAACATTTGTAATGATCAGACAAGTGATGAGTGGGGATATGTCACCAAATGCAAAGAAACATGGAGCATGGGGAAACAAAATGGATACAATGCGCAACAATTGCGAAACAAAATGGTGAAAATGGGAAAGAAAAGGATGCGAACATGCAGGCTCCAGGAGCGATATGGCAAACTGGGGGCGAAACGCAGCGGTTGAAATTCCAGGTGGCAAAAGGCGAAACTGGCAATTGCGCGCGTAGTCGAAGCGTGCCGAAGGAGCTAAAATGGCGGCGCCACATTGGGAGTGAACGAAGTGGGGGGGGGGGGGGGGGGGAGTGTGATTGTTTCCGGCCCGCGATAAGACGGGCGAGTGTCATGAAGAGACGCCGAAAAATAATCGGTGGAGAAGTGTTGGGAGACGTCGTAAAGGTGACGTGACAGAGAGGGAAAAATAATGGGGTTGACTGAGACGTGTACGAAGAGCGTAGAGACGAGGGAGATAAATAAAGCAAGAAACGGAGGTAATGAACGAGGTGACGGAATACAAGACCAAGGGAGACGAAGAGGAAAGAAGTATGCCAGAGAACGCGGGAGATGACCGGTGGAATGAATTAAATAAAACGATAGAGGATAACAAGATGAGAAGATCCAGGAGAACTATAGGACACGAAGAGACACAGTAAATAAAATGTATAAGAAACAAGAGGTAGAGGCAACCGTTAGAGACGACGGCAGAAAAATAATGGAGACGAGAAACAAGAGAGTGACAGAAATGCATCGGGAGTCAGAAACAGAGACACGAGATAGAAAAGTAGAGGAAACTACACGATAAAGGAAACTAAAGAAGACACAACACACATGGAGTTAGCGAGGCGGAAATGAGGGGAGCTTGGGGTAATGTGATCGATGACCGGTGAAGCAGCAGATGCCTTCTCAGGAACGAGGGGAGGGATATGCCCTTGAAGCGATCGGACGAAAGGTCAGTAGAGCTTTTGCGAGTAGGGGGGCGAGTGATGTGGACGGGTACAACGCGAAGCTTGGGTGTATGGAGGCATCAGGGACCTCCTTGTTAGTGACGAATCCCAGCGGATTGTTGCAGAGGTTGTGGTATGTGTTTTCAAATGTGTCTGGGACAAGCGCACGTGCGTGGGAAAGGCCGTGTAATGAGAAACAGCGGTGTCAGTCGCTGTAGTAAAGCTAGGTCACATTACCACGTGCGCCGTGGGTCTCCAAAATCTGCGGCTACAGCAATAACGGCGGCGCAGTATTTTCCCGGTCACACAATGTAGCGTCAATATGTTTATTTTTTCGGGTAGCCGACGGGTATTTATAAAATTTGTGGAGACCGAAACGTGGGGGTCCTCGTCTTGATTATGTCGCACGGTGACGTTAGGGCGTCGCGGGGCGGCCATAGAATTTCAAGGCAGACGGCAAGGCGACCCTAAAGTGCGAAAGTGCGCCAGACGACGGTAACGATTGGGGTTATATATAACGAGTCGTTTTTTACTGAAATAAAAATTACCAGTACATATGACGATATCCTATAAATATAATATATCCGTGGGCTCCAGAATCGAACGCCCATTGTTTTGACACAATGAATCCGAACCAATTTTTGAAAAATTTTGCCCTAAACCTAATACATTTAAAAAACCGAACACAACGTAGCGTCATGTGTGTCCCGTGTCTCCTCACCTTTCGAATGCGCGATCTTGCGCTTTGTTATTAGTCGTCGTGGAGGAGTCCTCGTGAAAGCATCTCTCGTGTCGATCGAATACTTTAGGCCTCATCACATTGTCCTACAGCGAGGATACGGCGGCCGTACGCCCTTCTTTGAATTGACGAAACGTGCGGCGGCCGACAGAGAAACTGAGGTGGCTCAGGTGGCCCTTAACGCCGTATGGCCTATTTTACAGGTCGAAGGTACCATGTGGAATAATACGGCGAGTTAAAACTTTTTCATATTCTAACGTCGCCGTAATAAAAAAAAAAAAACCAGAATTCGAACAGCGAAAAACAAAAGAATGGTAAAAATAATAATAATAATAACCCATGTACGTCGTCTGGCCGCCGTTCGGCTTAGGGCCCCTGGGGTCGCCTTGTGCACCTTGCGTCTGCCTAAAAATTCTATGGCCGGCCAGAACGCTAAGTCCCGTGCGACATCAAAACAAAGACGTTACGCACACTCATTTTCGGTCTCCACAATTATAAGAACGGCCGTCGCTACCCGAAAATAAAAGACAAGATGTTCCAAAGAGCGCCAAAACCAAAAGGTTGTCGGCTAAAAATAAATACATAATTTTAAAAAAACAACACACTTCCGATATTTCGTCACGGCCTTCATAAGCCATAGCAAAAAATAAAAAAAAAAAAAAAAAAAAAAACCCCAAAAAAAAACAAAAAAAAAAAACAAAAAACAAAAAAAAAAAAAAAAAAGAAACCGTATAAGTATTAGATTACGATAAGTTATACAAATACAATAGATAAATGAAATAATCTTAAATAGTAACGTCAACTTTTCGGGGGGTTCGAAACTTAAAGCAAATTACCACAATATTAAAGTTCATGGAATAGACGCTCCAAAAGGACCGTCAAGTGAGATAGTGACATGTGCTCAGTATTTAAGGCGAGCCGGATCTTGTAATACAAGAGCCGAGTCGAGAGATTAGTTTTGCTTCCAAGAAAGCAAGAAGAAGATACAATAAAAGAAGAAGACAAGCCGAGCTCTATGAGCAGCGTTCGCATACGCGAACGCTGCTAAAAACATAAGTACTGAACATTGTGTGACCGTGGAAATACGCGGCGGTTATAACTGCTATGCCGACATTTTGTAGACCTCCGGATGCGAGCCAAATTGACTTAGCCTTCACTCTCGTGTTTTCACCTTCATTTGTGATTTTGTTTTTTTAATCACTTGGTTTAATAAAACAAACAAAGCAATCGATCACGTGTGTGAACGGACTGTCGGGCAAGGATGATTCACAGCAACAACCAGTTGTAATTTGGAAATCATATTACGTCAGCCCGATGCGTTGATGAAATGATTGTGCTTCGCCGGGCATCAAGTTTTGATGAGCTGCCCGGGGAGCGCTCCGCGAGTGCGCGAGCGATCGGAACCAAGGCCGAGCTCGAGCCTTGGTGACCTTGGAATGTGTGTATGTACCAGTTTATATACAAACACCGCCCAGAAGGTCATTACCATCTATTTTACCTTAAACATGGGAATTAGTTTAAAGTGTCTGAAGGGGTTTTTCTTGGGTCCACGAACGGATAATCATCGCACATATTTCTTATTGGGAAAATATTTGGAACCGAACTTTTTGCAATCCGAACATGCCTCCTGGACGAATAAATTGGGCTTCGGGGCAACCTTACGTATAGCACACCAATACTCCGATCTCTACGGACCGCACGTTGACGATGTTCGCGCAGACTGCCCTGAGCCGTACTAGGTCACGGCCGGGCTGGGAACCGCGTCGACCTCGCTTGCCCGCAGTATCACACAGACCGAAAGCCACCGTACCTGGCGACGTGAAAATAGTGCGCCGCCGTAATTTGGGGGTTGGAAAAATCATTTCCCATTGAAAGAGCTTTAAGGCAGCCGTACGAATAACGCAAGCCACCGCGCCCTAACATACTCGACGGGAACACATCTACGCATAGCGTGGGCTTGTCAAATTGCTAAACTGGCGACGTAGAAATCGAAAAAAGTTATAAACCCGCTATAATTCCACGCGTCCCTTGTTGCCTGTAAAATATAGCCATAACGGCGAGGGCCCCCAGGCCACTCATTCTCTGCGGCGCCGCAACGTTCTGTCAATTCAGAGGTCGTCACGCACCGTACTCTCGCCGTAAGAGCAATTGCTAGCCTAAAGAATGGCGGTTCGGTATGGCGGGATACACGCCAACCGTGCCGAGTGAAGTGGTCCAGGCGGTGTGCTAAGCAGTCATGGCACGAGAAGTGCGCGGTGAAATGGCGACAAAGACAGCGCCAGACGGGACAAAGGCCGAGTAGTGCGTAGCGTTTTGGGACCGTGCCGGAATCGACCGGAAGCGCGCTCGGGTCCGTCTGTGCTTCGCACGAGCGCACTGCTGCGCCTGCGCGAGTGAATCCGTCCGGAAACGCACGTGGATGTAAGCCAATCCCGCGCCGGACAAGAAGGGTCTGGATTATAATTTGATACGACGGGTTCTCCAGCGAGCGTGTGTTAAAGCTGCAATGGCCTTGCCGCCGCACGTTCTGGTCGCAAGCGCGAATAGCGGCCTCCTCGATGCGTACGCGTGACCCCGGCTTGCGCGAGAAATCACACGGCTCCAGAGGGCGAGTGACATCATCGGATTCGCACGCGGGTTACGGACGGCCAGAGACATGCTCTCGGCTGGGAACCCTCGAAACGCGAGGCTTGCTGATGCGCAGATGACGTGGGCTGCACTGGTTTGGAAGCTGGCAGAGGGAATCCTGCCGATTACGTCCGAGAAGGGACAGAGGACGCGAACAAGCTGCAGAGTCACGAAGGAGGAGTGCGATGCGGCTGGTGCCATAAAGAAAACAAAAAAGAAAAGCAAGCTTTCCACTCGTAACACAGCCCTGGCAGGGTGGAAGACCCCTGCCTGGGCACAGCGAACACCAATCTAAGGGGAAAGGGTCAGCTTAGTGACGCTCATGGGCAGGGACGTCATAGGGGCCTGGGAAATGGTAAGGTAGTGGCAACGTCCTTAGTTGAGGAAATGGAAAAATGATGTGGAGACACTGACAGACCATTGAATGTATGGGGACGAGCTTAGCTTACGTAGATTAAATGGAACGGCATATGTAAGGAGACCAAAGCAAGAGTATAGGATTATAAAGGACAAGGCAGTGTCATGATGTGATTGAGAAATGGTTGCAAAGGAACTGAGCGAGGAGGCCAGCGGCCGTGTGAATGGAGTTGAATTTGAATGCTGGCATGATATTGGCGGCGTAGTGACCCACCCAAGACCGGGCAAATGTCATATGGTAAGCAATAACCAAAGAGCGTTGCTGTTGGCGAATCGGCTGAACCATTGAGGGTGCGAGTCCGTTGAGGCGGACGTGCTGCGAACGGAGTAACGCTTAGTGGGCAGCCGGCCCGGGGCAGTACCGCGACGCCAAGGCAAGAAGCCGGTAGCGTATGGCACGTGAGCCCAACGTGCTGACGGCCAATGCCACATGGCACTGGCACCACCCAGGGAAGGCCCGTAGCGCAGCCTGCCACGTGAGCGTCGGAGGAGGAGCCAAGAGAGGCAATACCCAGTTATAGGGATGGTAGACTCGGGAGACAGCGCAGGGCTCGGGGTGCCATAGTGGAAGATCGGAGAGGGAGTCCTGCCAAGTGACCACGCTTTTTTTCCAGCCATGAAACCGTCGAGGACAGCAAAGGCAAGACCAAATTGTGAGACACCAACACAGCGAACGGAAACTGGTTGGTAGACAATAGTTTAACAGCGAAAGGCGCTTTGAAAGGCCCCGGGTAGTTAAAAGAATAAATGTAGGGTAGCATAGATACCCGCCGCACCAATCCACCTCTCTGTTTGGGCCCGGCAACACGGGAAGAGATCGCTGAAGTCGAGGGAGCATCTAGGCTTCATTGGGCCTCAAGGACAGACAGCCTCCCTATTCCTCCAGGAAGAGTAGTTGATAGCAGTGACATGTAGTTAGCCGGACAGAGACAATAAAGGGTTAGGGAACAATAAAAAAGGAAAAATAAAATAAAAATAAGATGGGGGCAAATGATTGAAACGAGGGAGTGTATACAGAGCAGGCAAAAGCAATAGGTGAAGGAAGTATAGGTCGAGCCCACTCAACCGCAGCACCACGCACTCCTCACAAACCCAAACGAGACAAAGAGACGCCAGCCATATAGCCGGAATTTTGCTAACAGTGGCCTGTCCGGCTCCCATGCCTTGCTGCCTGCCTCTGGCCTTACCCATGCGTTTGCATTTGGCCCCGTGTCATCCATTACCAGTCACAGGACACACGAAGTTGTGGGACTGCCTGCAGACCCCGCCGACCATGGTTTGCTTGCGTCAGGGGGCCCATCAGTATCGCAGGACTGCCTGCAGGCAGCTACCACGGGACTGCATGAGCCAGCTGTCACCGTGTTTTCCATCCAACCATCCCCTATTTGTTTGCTTGGTCAGTGCCACCAGTGTCTCAAGGACTGCCTGTACGCAGGCGCACCGGGACTGCATTGGTGCGCCCTGCAGCCGGGTCTGGTTAACACATTGTGCAAGCCAAGACTGTAATAGGCAGCCTGCTCCTGCTTCAAATGCCTGTATCAATGCACCGTTGGGGAGTTCTCAGAGCTGAAGACATAAATTCGTGACAGACAAACGGGCCTTGAACAAGGCCCCAAAAGACATCCACCTCACGCGAGCGCACCTAAATCCCACTGCCAAGGCCTTTTCCCACAGAGTCCTCAGTCACGGGCCATGGTTAGTGTAAAATGTATATTAAGATAAGGTAAAAATGGTAAATGAGTTTGCTCCCTCATTGTTCGCGCCGGCAATGTTAAGCTCGCGTAAAGAGTGATTTGTTTAGTTAGTTACACAGCCCGTAGTATCACTTTGGGGACACGGTATCACCCAAATGCACACCAGACCAAGAAACGTACAGGGAGATTAACATAAGCACGAAATTACACCTCGAAGCAGTCTGTATAAAAAGGAGGTAGTGTGGCTGTGGAAAATAAGTCATCCAATCAGGTTCCCTAAGATCGTAGTCGAAAGTGTGCTCCAGATTAATTTCCCCACCGATCAACGGAAATACGTGCGCCAGGCCTGTGAACCTTTGAGGTATGGTTATTCTTTCCTATCTTTATTTAAAAAAATTTCTCACCACATTGCCCAACCGCCAACATCCCTCGCCATCATCTCCACAACAACGCATCTTCCGCCAGCAACGATCAAAAACAAACAGCTCAACTTCACCACAGCCCCATCTTCCGCCACACGCACCACAAACGAAACAACATTCCACCCACAACAGACCAGTGGGAGCGAAACGTGATTCCTACCACGTCCAGCCTTGGACCAACATGGGGGACAAAGACAAAAGCGACAGGGGGTGACGAGGTGAAGAGCAAACACACCCCCCAAACCCATAAGGCGGGCTGAAACGCGAGAAGTCATTGGAGCAGCGCTGCATGAAGTCGATCGGGAGGATAGTTTGGAGCGATCCCACAAGCGCATGCCGTGCAGAATTGGGGTCCGGTGAGGCAGCCGAAGAGAAAGTCCAGCCACAATAATGGTCCGAGGTATCGGCCCCGGACGGTCCAGAGACGCTGAATGACGACTCTTAAGAGCTCAACATATAAAAAGACAAGCACTTCTCCCTGACGGCGTGGCTAGACCATCACGACAGGCCGCACGCTTTGCTGAACAAACGGCCGGGGCCTTACACAACCACGCCGTCGACGAACATCGAGTCACACCCAAGTCACCACAGGTGCAGGTAACCTTCGCGTCTCACGACTCCTGCTCTTCACAGCTCGCGACATTAAGACCTATCGGGCTGTTCCTCTTTTCTTTCCGGGTTTTGCATGGAAGTCTGCGCTTGTCCATAAAGAAATTTATGCATGACATAAAAATAAACGCGAGTCTTGCCGTTCCTTCTATACCCCATTGCTTATTGACGCAGACGTGTTGATACAAATAAATGTCATGTTTTGAAACCACACTCTCGTGCATACCTTCCTCATTGACGGCCGTATGCTCGGATAATACGCTTTTTAATAGCCCGATAAACGATCCAACGGGGCGGCGATATACAAACCGCTCGGAACGCAAACGGACGACTCTTAAGCGGCTTTGTTTCGGCAAGTTCCTTGAGGACAACCTCTCGTAGTCGTCCGCCGAATAATGGTAAATCGAACAAGTCCGGCGATCGATCCGGTAAGCCGCAGGCAAGCATTGACAAGGTTGGGGGTAAAAACACCCCGTAGGGATCCGGCTTGAATCAGAAAGCTGCGCTGGATGCTCCGGTCGTGGCGCTGGCCGAATTACTAAACGGTCCAACCCGAGTGTAAACACACACATAATAAATATACCATAGAAAGGGGAACCCCCCATTGATAAAGGTCAATCCACGAATGAATACATATACCAGATACAGGGATTGTATTGGAACAAACAGCATTTGCATCATCTCGAAAAAGTTCCCCAGGGTGAGAACGTAGTAACCAAAATAATTGAAATCAATAAACGTTTTTCATTATTACAAAAAACTTTTCAAAATGGCCGCCCCAGTCGGCATCTTGACCGGCACCCAAAATCAATAGGGTTCTCTTTCAGTTACATGTGGACAAATTTCAAATCGATATGCGAACAGTTTATGAGTTATCGCACCACACACTATAAATGTGACCCGCGACGGACGAACCGAGACCCGACACAATATCCCCTTCCCCCACGCCGGATAAAAATACCCCTCGAGCGGAGTGCCCAGTATTGCCAAGTCGACAAAAAAAATCAAATTTAGGGCATTCATACGATCATGGCTCGTGATCGGTCCGAGAATGCAGACGCAGAATCGGCACTCAATAAATGATGAAGAGAACCTTTGAATAAGTGATATGACACAGCAGGCTGCTAAGCTATTATGAACGGAAAGCATTCATAAAGTACGTACGCCTAACTCCGGTTTTCAAAACCACCACCCTCTTATGCAGGCTATTGACCCCCACCCACTCCCCATAGTATTATAATACATAACAATACTTGAAGATTACAACGAACTGTAGATTATCTAAATGCACATAATATAACTACGGAATACGTAAAATGGAACAATATGACCTGCCACAGATTCAACATACGTCAAAATGTTCCTTAAGGGATATTTTCCCCCCGCGAGACGACAGCTCCTTCATCTCGAAACACTTCATGAGTCAGCACACTTTCATAAGTATGTATGCAGCCGTCGTACCACCCACCCACCCCTTACGCAGCCGTACGGCTCTAACCACCCACCCCCTCATTTGTAGTACTTATGAACGCCCATACGGCAAAAATAGCAAAAAATTTCGCAGACCGACATCTCCAGAGTATTGGCGCACGGACTCCGATGACATTAAAATTAGCAACCGACATTAAGAATCAAGGCGAAGTTGGAAGGCTATAAAATCGAAGAGAGCAATTCAAAAAAATGGCTCGTGTTTCTAGATAATAGTCCATAGTATCTGAACACTAATAACATTGATCTCCTTGAAAAAAGAGGAGATCGATGATAAATCGACGATTTCGTAACTGACAGCACCGTGACCATACCTCGACTTGGAATTATAATTGTGCATTCTTATCGACCTCTATCATTCCACTATTGTTATTTTGTCTCACGTCTCGGTTTGATTGGGACGAGGACAGAATTTCAAAAATCAATATTTCCATTAAACCTATGTTATTTTCCAACCTTTACCTGAGTCCCACAGTCAATGTGCACAAAATTATAATTAAATACCAAGAGTCCCGATTGGAAAGGTCCTTCATGGGTCCGCCCCTTTCTGGGCGGGATCTCGGCCAGGCCGGGAAAGCCTGCCCACTCCACGCGTGTTTGAGTAAGGTGAACGGTGGTACAGCCAAGAAGAAATTGGAACGT
>CM068964.1:24793230-24808109 GCA_035128595.1 Eptatretus atami | reverse complement strand
CAGTGAATCGTTGCCAGATTTCTCCTAAAATGACAGACTTATAAATAGGTTTTGAAAAAATGGGACGATTCAACAATTCGTGACCTTGACCCTTTGACTCTGCGAATCCGGGAAAAAAAATATGTCGTTGGGTATACTCATCGACCTCTACCTCCCAATACAAAATTCATCATCACAGAGATCGAAGTTAAAAAGTTTCTTTGTACCGGGAGGTGAGTTTGACCATACTTACCAGGTTACGTGGCGGCCCGAACGAGACCGAATGAAATCAAAATTGTCCCGGATTAGATTACAAATATAATTTATATTTTTAACTATCCATAATCAAAGTAAACGTTATTGCACGATATCTTGTAGAATGGCAAGACTAGATATGGTTTTAAAATGGCGATTTTTATAACTTACGTGACCAGTCGTGAACCTATCCTCTGACTTGAACCCGGAAAAAGTTGTATCGTTGGGAACACTCATCTCGACCTCTACCCCATACTAAGTTTATCAAGATCGGAAGAAAAATTGTTGACTGGACGGAGGACGTACGAACGACCATTTGGTCCGGCTATATAGGATCTCTCGTAGAGGATGATCTAAAAACTGCGAAAATCAAATCTAATACAACAGTTGTTAAGTTATTCATGCGTTAACGGTTCTCGGAACCGTAACATCAAACATACAGTTGTCTCCAAGTCAGTCTATGCCGTTAGTATAATGGTAGGAAGATCTCCTTCCCTTGTGTTTAGGGGAAAACACTGGGGTGCGTTGGGATGTTTTTTATTTGAAGCGGTAATAAATCTTTATATCCCATCCTCCATCAGATCTCACATGTCCAACTGAGTCTCTGGAGCCTCATGTTTTGAGGCAAAAATTTGCAGCAGTTTCCAGTTCCTGCTTCCCGCAAACGTTCCAATTCTTCTTGCTGTAACCACACGTTCACCTACTCAAGACACGCGTGTGAGTGGGCAGGCTTTCCCGGCCTGGCCGCGATCCCGCCCAGAAAGTGGGCGGAACCCATGAAGGCCTTTTTCCAACGAGGACTTTGGTATTTAATTTTATAATTTGTGAACATTGACTGTGGACCAGGTAAAGGTTGGAAAAATAACATAGGTTTAATCTTGGAATATTGATTTGAAGTCTAATTATAAGAGGTTGTTAAATTATCTTTTGTTTTAGAATTTGATGTATAGTTCATATTTTATATCATATTTTGCACTGGAATTCTACGTATATACAAGTTCAAAATATTAGCTTCAAATATTAAAAATAAAGCATATTTCCAGTCCTCATTCAGGGGTATGGAATTTATATAATTTTTTTATCCTAATACAGATGACGAAGCGAGGCCAATGAACATATCAGCGAGAAATCCGGTCTGCTGAACACACAAAAGTAATTCTGATACAGATGACGGCGTGTAACGGAGCTGAGTATGCTTGGCAACAATAATCGTAATAGCTTACTCAGAATTGACGTCCTCATACATTCATGTTTTGGAGCCACGACATGAATGTGAGAGTGCCCAAACGCAGTGTGTTATTTGGAGATGTTTGCGTAACGCTAAAATGAACCGTCAAACCGTCAGTAGGCATTTAAATACAAACATAAAGAAATAGAGTCAAAGTCGAAAGAGTTCTTTGAAAAGAAAGCATGATTGATTTAAAAGGCGTCAGAAACAGATCTGTGAAGGTCACACATAAACTTGTGTTGCGGGGTTCTTAAAAGTAGCACTCGAGTTGCTAAGGCTAAAAGCCATACACAAGATTGGTGATAAGCTAGTGGATAGGCTTATAAAGATGTTGCAGTGAAATGCTGGGTGAGGCGCACAAGGAAAGTGCTCAGGAGCCACATTCAAAATGACACTATAGTCGACGAATCACGATCTGGCTCAGGGATATGAAGATCAACTCATAATGAATTATTAAGTTGCAAAGTATTTCTTTACAGCTTGAAATGAATGTACCAGATTTTGCTAATTGGCTAATTCTGATGGTGTATGTGTGCTTTGAACATGAGGGTTGATTTGAAGGAAGAGTTTTTTTTTTCTGCTTAACTACCAACAGAAAAAACTAGTTCTGAGGTTCAAGATGTGAGCGACTACATCGGACCAAATATGGGTTGGATTGAAGTTTGCGTAGGCGATGTTCTGATGGGCTGCCAGAATGAAGAGTCATTCAGGAGGGGTTACGCAGATAATAGGCGCTTGTTCCCAGAAGGCAAGTTCACGCACTGCTTTCCTTCATCGAGAAAGTCTTGCATACAACAAAAAAGATGTCTAACAGAACTAACAGTGTCTCAGCGAGGTTGGTAAAAATTGTGAATCCATGTCAATGCAAATGCTCAAATTCGAGACTATTCACGCATTAGTGATGATTGAGCTAAATCATAAACAGCTCCGAGCATGCATGTACGTTGGTTATCAAGGGGAAAAGTCTGTCAAAAGTAGTTGAAATGAAAGAAACTGGCGAGTTTCTTCAGGACAAAAACAAACTTGTCACAATTGTTCCGAGATGCTATATTGGCTAGTCCCAAGCTTTGTGCTTTATTTGTGTATATTCTTGTCATCTGATGAATCTCTAACACCTCCATTGCATGGTGAATGGATTGCTCGTGTTTACATGGCGACTAAGATGACGGACAAATAAACGAACTATGAACATGGAAGAGTCAAGTGTCAGAGAATGTTTGACATGTTTTTCACCATTTTTTAGCGGCAGTCATCGCTGATGCGAAAACTTAATGTTTATTTTCTAACGAGATGTTCCATTAGAGAAACTTTGACGAATTGGTCAGAAACGTTTTCAAGTCATTGCTTCATGAATAAAAGATCACGAAAGGGAATGAATGGAGCCGAATCTCGTTTATGCCAATTTGAAGAGATGACTTTAGGTGTCACTATGGAGATAAAGTTTGTAGCTGTCTGCTTGACGAAGGATTGAAGGGAGTTTCGAAGCTACAACAGCAACTTGTTCTTTTTGGATAAAAATGAAAGCAGAATATCCTGACTACTGAAATTGCTCTGAAAACTCTTCCCTTCCTCAACTACCTCTGGAGACTGGCTTATCAAAAATGAGATCATTTAGACAGTATAGGATAGTGGACTATCATTCTCATGCACGTGGCTCAACTCGTCCTCAATGAACCACGATTGGATATCCTGACAAAGAAGAAGCAGGCTCACTTTCACATTAGTAAGAGTAAGGATTAACAGCCTATATCATCAATTTCCATATTTAAACATATTGAAACATTTTCAAAGTTGTCTTCAATGTAATGTACCCTATTTCCTTCATCTTTCTTTAATGTCTTATCACTGGAGTTAAATAACTAAAATATTATAATTTTTCAAATAGCTTATCATTATAATTTCATTTATTACTGTATACAGTATACATTTTTACTATCTATGTTTGAAGGCTTTGCTGGTTTGATTTATTATATATATTTTTAATAATTGAATACTGTAAATTACCGTTTACAAAATATATTGTATACGGTTGTGGAAATTCACAAGATCACCATTCAGTTCGCCGAAGATCAGTTATGTGATAAGTGTGTGTCAGATGATTGCCACCGATGTCTAACGGGAATATCGGCAGGCTGTGAACCTTTGAGGTAGTGTTTAATCCTTCCTATCTTTTTAACTTCCTAACACCCTCCGCCAAACCACCAACATTCCTCTTGCCATCATCTCCAGCAAAAATGCCATCTTTCCGCCACAACGGGCATTCCAAAAAGACAACATCTCCCACTTTCATTCCACAAGCGCCATCTTCGCAGCAACGCATCCACAACGAAACATCTCACGACAGCACGAGACTCCCTAGTGGAGCCGAAAGCCGGTGATTCCTACTACTCCGTTTGACGGCAGATCGGATCAGAATGACAAAAGGGCGGACACGGGGGGTGAAGGGTAGAGTGAAAGACAAACAACCCCCCCCCCCCCGACCCGAAAAGGCGTGCTGAAAGCCGAGAATCATTGAGCAGAGCTCTGCAGTGAAGAGTCAGTCGGAGTTGAGGGTGGGTTGATGATTTGAGCCTGAAGTCAAGCAAGCTGAGTGCGGCAGAAATTGTGGGTCGGTGGAGGAGTCGTGAGAGAGTCGCTCAGCCGCACATAAGGTCGAGGTGATCGGTGCCGGGACGCCGAGCGACGCGGAGGAGTGAGCGGCTTTAAGGAGCATCACTCTAAAGCAAGGCCGTTCGTTCCTCTGAGGCGTCGCGCTAGGCCCGATCGACCAGCGCACGGCCGGCCGACAAACCACGCGTCACAGCTCCGTGTTGACGACGAGACTCGTAGGGTCCAGCGAGTCACAACAGGTGGCAGTCCGCGCGTCTGCGGAGCTCCGCGTCTTCACAGGCTCTGCGGAATTATAGGCCACTCCCTGTTCCTCTTTTTCTTTCCTGGTGTTTTGCAGGAAGTTGTTGCGATGTCCAATAAGTAGTAATGTTAAGGCATGTACGTAGTAAATAGTCAACGCTGTAGATCTTTTTTGCTCGTGTCCTGTCCTTACCCATTGCTTCATTGACTGTCAAGCGTGTGTGCATTACAAATAAATGTATTGTTTGAGATATGCACTGCTCGTTGCGTCCCTTCTCATTGAGTCTGCTGTATTGCATTCGGAATAAGAGCTGGTTTTTTAATTAGCCGATAAGATAATCGGATCCAAACGGCTGGGATAAACAGTACCGTCGGCAATCGCAAACGGAGTGAGCTGCTAAAGCGGCTCGTTTCGAGCAATTCCGTTGGTAAACTTCTCAGTAATCTTCGCTGCGATAATTAGGTAAATCGACAATTCGTCGATCGACCTTGTAGGTATGGTTGGAATTCAGGCGAAGATTGAAGGTTGTGTGTGGGTAAACACCCCGTAGCTGGGATTTGGCGTGATCAAAGCTGTCGACTTGATTGCCACGGTCGGTGGGTCGCGCCGGCAATAGCTAAAAGCGGTCGTCACACATACGCCGGAGTGGTGAGAATCACGACACGTTGTCAGAAGTGGATACAAACTTCCTCCTCCAAATCTAAATTAACGGAATTGTCAAGGTGTGTGAGGACCTCCGTTCCATCAATTCGACGTGGAATTTTATATTACAGATACGCAAAATGGCAGCTCAAGCAGCGGGGCAGGAGGATAACTTAAACATAATTTGGAAATGATAGAATTATGCTCAGAGAAAGAGGCATCAGTTGAAACTTTCCCAAAATAATGAAGAGTCAAATGGGCGCGGGGCGCGGCGCATTTGACACCCCCCCCCTCCGTCAAATTCCCTCCCAGTCCCCCTAGCGAGAACGCGACCGAGAAGCGAATCGGCTTCGTCAGGGTCGCTTGACATAAACATTTGTAATGATCAGACAAGTGATGAGTGGGGATATGTCACCAAATGCAAAGAAACATGGAGCATGGGGAAACAAAATGGATACAATGCGCAACAATTGCGAAACAAAATGGTGAAAATGGGAAAGAAAAGGATGCGAACATGCAGGCTCCAGGAGCGATATGGCAAACTGGGGGCGAAACGCAGCGGTTGAAATTCCAGGTGGCAAAAGGCGAAACTGGCAATTGCGCGCGTAGTCGAAGCGTGCCGAAGGAGCTAAAATGGCGGCGCCACATTGGGAGTGAACGAAGTGGGGGGGGGGGGGGGGGGGAGTGTGATTGTTTCCGGCCCGCGATAAGACGGGCGAGTGTCATGAAGAGACGCCGAAAAATAATCGGTGGAGAAGTGTTGGGAGACGTCGTAAAGGTGACGTGACAGAGAGGGAAAAATAATGGGGTTGACTGAGACGTGTACGAAGAGCGTAGAGACGAGGGAGATAAATAAAGCAAGAAACGGAGGTAATGAACGAGGTGACGGAATACAAGACCAAGGGAGACGAAGAGGAAAGAAGTATGCCAGAGAACGCGGGAGATGACCGGTGGAATGAATTAAATAAAACGATAGAGGATAACAAGATGAGAAGATCCAGGAGAACTATAGGACACGAAGAGACACAGTAAATAAAATGTATAAGAAACAAGAGGTAGAGGCAACCGTTAGAGACGACGGCAGAAAAATAATGGAGACGAGAAACAAGAGAGTGACAGAAATGCATCGGGAGTCAGAAACAGAGACACGAGATAGAAAAGTAGAGGAAACTACACGATAAAGGAAACTAAAGAAGACACAACACACATGGAGTTAGCGAGGCGGAAATGAGGGGAGCTTGGGGTAATGTGATCGATGACCGGTGAAGCAGCAGATGCCTTCTCAGGAACGAGGGGAGGGATATGCCCTTGAAGCGATCGGACGAAAGGTCAGTAGAGCTTTTGCGAGTAGGGGGGCGAGTGATGTGGACGGGTACAACGCGAAGCTTGGGTGTATGGAGGCATCAGGGACCTCCTTGTTAGTGACGAATCCCAGCGGATTGTTGCAGAGGTTGTGGTATGTGTTTTCAAATGTGTCTGGGACAAGCGCACGTGCGTGGGAAAGGCCGTGTAATGAGAAACAGCGGTGTCAGTCGCTGTAGTAAAGCTAGGTCACATTACCACGTGCGCCGTGGGTCTCCAAAATCTGCGGCTACAGCAATAACGGCGGCGCAGTATTTTCCCGGTCACACAATGTAGCGTCAATATGTTTATTTTTTCGGGTAGCCGACGGGTATTTATAAAATTTGTGGAGACCGAAACGTGGGGGTCCTCGTCTTGATTATGTCGCACGGTGACGTTAGGGCGTCGCGGGGCGGCCATAGAATTTCAAGGCAGACGGCAAGGCGACCCTAAAGTGCGAAAGTGCGCCAGACGACGGTAACGATTGGGGTTATATATAACGAGTCGTTTTTTACTGAAATAAAAATTACCAGTACATATGACGATATCCTATAAATATAATATATCCGTGGGCTCCAGAATCGAACGCCCATTGTTTTGACACAATGAATCCGAACCAATTTTTGAAAAATTTTGCCCTAAACCTAATACATTTAAAAAACCGAACACAACGTAGCGTCATGTGTGTCCCGTGTCTCCTCACCTTTCGAATGCGCGATCTTGCGCTTTGTTATTAGTCGTCGTGGAGGAGTCCTCGTGAAAGCATCTCTCGTGTCGATCGAATACTTTAGGCCTCATCACATTGTCCTACAGCGAGGATACGGCGGCCGTACGCCCTTCTTTGAATTGACGAAACGTGCGGCGGCCGACAGAGAAACTGAGGTGGCTCAGGTGGCCCTTAACGCCGTATGGCCTATTTTACAGGTCGAAGGTACCATGTGGAATAATACGGCGAGTTAAAACTTTTTCATATTCTAACGTCGCCGTAATAAAAAAAAAAAAACCAGAATTCGAACAGCGAAAAACAAAAGAATGGTAAAAATAATAATAATAATAACCCATGTACGTCGTCTGGCCGCCGTTCGGCTTAGGGCCCCTGGGGTCGCCTTGTGCACCTTGCGTCTGCCTAAAAATTCTATGGCCGGCCAGAACGCTAAGTCCCGTGCGACATCAAAACAA
Organism: Eptatretus atami; assembly: GCA_035128595.1. NCBI lineage: Eukaryota > Metazoa > Chordata > Myxini > Myxiniformes > Myxinidae > Eptatretus > Eptatretus atami. The sequence goes on along the minus strand of CM068964.1, from coordinate 24,800,634 downwards.
AGACGTTACGCACACTCATTTTCGGTCTCCACAATTATAAGAACGGCCGTCGCTACCCGAAAATAAAAGACAAGATGTTCCAAAGAGCGCCAAAACCAAAAGGTTGTCGGCTAAAAATAAATACATAATTTTAAAAAAACAACACACTTCCGATATTTCGTCACGGCCTTCATAAGCCATAGCAAAAAATAAAAAAAAAAAAAAAAAAAAAAACCCCAAAAAAAAACAAAAAAAAAAAACAAAAAACAAAAAAAAAAAAAAAAAAGAAACCGTATAAGTATTAGATTACGATAAGTTATACAAATACAATAGATAAATGAAATAATCTTAAATAGTAACGTCAACTTTTCGGGGGGTTCGAAACTTAAAGCAAATTACCACAATATTAAAGTTCATGGAATAGACGCTCCAAAAGGACCGTCAAGTGAGATAGTGACATGTGCTCAGTATTTAAGGCGAGCCGGATCTTGTAATACAAGAGCCGAGTCGAGAGATTAGTTTTGCTTCCAAGAAAGCAAGAAGAAGATACAATAAAAGAAGAAGACAAGCCGAGCTCTATGAGCAGCGTTCGCATACGCGAACGCTGCTAAAAACATAAGTACTGAACATTGTGTGACCGTGGAAATACGCGGCGGTTATAACTGCTATGCCGACATTTTGTAGACCTCCGGATGCGAGCCAAATTGACTTAGCCTTCACTCTCGTGTTTTCACCTTCATTTGTGATTTTGTTTTTTTAATCACTTGGTTTAATAAAACAAACAAAGCAATCGATCACGTGTGTGAACGGACTGTCGGGCAAGGATGATTCACAGCAACAACCAGTTGTAATTTGGAAATCATATTACGTCAGCCCGATGCGTTGATGAAATGATTGTGCTTCGCCGGGCATCAAGTTTTGATGAGCTGCCCGGGGAGCGCTCCGCGAGTGCGCGAGCGATCGGAACCAAGGCCGAGCTCGAGCCTTGGTGACCTTGGAATGTGTGTATGTACCAGTTTATATACAAACACCGCCCAGAAGGTCATTACCATCTATTTTACCTTAAACATGGGAATTAGTTTAAAGTGTCTGAAGGGGTTTTTCTTGGGTCCACGAACGGATAATCATCGCACATATTTCTTATTGGGAAAATATTTGGAACCGAACTTTTTGCAATCCGAACATGCCTCCTGGACGAATAAATTGGGCTTCGGGGCAACCTTACGTATAGCACACCAATACTCCGATCTCTACGGACCGCACGTTGACGATGTTCGCGCAGACTGCCCTGAGCCGTACTAGGTCACGGCCGGGCTGGGAACCGCGTCGACCTCGCTTGCCCGCAGTATCACACAGACCGAAAGCCACCGTACCTGGCGACGTGAAAATAGTGCGCCGCCGTAATTTGGGGGTTGGAAAAATCATTTCCCATTGAAAGAGCTTTAAGGCAGCCGTACGAATAACGCAAGCCACCGCGCCCTAACATACTCGACGGGAACACATCTACGCATAGCGTGGGCTTGTCAAATTGCTAAACTGGCGACGTAGAAATCGAAAAAAGTTATAAACCCGCTATAATTCCACGCGTCCCTTGTTGCCTGTAAAATATAGCCATAACGGCGAGGGCCCCCAGGCCACTCATTCTCTGCGGCGCCGCAACGTTCTGTCAATTCAGAGGTCGTCACGCACCGTACTCTCGCCGTAAGAGCAATTGCTAGCCTAAAGAATGGCGGTTCGGTATGGCGGGATACACGCCAACCGTGCCGAGTGAAGTGGTCCAGGCGGTGTGCTAAGCAGTCATGGCACGAGAAGTGCGCGGTGAAATGGCGACAAAGACAGCGCCAGACGGGACAAAGGCCGAGTAGTGCGTAGCGTTTTGGGACCGTGCCGGAATCGACCGGAAGCGCGCTCGGGTCCGTCTGTGCTTCGCACGAGCGCACTGCTGCGCCTGCGCGAGTGAATCCGTCCGGAAACGCACGTGGATGTAAGCCAATCCCGCGCCGGACAAGAAGGGTCTGGATTATAATTTGATACGACGGGTTCTCCAGCGAGCGTGTGTTAAAGCTGCAATGGCCTTGCCGCCGCACGTTCTGGTCGCAAGCGCGAATAGCGGCCTCCTCGATGCGTACGCGTGACCCCGGCTTGCGCGAGAAATCACACGGCTCCAGAGGGCGAGTGACATCATCGGATTCGCACGCGGGTTACGGACGGCCAGAGACATGCTCTCGGCTGGGAACCCTCGAAACGCGAGGCTTGCTGATGCGCAGATGACGTGGGCTGCACTGGTTTGGAAGCTGGCAGAGGGAATCCTGCCGATTACGTCCGAGAAGGGACAGAGGACGCGAACAAGCTGCAGAGTCACGAAGGAGGAGTGCGATGCGGCTGGTGCCATAAAGAAAACAAAAAAGAAAAGCAAGCTTTCCACTCGTAACACAGCCCTGGCAGGGTGGAAGACCCCTGCCTGGGCACAGCGAACACCAATCTAAGGGGAAAGGGTCAGCTTAGTGACGCTCATGGGCAGGGACGTCATAGGGGCCTGGGAAATGGTAAGGTAGTGGCAACGTCCTTAGTTGAGGAAATGGAAAAATGATGTGGAGACACTGACAGACCATTGAATGTATGGGGACGAGCTTAGCTTACGTAGATTAAATGGAACGGCATATGTAAGGAGACCAAAGCAAGAGTATAGGATTATAAAGGACAAGGCAGTGTCATGATGTGATTGAGAAATGGTTGCAAAGGAACTGAGCGAGGAGGCCAGCGGCCGTGTGAATGGAGTTGAATTTGAATGCTGGCATGATATTGGCGGCGTAGTGACCCACCCAAGACCGGGCAAATGTCATATGGTAAGCAATAACCAAAGAGCGTTGCTGTTGGCGAATCGGCTGAACCATTGAGGGTGCGAGTCCGTTGAGGCGGACGTGCTGCGAACGGAGTAACGCTTAGTGGGCAGCCGGCCCGGGGCAGTACCGCGACGCCAAGGCAAGAAGCCGGTAGCGTATGGCACGTGAGCCCAACGTGCTGACGGCCAATGCCACATGGCACTGGCACCACCCAGGGAAGGCCCGTAGCGCAGCCTGCCACGTGAGCGTCGGAGGAGGAGCCAAGAGAGGCAATACCCAGTTATAGGGATGGTAGACTCGGGAGACAGCGCAGGGCTCGGGGTGCCATAGTGGAAGATCGGAGAGGGAGTCCTGCCAAGTGACCACGCTTTTTTTCCAGCCATGAAACCGTCGAGGACAGCAAAGGCAAGACCAAATTGTGAGACACCAACACAGCGAACGGAAACTGGTTGGTAGACAATAGTTTAACAGCGAAAGGCGCTTTGAAAGGCCCCGGGTAGTTAAAAGAATAAATGTAGGGTAGCATAGATACCCGCCGCACCAATCCACCTCTCTGTTTGGGCCCGGCAACACGGGAAGAGATCGCTGAAGTCGAGGGAGCATCTAGGCTTCATTGGGCCTCAAGGACAGACAGCCTCCCTATTCCTCCAGGAAGAGTAGTTGATAGCAGTGACATGTAGTTAGCCGGACAGAGACAATAAAGGGTTAGGGAACAATAAAAAAGGAAAAATAAAATAAAAATAAGATGGGGGCAAATGATTGAAACGAGGGAGTGTATACAGAGCAGGCAAAAGCAATAGGTGAAGGAAGTATAGGTCGAGCCCACTCAACCGCAGCACCACGCACTCCTCACAAACCCAAACGAGACAAAGAGACGCCAGCCATATAGCCGGAATTTTGCTAACAGTGGCCTGTCCGGCTCCCATGCCTTGCTGCCTGCCTCTGGCCTTACCCATGCGTTTGCATTTGGCCCCGTGTCATCCATTACCAGTCACAGGACACACGAAGTTGTGGGACTGCCTGCAGACCCCGCCGACCATGGTTTGCTTGCGTCAGGGGGCCCATCAGTATCGCAGGACTGCCTGCAGGCAGCTACCACGGGACTGCATGAGCCAGCTGTCACCGTGTTTTCCATCCAACCATCCCCTATTTGTTTGCTTGGTCAGTGCCACCAGTGTCTCAAGGACTGCCTGTACGCAGGCGCACCGGGACTGCATTGGTGCGCCCTGCAGCCGGGTCTGGTTAACACATTGTGCAAGCCAAGACTGTAATAGGCAGCCTGCTCCTGCTTCAAATGCCTGTATCAATGCACCGTTGGGGAGTTCTCAGAGCTGAAGACATAAATTCGTGACAGACAAACGGGCCTTGAACAAGGCCCCAAAAGACATCCACCTCACGCGAGCGCACCTAAATCCCACTGCCAAGGCCTTTTCCCACAGAGTCCTCAGTCACGGGCCATGGTTAGTGTAAAATGTATATTAAGATAAGGTAAAAATGGTAAATGAGTTTGCTCCCTCATTGTTCGCGCCGGCAATGTTAAGCTCGCGTAAAGAGTGATTTGTTTAGTTAGTTACACAGCCCGTAGTATCACTTTGGGGACACGGTATCACCCAAATGCACACCAGACCAAGAAACGTACAGGGAGATTAACATAAGCACGAAATTACACCTCGAAGCAGTCTGTATAAAAAGGAGGTAGTGTGGCTGTGGAAAATAAGTCATCCAATCAGGTTCCCTAAGATCGTAGTCGAAAGTGTGCTCCAGATTAATTTCCCCACCGATCAACGGAAATACGTGCGCCAGGCCTGTGAACCTTTGAGGTATGGTTATTCTTTCCTATCTTTATTTAAAAAAATTTCTCACCACATTGCCCAACCGCCAACATCCCTCGCCATCATCTCCACAACAACGCATCTTCCGCCAGCAACGATCAAAAACAAACAGCTCAACTTCACCACAGCCCCATCTTCCGCCACACGCACCACAAACGAAACAACATTCCACCCACAACAGACCAGTGGGAGCGAAACGTGATTCCTACCACGTCCAGCCTTGGACCAACATGGGGGACAAAGACAAAAGCGACAGGGGGTGACGAGGTGAAGAGCAAACACACCCCCCAAACCCATAAGGCGGGCTGAAACGCGAGAAGTCATTGGAGCAGCGCTGCATGAAGTCGATCGGGAGGATAGTTTGGAGCGATCCCACAAGCGCATGCCGTGCAGAATTGGGGTCCGGTGAGGCAGCCGAAGAGAAAGTCCAGCCACAATAATGGTCCGAGGTATCGGCCCCGGACGGTCCAGAGACGCTGAATGACGACTCTTAAGAGCTCAACATATAAAAAGACAAGCACTTCTCCCTGACGGCGTGGCTAGACCATCACGACAGGCCGCACGCTTTGCTGAACAAACGGCCGGGGCCTTACACAACCACGCCGTCGACGAACATCGAGTCACACCCAAGTCACCACAGGTGCAGGTAACCTTCGCGTCTCACGACTCCTGCTCTTCACAGCTCGCGACATTAAGACCTATCGGGCTGTTCCTCTTTTCTTTCCGGGTTTTGCATGGAAGTCTGCGCTTGTCCATAAAGAAATTTATGCATGACATAAAAATAAACGCGAGTCTTGCCGTTCCTTCTATACCCCATTGCTTATTGACGCAGACGTGTTGATACAAATAAATGTCATGTTTTGAAACCACACTCTCGTGCATACCTTCCTCATTGACGGCCGTATGCTCGGATAATACGCTTTTTAATAGCCCGATAAACGATCCAACGGGGCGGCGATATACAAACCGCTCGGAACGCAAACGGACGACTCTTAAGCGGCTTTGTTTCGGCAAGTTCCTTGAGGACAACCTCTCGTAGTCGTCCGCCGAATAATGGTAAATCGAACAAGTCCGGCGATCGATCCGGTAAGCCGCAGGCAAGCATTGACAAGGTTGGGGGTAAAAACACCCCGTAGGGATCCGGCTTGAATCAGAAAGCTGCGCTGGATGCTCCGGTCGTGGCGCTGGCCGAATTACTAAACGGTCCAACCCGAGTGTAAACACACACATAATAAATATACCATAGAAAGGGGAACCCCCCATTGATAAAGGTCAATCCACGAATGAATACATATACCAGATACAGGGATTGTATTGGAACAAACAGCATTTGCATCATCTCGAAAAAGTTCCCCAGGGTGAGAACGTAGTAACCAAAATAATTGAAATCAATAAACGTTTTTCATTATTACAAAAAACTTTTCAAAATGGCCGCCCCAGTCGGCATCTTGACCGGCACCCAAAATCAATAGGGTTCTCTTTCAGTTACATGTGGACAAATTTCAAATCGATATGCGAACAGTTTATGAGTTATCGCACCACACACTATAAATGTGACCCGCGACGGACGAACCGAGACCCGACACAATATCCCCTTCCCCCACGCCGGATAAAAATACCCCTCGAGCGGAGTGCCCAGTATTGCCAAGTCGACAAAAAAAATCAAATTTAGGGCATTCATACGATCATGGCTCGTGATCGGTCCGAGAATGCAGACGCAGAATCGGCACTCAATAAATGATGAAGAGAACCTTTGAATAAGTGATATGACACAGCAGGCTGCTAAGCTATTATGAACGGAAAGCATTCATAAAGTACGTACGCCTAACTCCGGTTTTCAAAACCACCACCCTCTTATGCAGGCTATTGACCCCCACCCACTCCCCATAGTATTATAATACATAACAATACTTGAAGATTACAACGAACTGTAGATTATCTAAATGCACATAATATAACTACGGAATACGTAAAATGGAACAATATGACCTGCCACAGATTCAACATACGTCAAAATGTTCCTTAAGGGATATTTTCCCCCCGCGAGACGACAGCTCCTTCATCTCGAAACACTTCATGAGTCAGCACACTTTCATAAGTATGTATGCAGCCGTCGTACCACCCACCCACCCCTTACGCAGCCGTACGGCTCTAACCACCCACCCCCTCATTTGTAGTACTTATGAACGCCCATACGGCAAAAATAGCAAAAAATTTCGCAGACCGACATCTCCAGAGTATTGGCGCACGGACTCCGATGACATTAAAATTAGCAACCGACATTAAGAATCAAGGCGAAGTTGGAAGGCTATAAAATCGAAGAGAGCAATTCAAAAAAATGGCTCGTGTTTCTAGATAATAGTCCATAGTATCTGAACACTAATAACATTGATCTCCTTGAAAAAAGAGGAGATCGATGATAAATCGACGATTTCGTAACTGACAGCACCGTGACCATACCTCGACTTGGAATTATAATTGTGCATTCTTATCGACCTCTATCATTCCACTATTGTTATTTTGTCTCACGTCTCGGTTTGATTGGGACGAGGACAGAATTGTTCATCGATTATGATAGTAAAAAACATTATAGAGATGACCGTCACCCCCACACGGGGGTAATTTTTCTATAATATAAAGAAACAATACGAATATTTTAAAACTTTCATGACAACTGTACAATTACACCCATTTTGGCAAAACAAAAGAGCACCACCTGGCAACTCCGCTGAAATTCACATTATATTACC
>CM068964.1:24782521-24793205 GCA_035128595.1 Eptatretus atami | reverse complement strand
AAGAGAGAAGAAAGAGAGAAGAGAGAGAAAGAGAGAGAGAAGAGAGAGAAAGAGAGAAAGAGAGAGAAAGAGAGAAAGAGAGAGAGAGAGAGAAAAGAGAGAAAGAGAGAAAAGAGAGAAAGAGAGAGAGAGAAAGAGAGAGAAAGAAGAGAGAGAAGAGAGAGAAAGAAGAGAGAAAGAGAGAGAAAGAAGAGAGAGAAAGAGAGAAGAGAGAAAGAGAGAAAGAGAGAGAAGAGAAGAAGAGAAAAGAGAGAGAAAGAAAGAAGAGAAAGAGAGAAGAAAGAAAGAGAGAAAGAGAGAGAAAGAGAGAGAAAGAGAGAAGAGAGAAAGAGAGAAAAGAGAGAGAAAGAGAGAAAGAGAGAGAAAGAGAGAGAAAGAGAGAAAAGAGAGAGAAAGAAGAGAGAAAGAGAGAGAAAGAAAGAGAGAAAGAAAGAGAGAAAGAAGAGAGAAAGAGAGAGAGAAAGAGAGAGAAAGAGAGAGAAAGAGAGAGAAAGAGAGAGAAAGAGAGAGAAAGAGAGAGAAAGAGAAGAGAAGAGAGAGAAGAGAGAAAGAGAGAGAAAGAGAGAGAAAGAGAGAGAAAGAAAGAGAGAAAGAGAAAGAAAGAGAGAAAAGAGAGAGAAGAGAGAGAAAAAGAGAGAGAAAGAGAGAGAAAGAGAGGAAGAGAGAGAAAGAGAGAGAAGGAGAGAAAGAGAGAGAAGAGGAGAAAGAGAGAGAAGAGAGAGAAAGAGAGAGAAGAAGAGAAAGAGAGAAAAAGAGAGAGAAAGAAAAGAGAGAAAGAGAGAGAAAGAGAGAAAGAGAGAGAAAGAGAGAAAGAAGAGAAAGAGAGAAAGAGAAGAGAAAGAGAGAAAGAGAGAAAGAGAGAAAGAGAGAGAGAAAGAGAGAAAGAGAGAGAAAGAAGAGAGAAAGAGAGAGAAGAGAGAGAAAAAGAGAGAGAAAGAAAGAGAGAAAGAGAGAGAAAGAGAGAAAAGAGAGAAAGAGAGAAAGAGAGAGAAAGAGAGAAAGAGAGAAGAGAGAAGAGAGAAAGAAAGAGAGAAAGAGAGAGAAAGAAAGAGAGAAAGAGAGAGAAAAGAGAGAGAAAAAGAGAGAGAAAAGAAAGAGAGAAAGAGAGAGAAGAGAGAAAGAGAGAGAAAGAGAGAAAAGAGAGAAAGAGAGAAAGAGAGAGAAAGAGAGAAAGAGAGAAAGAGAGAAAGAGAGAAGAAAAGAGAGAAAGAGAGAGAAAGAAAGAGAGAAAGAGAAGAAAGAAAGAGAGAAAGAGAGAGAAAGAAAGAGAGAAAGAAAGAAGAAAGAAAGAGAGAAAGAAAGAGAGAAAGAAAGAGAGAAAGAAAGAGAGAAAGAAAAGAGAAAGAAAGAGAGAAAGAGAGAGAAAGAAAGAGAGAAGAGAGAAAAGAGAGAGAAAGAGAAGAAGAAAGAGAGAGAAAGAAAGAGAGAAAGAGAAGAGAAAGAGAGAGAAAGAGAGAGAAAGAGAGAGAAAGAGAGAGAAAGAGAGAGAAAGAGAGAGAAGAGAGAGAAAGAGAGAGAAAGAGAGAGAAAGAGAGAGAAAGAGAGGAAAGAGGAGAAAGAGAGAGAAAGAGAGAGAAGAGAGAGAGAAGAGAGAAGAAAGAGAGAGAAAGAGAGAGAAAGAGAGAGAAAGAGAGAGAAAGAGAGAGAAAGAGAGAGAAAGGAGAGAAAGAGAGAGAGAGAGAGAAAGAGAGAGAAAGAGAGAGAAAGAGAGAGAAAGAGAGAGGAGAGAGAAAGAGAGAGAAAGAGAGAGAAGAGAGAGAAGAGAGAGAAAGAGAGAGAAAGAGAGAGGAAAGAGAGAGAAAGAGAGAGAAAGAAGAGAGAAAGAGAGAGAAAGAGAGAGAGAGAGAGAAGAGAGAGAAAAAGAGAAGAGAAAGAGAGAAAGAAAGAGAGAAAGAAAGAGAGAAAGAAAGAGAGAAAGAAAGAAGAGAAAGAAAGGAGAAGAAAGAGAGAAAGAAAGAGAGAAAGAAAGAGAGAAAGAAAGAGAGAAGAAAGAGAGAAAGAAAGAGAGAAAGAAAGAGAGAAAGAAAGAGAGAAAGAAAGAGAGAAAGAAAGAGAGAAAGAAAGAGAAGAAAGAAAGAGAGAAAGAAAGAGAGAAAGAAAGAGAGAAAGAAAGAGAGAAAGAAAGAAGAGAAAGAAAGAGAGAAAGAAAGAGAGAAAGAAAGAGAGAAAGAAAGAGAGAAAGAAAGAGAGAAAGAAGAGAGAAGAAAAGAGAGAAGAAAGAAGAGAAAGAAAGAGAGAAAGAAGGAGAGAAAGAAGAGAGAAAGAAAGAGAGAAAGAAGAGAGAAAGAAAGAGAGAAAGAAAGAGAGAAAGAAGAGAGAAGAAAAGAGAGAAAGAAGAGAGAAAAAGAGAGAAAGAAAGAGAAAGAAAGAGAGAAAGAAAGAGAGAAAGAAAGAGAGAAAGAAAGAGAGAAAGAAAGAGAGAAAGAAAGAAGAGAGAAAGAAGAGAGAAAGAGAGAGAAAGAAAGAGAGAAAGAAAGAGAGAAAGAAAGAGAGAAAGAAGAGAGAAGAAAGAGAGAAAGAAAGAGAGAGAAAGAAGAGAAGAAAGAGAGAAAGAAGAGAGAAAGAAGAGGAGAAAAAAGAGAGAAAGAAAGAGAGAAGAAAGAGAGAAAGAAGAGAGAAAGAAAGAGAGAAGAAAGAGAGAAAGAAAGAGAGAAAGAAGAGAGAAAGAAGAGAGAAGAAAGAGAGAAAGAAAGAGAAGAAAGAAGAGAAAAGAAGAGAGAAAGAAGAGAGAAGAAAGAGAGAGAGAAGAGAGAAAGAGAGAAAGAGGAAGAGAGAAGAGAGAAAGAGAGAAAGAGAGAAAGAGAGAAGAGAGAAAGAGAGAAAGAGAGAAAGAGAGAAAGAGAGAAAGAGAAAAGAGAAAGGAAGAGAAAGAGAAAGAGAAGAGAAAGAGAGAGAGAGAGAGAGAGAGAGAGAGAGAGAGAGAGAGAGAGAGAGAGAGAGAGGAGAGAGAGAGAGAGAGAGAGAGAGAGAGAGGTCTGTCAACGTTGGAAGTTATACCAGAACTGAACGTGAAGGTAATATAAATGTGAATTTCAGCGGAGTTGCCAGGTGGTGCTCTTTTGTTTTGCCAAAATGGGTGTAATTGTACAGTTGTCATGAAAGTTTTAAAAAATATTCGTATTGTTTCTTTTAATTATAGAAAATTACCCCCGTGTGGGGGTGACGGTCATCTCTATAATGTTTTTACTATCATAATCGATGAACCGTTGCCAGATATCTCCTAAAATGACAACTTAATAGGTTTTGAAAATGGCGACTTTCACAACTTTCGTGACCTTGACCCTGACCTCGAATCCGGGAAAAAAATATGTCGTGGGTATCACTCATCGACCTCTACCCACATACCAAATTTCATCAAGATCGGAAGTAAAAAGTTTTCTTTGTACCGGGAGGTGATTTTGACCATCTTCCAGTTACGTGCGGCCAAACGAGACAGAAATTCAAAAATCTGTCCGGTTAGATACAAGATAATATTTTTTACTATCATAATCAATAAACAGTTGCCGAATATCTTGTAGAATGGCAGACTAGATAGTTTTTGAAAATGGCGATTTTTATAACTTACGTGACCTCGTGACCTTTGACCCTGACCTTGAACCCGGACAAAAGTTGTATCGTTGTGAACACTCATCGACCTCTACCCACATACTAAGTTTCATCAAGATCGGAAAGAAAAATTGTTGACGGACGGACGGACGTACGAACGGACATTTGGTCCGGCTATATTAGGTCATCTCGGTAGAGATGACCTAAAAACTGCTTAAAACAAACTCCTAATACCAACAGTTGTTAAGTTATTCATGCGTTACGGTTCTCGGAACCGTAAGCATCCAAACATACAGTTGTCCCAAAGTCAGTTATGCCGTTAAGTATATGTGTAGACAGATCCCTTCCTGTGTTTAGTGGGAAAACACTGGGGTGCGTTGGGATGTTTTTTTATTTAGGGTAATAAATCTTTATATCCCATCCTCCATCACGATCCACTGTCCACCTGAGTCTCTGGAGCCTCATGTTTCTGAGGCAAAATCTTGCAGCAGTTCCAGTTCCTCGGCTTCCCCAAACGTTCCAATTTCTTCTTGGCTGTACACCGTTCACCTTACTCAAACACGCGTGGAGTGGGCAGGCTTTCCCGGCCTGGCCGAGATCCCGCCCAGAAAGGGGCGGACCCATGAAGGACCTTTCAATCGGGACTCTTGGTATTTAATTATAATTTTGTGCACATTGACTGTGGGACTCAGGTAAAGGTTGGAAAATAACATAGGTTTAATGGAAATATTGATTTTTGAAGCTATTATCACTAGAGGTTGTTTAATTATCTTTTGTTTAGAATTTGATTGTATTGTTCATTTTTTATATTCTATTTGCACTGATTCTACTATATATACAGTTCAAATATTAGCTCAAATATTACAAAATAAGCATTATTTCAGTCCATCATTCAGGGTTATGGAATTTATATTAATTATTTTTATCTCTAATTTACAGATGACGAAGCGAGGCCCAATGAACATGTTTATCAAGCCGAGAAATCCGGTTGCTGAACACACAAAGTAATTCTGAATCAGATGACGGCGATGTAAATGAAGCTGAAGTATTGCTGGCAAAAATAATTCGTAATAGCTTTACTCAGAAATATGACTCCTCATACATTCAATTCGGTTTGGTAGCCACGAATGATGGGAGAGTGCCAAAACCGCAGTGTGTTATTTGTGGAGATGTGTTGCTAACGACTAAATGAAGCCGTCAAACCTCAAGAGCATTTAAATACAAAACATAAAGAAATGAGTTCAAAGTCGAAAGAGTTCTTTGAAAGAAAGCATGTTGATTTAAAAGGCCGTCAGAAACAGATCTTTGAAGTGTCACACATAAATACTTGTTGCTTTGCGGGTTTCTTATAAAGTAGCACTTCGAGTTGCTAAGGCTAAAAAGCCATACACAAATTGGTGAGACGCTAGTGATAGGCTGTATTAAAGATGTTTGCATGGAATGCTGGGTGAGGCGGCTACAAGGAAAGTGCTCAGGAGCCACTTTCAAATGACACTATAGCTCGACGAATTCACGATCTGGCTCAGGATATGGAAGATCAACTCATATGACAATATTAAGTTAGCAAAGTATTTTCTTTACAGCTTGATGAATGTACAGATGTTGCTAATATGGCAATTCTGATGGTGTATGTGTGCTTTGAACATGAGGGTGATTTGAAGGAAAGAGTTTTTTTTTCTCTGCTTAACTACCAACAAAACAACTAGTTCTGAAGTGTTCAGACTGTGAGCGACTACATCGTGAACAAATATGGGTTGGATATGAAGTTTTGCGTAGGCGTATGTTCTGATGGCGCTGCCGCAATGATAGGACGTCATTCAGGAGTGGTTACCCAGATAAAGGCGCTTGCCCAGAATGCAAGTCAACGCACTGCTTCCTTCATCGAGAAAGTCTTGCAACAACAAAAAAATGTCAACAGAACTAAACAGTGTTGCTCAGCGAGGTTGTAAAAATTGTGAATCATGTCAAGGCAAATGCTCTAAATTCGAGACTATTCACTGCATTATGTGATGATATGGGAGCTAATCATAAACAGCTCCGATTGCATGCCGATGTACGTTGGTTATCAGGGGAAAAGTCCTGTCAAGAGTAGTTTGAACTACGAAATGAACTGGCCGAGTTTCTTCAGGACAAAAAACCAAACTTGTCACAATTGTTCCGAGATGTGAATTGGCTAGCCAAGCTGGCTTATTTGGCTGATATCTTTGTCATCTTTAATGATCTCAACACCTCCATGCAGGGAAGGATGGCTTCGTGTTTTACCAATGGCAGACAAGATCGACGGACAAAAACGAAAGCTAGAAGCATGGAAGAGTCAAGTGTCAAGAGATTGTTATGACATGTTTCACCAATTAGCGGCAGTCATCGCTGATGCAGGAGAACACCTTAATGTTACATCTCTACGAAATGTCATCAGAGAACACTTGACGAATTTGCAGAACGTTTTCAGCATTGCTTTCCAGAAGAAGAAGATCCACGGAAAGGGAATGAATGGATCCGAAATCCGTTTATGCCATTGAGAGATGACTTAGGTGTCACTATGGAAGGATAAATTGTTGGAGCTGTCTGCTGACGAAGGATTGAGAAGGAGTTTCGAAGCTACAACAGCACTTGCTTCTTTTTGGATAAAAATGAAAGCAGAATATCCTGAGGCTTACTGAAATTGCTCTGAAAACCTTTTCCCATTTCCCTTCAACCTACCTCTGTGAGACTGGCTTCTCAACCATGAGCATCATTAAGACAAAGTATAGGAATAGTGTGGATATTCATTCTCAATTGCACGTGGCACTGTCGCTCAATTGAACCACGATTGGATACGCTGACAAAGAAGAAGCAGGCTCACCTTTCACATTAGTAAGAGTTTAAGGATTTAACATGCCTATATCATCAATTTCATATTTTAACATTATGACATTTTCAAGTTGTCTTCAATGTAATGTTACCTTTTCTTTCAATCTTTCTTTTAATGTCTTTATTCACTGGAGTTTAAGATAACTAAAATATATAATTTTTTCAAACTACCTTATTCATTATAATTTTTCATTTATTACTTGTATAAACCGGTATACATATGTTATAATACCTATGTTTGAAGGCTTTGCTGGTTTGATTTTTTATATATTTTTTAATATTGTAATACTGTATTACTCGTTTACAAAATATATTGTTACGGTTGTGGAAATTCACAGATCACCATTCAGGTTCCTGCGAAGATCAGTATGTCGATAAGTGTGTGTCCAGATTAGATTTCCCCACCGATGTCTAACGGGAATTATTCGGGCGCCAGCTGTGAACCTTTGAGGTAGTGTTATTCTTTCCTATCTTTATTTTTAAACATCTTCCTAAACCACCATCGCGCCACAACGACCAACATCTCCTCGCCATCATCTCCAACCAAACAACGGCATCTTCGCGCAGCAACGATCAAAAACGAACAACATCTCCTCACTTTCATCTCCACAAGCGCCGCCATCTTTCCCGCCAGCACGGGCATCCACAAACGAAAAACATCTCCACCGACAGGCACGAGACTCCCTAGTTGGAGCGAAAGCCGGTGATTCCTACCACGCTCCGCCTTTGACGGCAAGATCGGATTCAGAATGACAAAAGGGCGGAGCCAGCGGGGGTGAAGGGTCAGAGGTGAAAGACCAAACACAACCCCCCCCCCCCCCCGAACCCGATAAAAGGCCGGGCTGAAACGCCGAAGAGTCAGTTGAGGACAGAGCTCTGCAGTGAAGAGTCGAGTCGGAGTTGAGGTCGGGGTTGAGTGAGTTTGAGCCTGGAGTCCAGCCAAGCCTGCAGTGCGTGCAGAATGTGGGTCGGTGGAGGCAGTCGGAGAGAGGTCGCCAGCCAGCGACATAACGGTCCGAGGTGATCGGGCCCCGGGACGGTCCGAGCGACGCGGAGGAGTGAGCGGGCTCTTTAAGAGAGCATCAACTCTAAAGAGCAAGGCCCGTTCGCTCCTCTGAGGGTCGTCGGCTAGGCCGCGATCGACCAGGCCGCACGGCTCGCCTGAACAAACCGAGCCGCCGTTAACAACCAAGCTGCCGTGTTGACGACGAGACATCGAGGGTCCCCACGAGTCACCCACGAGGTGGCAGGTATCTCGCGGTCTCGCGCGAGCTCCTGCGTCTTCACAGCTCTGCGGAACATTAAAGGCTAACGGGCCCTGTTCTCTCTTTTCTTTCCTGGGGTTTTTGCATGGAAGTCTGTGGCGCCTGTCCAATAAGTAGAATTGTTAAGTCGTCATGTACGTAGTAAATAGTCAACGGCTGTAGACTCTTTTTGCTCGTGTCCTGTCCCTTACTCCCATTGCTTCATTGACTGTATCACGTGTGTGCATTACAAATAATGTCATTGTTGAAATATTCACCTGCTCGTTGCGTCCCTTCCTCCATTGAGCTGCTGTAATTGCATTCGGAATAATAGCTGGTTTTTAATAGCCGATAAGATTAATCGGATCCAACGGGGCTTGGCGATAATACACGTCGGCAATCGCAAAACGGAGTGAGCTGCTTAAGTCGCTCGTGTTTCCGAGCAAGTTCCGTTGAGGTACAACCTCTCAGTAATCTGTCCGCGCGAATAATTAGGTAATCGACAATTCGGTCGATCGATCCCTGTTGGTTATGGTTGGAATTCAGGCAGAGCATTGACAAGGTTTGGTGTGGGTAAAACACACGCGTAGCTGGATTTGGCGTTGATCCGAAAGCTGCGACTGATTGCCACGGTCGTGGTGCGCGCGTCCCATATAGCTAAAAGCGGTCGTCCACACGCCGGAGTGGTGAGAATCCACAACACTGTTGTCAGGAAGTGGGATACAACTCTCCTCTCCTCAAACTAAATTAACGGGAATCGGATCAAGGGTGTGTAAGGCGAACCCTCCGTTCCCATCAAATTCCGAGCGTGG
Source organism: Eptatretus atami (assembly GCA_035128595.1). Classification (NCBI taxonomy): domain Eukaryota; kingdom Metazoa; phylum Chordata; class Myxini; order Myxiniformes; family Myxinidae; genus Eptatretus; species Eptatretus atami. The sequence goes on along the minus strand of CM068964.1, from coordinate 24,784,753 downwards.
AATTTTTTAATTACCGATACGCAAAAATGGCAGCTCAAGGCGAGCGGGGGCAGGAGTGGATTAGAATTAAACATATTTTGGAAATGAATAGAATTATGGCTCAGGACGAAAGCAGCGCCATGCAGGTTGAACTTTCCCCACAAATAAATGAAGAGTCCAAAAATGGGCGCGGGGGCGGCGGCGGCATTTGACACCCCCCCCCCCTCCGTCAAATTCCTCCCCAGTCCCAGCGAAACCGCGACGACCGAAGCGAATCGGCTTCGTCAGGGTCGCTTGACATAAACCATTTGGTGGAGATGATCAGACAGTGATGAGTGGGGAATGAAACAAATGCAAAGCAAATAGGAGGCCATGGGAAACAAAATGGATACAAGTGCGCAACAATGCGAAACAAAATGGATGAAATGGGAAAAATGGATGCGAACATGCAGGCATCCAGGAGCGATATGGCGAACACTGCGGGGCGAAACGCAGAGCATGGGGCTGAATCTCCAGGCTGGCAAAGGCAAACGTGGCAATTGGCGCGCAGCGAAGCGTGGCCGACGGAGCTCAAAATGGCGGCGCCAACATGTTGGAGTGAACGAGCTGGGGGGGGGGGGGGGGAGTGTGAATTGTTTCCGGCCGCGATAAAGACGGGCGAGGTCATGACGAGACGCCGACACAATAATTCGGAGACGTGTTGGGGGAGACTCGTAAGGTGACGGTGACAAGAGGGACTTTCTCTCTCTTTCTCTCTCTTTCTCTCTTTCTTTCTCTCTCTTTCTCTCTTTCTCTCTCTTTCTCTCTTTCTCTCTTTCTTTCTCTCTCTTTCTCTCTTTCTCTCTCTCTTTGAATATGTCGGTTTAAATATATTATCTTACATGTTATATATTATGATAATGTGAAACTGGAAATTCGCCACGGACCTGTAGTAGATGACTCGCGTACCGGCACCGGTCCGCGTACCACCACTTTGAATAACACTGGCCTAGAGCAAGGCGCATTTACACTAATTTACATCGTACCTCTCTCAAGGTTTTACAACCGAGTATCAAACCACCATTTTGGGGTTTTTCTGCCAATGCTCTGAGGACTTTTTGAATGGCATTTTACCTCGGTAATGGTAATACAAAGTATGTGGGATTGGCACAATTTTGACCTTGACCTAATTTTAAGGTCATGACCAAATGGTAGACCACATGTTTTTTCAGCAAAATTTAACTAAGGCTTGTCCGATTAGAATGAAATTGCCTTCTGATCGCCGGGAGCAAGGTGAATTTAAGGTTAATTTATATCATACCCCTCCAGGTTAAAGGTCAATGTCTTACACCGCAAGGAGTACTAAACCACCATTTTAGGTTTTTGTCCCTTTTTTCTGCCAATGTCTGAGCTGTATCTCAGAGCTGGCTGGGGCTTTTGTAATTAAATTTTGCATCAGTAATGGGAATAAAAAGTATGGTGGGGCTGACATTTATCCTTGACCTAATTAAGGTCATAATCCAATTATAGACATTTTAACATTTTTCACTAAAACTCGACAGGTCTGTCTTTCTCAGAATGAAATTGCCTTCCCTCCATAACCGAGAGTAACGTGCATTTACACTTAATTTACATCATACCCCGCTGGGTTAAAAGTCAAGGTCAAATAGCTGTCTGAAAAAAAAATGCGTTTTGTGTCATCGTTCAATTTTGCCAATGCGGAATCTCAAACACTGCTTTGCCTTCCAAGATGTTCTTGCATCATAATAGTGGACCTGCACTGAAGTTGTTTCGTGTCCTTCGCTTACGTTTTTGGGATTGTGACCTAATTAACAAAAACACCTTTTTGATCATAACTTGAATAATTTTCCTCTGATTTTTTATTTTTTTTCATGATAGTAGGGTGGATATACTGATTCTGGCTCACTTTTCCCCATGTAAATGAATGGGGGATTTTCAGTCAGCGATTCACATTTTTTTCCCCTAAAATTACACCCCCTTTTATCCCAAGGTATATTTGTTGTCTCCCCTTTTAACCTTGGGGCATTCTATTCAAATAACCAATGCGACAAGATAAAGATTGGTTCAAGTAGCAACGTAGTAATGTGGTTTGTTCAAGGTGATTCTGAAGAGATATCTGAAACCTGTAAGCCTAGGGACACTCTTTTTCAAATAACCAATGCATATTGTTTAGCTCACTCATTGAACCTATAAACATTTGTTCATTCTCATATTCCTTCAATTAGTTAATTTTCTTTGCACATCTCTCTCTGT
>CM068964.1:24760267-24774281 GCA_035128595.1 Eptatretus atami | reverse complement strand
TACATAATATATATATATATAACATAATATAACATTATATACTATAAACTACTACCACTATAACACTACTTGTTATGGCTGTTGGTACACTCGCTAAGAAAAACTCCTAACGGTCCTTAGTTCAGTTAAGCATCAGACTAAGCTCTGCTGTTCAGCATTAGATTTCCCCACCGTTGTTTATGGAATTATACTCGTGTCACATGGGCTGTGACTCTTTGAAGATAGGTGTTCTTTCTCTTTGAAACTCATCAGCTATTTTGGACAACCACATTTCAACCCCACAACAACCACACCGCCCGCCTCTCAAACAACCACGCCATCACCTCATCACCTCAACTCACAACCCCGCCAACGCACAATTACCCAATCTTCAACTAACCACCCTTCCCACACCGCTACGCCACTAACCCACCCACCGATCCTTCTCCACAAACCAAATCCGAACCCCTCCGCCATTCGAAGGCCGTCTTTGCGCGCAAGGAAGGACAAGAGGACAATCTTCGACTACACCAGCGCAGAACATAACCAACGAAGGAACATCGGTGGCGCCCGCAGGCATTTCCCGTAACCTTTATCCCACGCTTTGGTTGGGGGAAGCTGCGATCAAAGCCCAAGTCACAGGTCTGTGAAGCAAGGGCCTCATATGGGAAATGACTCCCTACGGACTGGCCATGTACGATTCCTCAGCCCCAGCGCGATGCGAGACGTGCGGGACGGGGCAGAGGTTGACATGCGGCAACGCCCCTTTATCATCGACATCTTCCCAGAAGAACTCGAAGGAGGGCGGAGAAGAAGCCGGGGAAAATAAGGGCGCGCAGGACCGTTGAGTGGGTGTGGTTTCTCTGGTGCTTCTTCTTCCTGGTCGTGATCTTCGGTCGTGGTGCCTGTCCTGTGGAGAGCGTCGTTGACAACGACTTCGTCGAGCTCGCGGTCGTTGGGGAGTCCAGGCGTGGCACAGGGACGCGGAACTGGAGGCGTGCTCTGCCAGCTCTGGGCGCAAACCTGCGCGTCCGAGTGTAGAGCGCCGCGAGAGCAGTCTCGCGGCCCTGTGGCAGCCCGAGTAAGCTCGGCGGCTATCCTAGCTGACCGTGGGACAAGACGTCGCGACACGCCCCATCCCAAGCACATGGGGGTGCAGGTAACCTGCAACGGTCCTTCGGTGGGGACGTTCGGTCAGCAAGCCGCCCACGTAATACAACGGAATCAACGAACAGCGTCTGAACTCAATTAGTCTGAGGGGTAGTCTTTTTCTTATGAATAAATGTTGTGGCGCCGTCACCTAAGTAGACACTGTATAAGTGCCTGTACATTGATCATCTTATAGTCGGCCTTGTAGTGCTTCGTTGCCATGTAATCCGTAGCCTCTCATCTTACGCATGCTGTGTTTAGTATACCTCGATATACCGTGTGTCGTAGTAACATAAATAGAACTTGGCTTAAATTACCCCGTATCGTCCTCTGCGTCCTCTTTCCCCTATTGGAAATAGCCATCAATTGCACTGCGGAAGAGATGTTGGGGTTTTAAACACACACCACGGTAAAATAGAATCGAAATCCGGTAGTCGGCGAAATATCCCGCTCCGGCTTATGCCACTGAAACGGAACAGACCGCTTGAGCGCTTCGTAAGTCCAACGCCGACTGCGATCGAGGTATCGGCCTACCAGCCGGTCAGTCTACGCCGCACGAGTACTATTGATGTCGGTATATTCACCATAAGCATATTCCGGCGATTGACCATTTTGCGTGGAGAAAAATAGGCTAGCCCAGATAGTCAGATTAAGAACCACCCATAGGCGAGCGTCATCCCAGCGTTGAACCTTCTGGAAGGTACAGCCACATAAGAATGTCGTCCACACAAACACGGACAATGGGAGGAACGTGCACACGAGCTGCTATTACGAAAAACGCGGTGTCCACAAAACGCCAGGTGGGAGCACGCGGAATTCGTAACAACGGGATATTTCACGGAGTGCTGGGATCCAAGATCCATCCGCACTCCAACTAAATTAAACGGGGAAAAGCGGAATCCAGAGGGTCGTAGTAAAAGCGAACCGCTCGATCTCCCATCAAATTAGAACGAGCTTTTTAAAATTTTATTGCGATAAGCAAAGATGGGTTCAAGGCGAAACCGGGTGCAGGTGGATTAGAATCGTGTGTTGATGCTAGGATCCATCCCGCTCAGCAACTAGACGTTCTTGTTTTAACACACCAGCTAGTTACAGAGTCAGTGGGGATCCACCACCCTCAAAATGATACTAGATGCCATGTATCTTCGCCGCCGCAAACATAGCGGGCGCTGCCCGCCAATCCATCGCAACAGCAGGAGACGGAGCTGCTAGTAAGGTCAGCACAACAAGACGGCACGACACGAAGGCGTGCTTCCCGAGCCCGGTTTCCACACCAGGGGCCATGGCAGCAGTGGCAGATAACCGCGAGAAAGGCAGTGAACTAGGGCTTCCGGGACAAGGGCGCACATGCCTTGACGCAGCGGGAGAATGATGACGTAACGTGTAATCAGGGAAATCTAGCATTCGAACTCTTCCCCTTGAATTGAACGACGCGCCAGCCGGCAGCCGCAGACAGGATCATAGAGGAACCGTGACGTCACAGCCAGTCACAGAACGACATGGCGATGTCAACGTGAAGACATAGAGCGGAAGGAAGCGAAAGGAAACGATGAGGAGAAAAGAACGAAACAGCGATCGAATTAAAAAAACTGAACGGAGAGAGAAAAGTCAGACGCAATGGAAGAGAAAAGCTAAGAACACGAGGAGTAAACCCGAGGAAAGAAACTCTCATGGAGAGAATGAATAAAAAAAAGCTAGTAAAAGGAAAACGGAACACGACTTGCGAAAATTAAAAAATGAATGGAAAAGAGGTAAGAAATTCAGAGACAAATATAATAGAAAATCCGCAGAAGAGACGATAGAAGAGAGGAAAGAAAAATCGGAACACAGAGAAGAACGCCATGAACGAAGAAATGGAGGAAGACAGCAAATTAGTAATCCCGGATAAGAAAGACTCGAGAAGAAGAAAGGAAAACGAAAGCTAAAACGGACCAACGATAGGAATTAGACACACTGAAGGCACCCGAGTAAGAAAGCAGGCAACGTGGCAAACAGAGCCAGAAAGGTAAAGATAGAGACAGAAGGAATGGAGGAACAAACTAAAGAAAATGGTAAGCAAATCCGGAGCCGCACTGTGTAAGGCAAGCATGCGAAACGAGGAGAGGCAGAGAGGAATTAGGAGAAAAAGCTCTGAGCATCTACAGAAAATTACCACAAGACAAAGGACGAGGGAACGTACAAAGACAAACTGAGGACCCTTCAAGAGAGGCAAAAAAAAGAAACAAGAAACGGAGAATGGAAACGTCTAGCGCCGAAACCACACTGTGCATCGAGAAGCTGAAGCCAAAGCCAGATTAAAGATGAAATGCAACAGAAGAGTAGTGAAGGAACAAGGAACAGACAGAAGAATGAACAATCACCAATTGAAGGAACAACGACGCCATTGCAGAACTGACGAACAAGAAAGACAAGTGTGAATGAGGAGAAACACAAAGGACAGAGGAATGAGACATGAAGAGAGGAATGCAGAACCAATTGAAGGAACAACGAAATTGCAGAATGAGACAAGAAAGATCAGTGGCATATAGAAAAACCCAAGAACAGGAATGAACGGAGAACGGACAAATCCACCCAATTGAAGGAATACGAGATTGCAGGAATGAGGAACACAGAGAACAGTGTAATAAAAATACAAAAAGAACATGATTGAGGTGCACCAATGAAAGAAACAGCAAGCGGGATACGACAGCGAGATAGTGACGAGAAAAGAAGAACAGGAACAGGAGATTAACCAATTGAGGGAAACTATGAGAGGTTCGGAGACGGAAGAACTAAGAGAGAACGGCTGAACGAAACACACAGAAAACGGTCTTGAGTTAACACTCAACGAGAGAGCGAAATTTGACGACCACTCCACGACCCACCCAAAATACACACAAGAGATAGGAAAACTACCAGAAGACGACAACTAAAAAGAACTCAGAAGCAGAGAAGCTCAAAGAGCCAGGAAAGTCGCAACCACGGCACAATAAGTGGATGTGGACAGCACCACAAGCAGTAAAGTTTGTGTGTGCAAGGACTGATTGCACACACCCATTCGGCATGAGAAGAACAATGTAGGACCAAACCCTGATAAAATGAGACACACGAATAAAAAATGGAGAGGATGGAAAATGACACGACAGAGACAAAGAAGGAAATAGAACAGATATTGCCCAAGACCGGAGATGGACCCCGAAGTCGAGACGAATAAATAGAGGCACAAGCAGACGACAACACAATAGTGATAAGAGCACCGACAATGAAAAAGTAGGAGGAGAGACGACACAAAAAGACGGGGTGAAAGACGAGCACAAACCAGACACATGGAGTCTAGTGGAGTGACGATGAGAAAGGCGAGCTCGGGGGATGTGTTCCGACGAGACCGTCGCAAGCAGCACCGGCAGGCTCCTCCAGAACAAGAGGAGACGCTCTAGCTCCCTATAAAAGCGGAATCATCCGACCAGCTGGCTCGTCGAATGCGCTTCGTCAGGTAGAGGGCGAGCTGTTGACGGGTGGCACACCAACAGACCCACCCAAGCACAGGGGGCGCGCAGATATAAGAGACCACGACCGTTGGCGGTCTGTGAATGCCCGGACCAGAGCCTTGTCAGTGGCCAGCAAAGCCCATTGTGAACGCCCGGTATGGTCTGTCCGTTCACGGAGTGAGGCGAAGATGTCAACTCAAACGCACAGCGCCATGTGTGAAGCAGGAAACTGTTGTGTAAGAGCCGAAAGAACCCCGCTGTGTGAGATAAGAGGTGTGAACGAGAAAAGTTCGAGTGGATGGCAAGAAAATGTGTGCTCCCGAGCATGCAAATATGTTGAAATAAAAGACCGAATCCCATGCTGCAAGTGAAGGACCAAGTTCGTGGAGTGGAACCACCGTGTGGCGACGATGAACGACGCCGGGCACAACGGGGGGGCAGTGCTCGACAGTGAAGAAGGGTGTCGTGTGAGGAATCTTCCCTTGCAGTAACAGCTGTGCTGTGAGAGTGGAACCCCACGTGTGCCAGCAGAATCAGGTGCACAAGCGTTGAGTGTAGACGGCCGTGTTGAGAGTAAGGAGACCCCGTTTGTGAGGGTCCTGCTGCTAGTGGCAGGAAGAGTGGCGGTCGGCAAATGCCGGGAACAATGCAACCCGCATGGCTCCGGTGTGAAATGTAATGGTGAACAGTGATAGTGAGGCCATCGCACGCGGGAGTAATTGCACGAGAGTGCGACGACGACGGAGCCTGAACGTGGACACGACAGGCCGAGTCTAGCAGGCCGCGTCAGCTGATCGGGCGACACGTCGCCTAAACGCGGTTGCCACGGCAGCGCCGGCGCGGACGGGTCGTGCCTGTGGACGCAGGAGAGACCACGCCACGTGCGCAGCCCTGCGAAACTGAAGCGCGGTCCTGGAATGCACGTGCGGTGGAATTGTAGCTGAATCCCGCCGGACAGACAGAAGCTACAGTGATAACACGTAATTGATGGCTACCGGCATGGGTCTCCAGGACGAGCTCACGTGCTGAACACCGACGAAACAAAGCACGGAGTGGGCTGAGCCAGGGGAACTCCTACGAAAAAACGTGAGCTGTGCTTGAATGCGCAGACGATAACGTAATAAGCTGGCACGTACTGGGTTGGAATCCGCAAAGAATAGGAAATCCCTGACCGGAAAGAATAACCTTGAGAAATGATGTCGACGATGAAGACGAAGTGCGAGCAAACAAGGAACGACAGCTGCCATGACTGTCACAAGGAGTAAAAAAGCGCAAGTTAGCGAAGTTGCCTGGGCCCTGGTGCGCAGCCATTTTAAAAAGAAAAAAGCCAACCTCGCTGCGGGTGAGACAGGATCCCGGCATGGGGTGTGAAGACCCCCTTGTCCGGGCAACAGGAAAATCACCAGTTTAGGGGGATGGTTAGCTTAGCTAGACGGCTCCTATGGCAGGGATAAGTCCTCATGGGCCCCGTAAATGGATAGTTAGGGAGGAATTTAGTTGAGATTAAGGATGGGAGAATGAAAAATATTTGGAGGACATATTTATTATGACTTGGTATTTTTGTTATGTGTATGTTGGTAGCTTAGCTAGTATGTTTTAAAGAGATATGCTATCAGTTACTGGAGACGACGAGGGAGCACGGAGTAGTTAGGGGATTAGTGAGAAAAATGGCAGTGATACACGATGTGGTGAAGAAGATGGAAATCACTTGAAAATGAGTGAGGCCAAACGAGCCGTGTGTATGAAGAGAGATGTGGTAGACACGGCTGCATGTGTGATTAGGGGGAGGAGTGAATTTCCCACCCAATGACCCCGGTCAATATAATATGAGTTATGTCTAGTCAAAATGGACAAATGGATGGTCGTATATGCTAAGTTGGTCGACAGTAGGCTCGAAAACCACAATTGGAGGGGATGCACGAGCCCTCTATGACTGGCTGGGAGCCGAACGTGGCTGCAACAGGATCCGGGGTGAGGTATCGCCTTAAGTGGTACCCCTTCCTCCGGCAGCAACTGAGCTCAGTCGGGACTCCGCCGGAGAGGCACCAGGGTCCAAGTGGGAAGCCGGGATAACGTGATAGGTAGGGCACGCGGCGGGCTGGCCGCATGATAGCGCCGGGCCCCGGGGCGCCAAATTCGGCCGCGTGGCAGCTGCTTGGGCCACGGCACCAGGAAGGGGCCCGGGGCGCCAGCCCTGCTCCACAGTGAGAATATCACGGGAGTAGCCACGGGAGTGAACTCCCGTGTTTACGGAAGCTGACGCGAGACCGGAGGCAAGTCTGGAGTCGACCCGGGAATGCTCAAATGAGTTAGCAGAAATCGGCAGAGGTAGTCCTGCCAAGGAGCCACGCGTCCCAGCCGCCGAAACTGTGCAAGGGCTACGAGGGAAAATTTGGAGGCGAAGGCCCGGAAATTTGTACAGGACAAACCAACACACGCGGGAATCCTTGGTTTTAAGAATACGATAAAGTTTAAGCGAGACGCGCATTTGAACCCGGGTAGTATAAAACAGTTAAATACATGTTAGAGGTAGATAGGATAGTGTACCCTCCACGCATCCATCCTCGCTAGTTTGGACCGCATAGACCCACCTTGGGTTGAGATCTTGTGAAAATCTGAAGGACGGCCCATTCTGAGGCTGAATTGGAACCTCGACACAGGGACGCTAGCTCTCCCCTACTCCCTCTCCGGGAAGGCAGGAACGTCAGGGAAAGTTTGGAGGAGAGGATCAGAATCACGACAGTATTAGGCCGAATGGAGACAGTAAAGGCGGTTAGGGAAAGACAATTGATATAGGCGAAAAAAAATTGTTGGGGCCTAAATATTGTTTTGTTTGCGAACTACGGGAGTGGGTATAGAACATGAGACGGCAAAGGCGATAGTTAGGAGGGAGAACGTAGGTCGTATTCCGACACGCTCGCTTCCGAGTGGCCCAGCACACCGCAACTCCCTGCGACACGAACCGCTGCATAGGCCTGTGCCGGCCACTCATATCTGCCTGGCCTTTTTACTCCACGCAAAGGCCTGTGCGCTACGATCATCTGCCCGGCTGTATTTACTGCAAGCTGTGCTGTCAATTCATGTCTGCCGGCTGTTTACTACAAGGCCCTGGTGCCGGTCACCTCACCACCTGCCCGTTTTCGCTTACAAAACGGCCATTCGTCTTGCCTTGCCAATGCCTGTACACCCGACTCTGCTGACCTCCTACTGGCTAGCCCTTGTTCTACATTTTGCCCCATTCATCTTACCACTGTCCCCATGAGCGGTGGGGGCCGGGCGGGGGTCCCGGATCACGGCGTAATGCTGCATGGACTAGGCCTGCCTGTAGGCAGTCGCACACGAAACGCAACTGCAGCCCGTGCACCGGCTTGTGTTCACTGCGCTCATTTCAAAAGGGGAGGGCCTAGGCTGCCGCGTGTCGAAGCAGCCCGAGCTCCTGCTTGCTTTTCCCCAGCAGTCCAATGCGTCCTGGACCATGGTATTAACTTGTAAATTATAAGTTAGCGCAAATATAATTGTAACTGATTTGCCGCCCCCCGCATGTCTTGTCATCCAGCGCCAACATTCATTTAAGTCGTGCTGTGATGAGTTGGGTTTGTTTAGCACTTACGTTATCTCATCCCGTAGGTTATTAATTTTGGGACAGCGAATACCACCTAACATGTCGCGCCTGCAGGGATCCCGGAAGATATACAGTACTAAGGGAAACTTACACTATGATGGCAGCAACCACCCCGAAAATTCGATCGGACTTCGGGACGAGTTCTGTCAAAAAGGGAAGGGGGCTAGTGTTACGCTGTGGAAATTCGCAGAAATCCCAATAAAGAGTCCTTAGTTCAGGTTAGATTCGAGTAAGTCTGTGTTCATTAGATTTCCGACGTGATTTATGGGCAATTAATCGTGTCACAGGCTGTGATCTCTTGAGATAAGTGTTTTTTCTATGACTATCCGTTTATTTGGACCACCACATGTCAACCACAACAACCACAAACGTGCGTCTCACAAACCACGCCATCCTCAAACCCTCCAACACACACGCCAACGACACAATTATGACCACCAATCACCTCAACCACCTTCCCCCGCTTACGCCAACTAACGATCCCTTCCCCACAAATCAAAACGCAACCCTCTCTCGCTCATGAAGGCCATCCTTGCGGAGGTACACAAGGAACCCAAGGGATTTCGATAACCGCGAGGGAACAAACAAGAAGGATACACTCGGTGCTAACGCAGATTTGCCCGCCTAGCTTTTCCCGCCGCTTTGGGTGTGGGGGAATGCGATTCAGCCGAGGTAAAGGTCCAAGGTATCGTGACAAGCCGAGGGGCTCATTTTGGGCGTGAAATGAGATCTACTAGGGCTGGCCATGTAACGATCGCTCTCGCCCCCCGCGCACGCGTCCGAGAGGGGGGGGGGCGAGAGGGTTTGGTATAGGGCACGCCCTTTTTTCTCAAAGCTTCCGGAGGAACTCAAGCGAGGGCGAGCAAGAAAGCCCCGGAGGAAACGTATAGCGGCGCACGGCAGCCCATCGAGTGGGGGTGGTTCTCTCTTGCGTAGCGGCTTCTTCTTCCTGTCGGGATCTTCGGCTCGTGGTGCGCTGTCTGTGGAAAAGCGGTTCCTGGAACGGAGCCCGTTAACGTTGCGCGAGCTGCGGTCGTTGGGAGGTCCGGGCGTGGCACCAGGACGCGGACTTGGAGGCGCTGTCGCTCCAGCTCTGTGGCGGCAAACTTGCGCATCCGAGTGTAGAGCCCGGGAGACGAGACTCGTCCGCCCGTGGAAAGCGGCCCGAGTCAGTCCGCGGCTATCCTAGCTGCCGTGTGGGACAGACGTCGGCGACTCGCCATCAAGGCACCACGGGGTGCAGGTTAACCTCAAGCGCCTCTGGGCCGTTCGGCAGTTCACCAAGGCCTTCGTGTATAAAGGTCTACGGACCCCTGTCTATCCCTTGTCTTTGAGGGTATCTTTCTTTTCTTTGGAATGAATGTGGTGGCGCCCGTCTATAAGTAGAACAGTGTAAGTGCTCGTAACATTGATAATTGCTTGATAGTCGTCTGTATGTACTGGTGCTTGCTCTGTCCTACTGTGTTTTGGCATTGCCTTTACGCTATGCATGTTGTAGTTGCCTCTGTGTGTACGTGCGTGCGTAGTAAATAAACTGTGCTTTGGTTATAATGCACCCCGTTCGTTGCGGCTTCTTTCCCCTATTGGAAATTCCATCTTGCACTGCGGAATTAGTTGGGATTTTAAACACCCGGTAATAGAGATCTGATCCGGGCGAGGTCGGGCGATATATGACGGGCCGCGTCGGTTAACATGGATTCGAACGACGGACGCACCGGCTTGAGGCGGTTCGTGTCCATAGGCCGACCAGCCGTCTGAGTACCGGTTCTCCCGTAGCGCTACCTGCGGCGAGGTACGTTAGGTAATCGATTATTCGGTGCGATTGCCCTCTATTTTGGCGGTGTAAAAAGTTTGGCTAGGCGGGTGGGAAATAAGACGGAACCCACGCCGTGACAGGGTTCGGCGTTGTTTCCGAAGTCAATGACTGAATTGTCCGTCTGGTTGTGGCCGAAGCTGTCGGCTTGCTTTATTGAGAAAAACGCGGAGTCGATCGCCACGCCGGTGGGCGGACTTGTAACAATACATTAGATATATATAAATATATATAATTATAATAAAATATAAATATATATAATATACGTATATAAGTTGTTTATGGATTCGAAATCGGATCTGACTAATGCAACAAATATTTAGGTTCCTTAGACACGTTAAATTTCCCGAAATGCATCCAGGATAGACCCATCCCATGCCTGTGGGATTTCCTAAACTTCGATGCGTTGAGAAGGGTATAGACATAGATTTCCCTTCTATGAAAGATGGCCTTTATACGCCCGATTATATATATCGGGCGTATTTGCTGTAACGTCCGTCCTCTGTCTGTTCTGTCCGTCCGCCGTTGCGCACTCAACTCCCAAGTTTCAACTTTCAATTCATATTGGGTAAATGGTAGCAGACTGTGAACGGTGTTCGTGACATACGTTCATAGCATCTACAAGTGGTTGCATGGCAAACCAAGATGCTGTTTCCATGTAGTAAGCACAATTTCTGTATATACCTTCTGTTGGCAAATTGTGCTCACTTTGAGCTCTTGTCCTTTACGACAGACATAATTCCCTGCACGTGAGATACCGTTAGCCCAGCGGAGGCTCGTCTACCCCTTTCCATCAGAAACATTGGTTTTGAGGTGTCGATTTAATGTTACACCTTGGGACTTACAGGACAATTTGATAAGCACACCACGTGGTTTCCTGAGCAGTTATTCTGACAAGCAAATTTTGCTGTGGATCATTTACCATCACCCACATTTTCCACAACGTTCGACCACCCACCTCTTTCCACCGACGTTGGGCGTCTACCTTTTCATCGAGTTTGACGCCTTGTTTTGGCAGCCTCTGGAGCTGGCTGGCTCCTTGTTTCGTTGCGTCGGGCTGAACGGAGAGGGTGATGGTTGTGGTTGACGTTTTATGAGTCAACCACGTTTTGCTCGGTAATGTCTGGCAAATGGCTGCTTTCTGCCGTTCGTGCCAGCATCCACAAACTGGCATCCGTAAGCCAGTCCTGTGCGATTGGGGTTGCATCTCGCTCTGGGTTAAGGAGGGAATGACCGCGAGGTTGACAGTTTGTTCATGTGCAACGATGCCAAATAAGGCCAAGTGGATTTGGCTGAAGTCTGCTTGACGCTCCGCCAGACGCACCTCAAATAGAAAAAGATGGGGGATCCGTTTTTCTTTGAAGTTTGGTGGACATACTGGTGACGGTTACTTTTCGAGCTCGTCAGACGGTTTGGTGAGCTGCGACAGACTGCTGATTGGTTGGTGACAGCCTCAGTGCCGTATAGCTTCTCACAGTGCCTACATGCTCCTTACAGCTTCTCACAGTGCCTCACAGCTCCTCAGTGCTTACAGCTACCTACACAGTTCCTCAGCCTCACAGTGCCATCACGCGCCTTGCGCTGTCTTGGTAGTTGTGACTGCCTGTGGCTCCTGACAGTGGGTGATGGATTGGGCTGTGTTCTGCTGGTTCTGCTCGAAGACCTCTCTTGCGTACCCTGATTCTGGCATCCCTGGTCCTGGGGGTGACGAGCGTGAACATCGATGGGGTTTACCGCCTGTTTGCCGGGTGGAGTGCACGGCAAGGCAGGGCGCTGGCAAACGGACCAAGGCATCTCACAACATTTCGGGACAATTTTATTGAACGCACAACGACTTCCACCTTGGTAACCGAGACCGATTTGTCTCTCCCTGATGATCTGCTGGGTAACCGTTTCTCCGTGTTAATCGTTAGTAAGGCCATAGATGAATAAGCTATCTGTCTTTGTCTATTTTTCTATCAATGCCTGATTTAATTCTTGATTTACTTTGAGATTATGTTTGATTCATTTTGAATGTCCCTATTTTGCACCACAAAAAAAATAAAAAAGTTCCTTCAGTTGATTTATTTTTATTTATTATAATTCCTTGTGCGTTCAACCTGTCCGTCTTTCCTTTCCTTCCATTGATCCAGCATTGTCGCGAAAACCTAGAATAGAAAATGGGAGTAATTCTCAAACTAATAACTGGTCATAGTCGGGCACTTCACCAGCGATAATCTCGGCTGCCCAACCTTAAGAATCGAAGTGAAAATAAGATTGGTGTCTTTGCCGAGGGCGCGCTCCCCATTCGGAAGCCAGTGACCTCTAGTTAAATGCCAAAATTAGACGGTGGAATACTGGAGATGCATGTTAACTGATTGCATTCGTGGTTGTAAAGCAAACCCACCATACCACGAAGTTAGTTGTGAGCAGTGGCGCCCAGGTCAGGCTTTCCGAGGAAGAAGTGGGCGAGTTAACCTTGGTACCTCGTAACCCTCGGTACACTCGTAACCCGTGGCCATAACAAATATACAATATATACATACATATATTGTTAACGGTTTGGGGTAGCATGGAGGCATTTCAATTGTGAATTTCGGATTGAATAGAGTTTTGTTGGTCGTGGATGTGTAGGAAGACATCTTGATGCAATTCGAAGTAGGAAACTGTGAGCTTAGGTGTAACACATCACCACACAGGGGTGTGTGGTTGTTAATGTAGATCGGGATTGAGGATAAGTTCCCCCGAAGTATGTAATTTTGCCCCCTTGTGACTTTTCCTATGTTTTGTATTGCACCGCAATGATGGCGATGCGTTTTATAAACAACCTTAAAACAACAAGCAAGCCGGTGTGCTGAGTGGGTCAGACAGCCCAACCCTTCCCAGGTTTCATGCCGAGCAAGCCAATCCCTGGAGGTGGAACGGTGTTCAATTGACGTCAAGGAAACATAGAGATCAAGGAGGAACACACAGTGCGGATGAGGACACACGCGTTGAGAGAGAACGTATACTAGGAGACGATGGCTGTAAGAACAGGGCTTTACTGCGGCCTTCTCGATGCATGAGAAGACGGCAACATTATCGTATTCGTGCTGAGGCGAATTTGGCTCACGTACTGAGCAAGACGCAGCCATTTGACCTGTTCGCTGGGCCGGAAGTTGTGTAGCGTTTCTGAGAGGGAAGGAGAGCATCCTCCGTGGCCTATCACGGGGTCTCGAAAATCATCTTCGTTGTGTGGGATCAATGTGATCAGACTGTGCACAGACAAGAATGGTCAGCAATCATTCGCTCGTGAAAAAAGCTGCAAGGTCCTGAGCTTGGTGTTGAATACACCTCATGAAATTTCCTGACGAACGTTCCGTTGCAAGAGAGGCCGACTTGGCGCTATTTTTTTGGTGTGTCCACACATGCAGACGAGCGCCTCAATCCAATTTTCCACAAAGACATCTTGACAAAGCTAAATGCCAGAAAAAGGAAGAATTTTCTTTATTTTGTTCCCCGGGTCGGTATTTAAGTCTGTGTTAGAGGCGCCTCGACTTTAGCTTTAATTTATCTCACTGATGACTATTATTACATCTGAATAATTGTCCCTTGTAAATAGTTATCTATTTTTCATTAATCTTCGTGGTTATTCTTTAAGTTGATGGTGACCGTCGTATCTTGTTGTTGGTTCGAGTATAAAACCCTGTGCTGTGCATCATCCTGTGCCTCCATCGCTCCGCTATTGGTCACCCTACCTCTGTCCGTGTGCATTATAAATCTCCCGAGATCAACCGTGCTGCCTCCTAAGGAGGAACCACTCGGCTCATCGGGTGGCGAAGGAACAAGGGATTTCGATAACGCGAGGGAAAAACAAGAAGGAACATCGGTGGCGCGCGGATTTTCCCGCCTACTTTTCCCACGCTTTGGTGTGGGGGAAGTGCGATTCAAGCCACAGGTCAAAGGTCATGTGAAGGAGGGGCCTCATTTTGGGGGAATGAATCTCCCTAGGGCTGGGCCATGTAA
>CM068964.1:24736312-24750259 GCA_035128595.1 Eptatretus atami | reverse complement strand
TTCAGTTAGATTTCCCCACTGTTGTTTAATGGGAATTATTCGTGTCACAGGGCTGTGATCTTTGAGATAGTGTTTTTCTATGACTATCGTTATTTTGGACCAACCACATGTCAACCACAACAACCACACGTGCCTCTCAACAAACCACGCCATCCTCATCACCTCAACCACAACGCCAACCACCGTTGGGATTCGGTTTGGAGAAGGTGTCAGTAGTTGCGACGCGGAAGGTAGTTAGTGATTGCGTCTTGTGGTTGCGTTGCTTTGACGTATGGGATGGTGTTTTGAAGCACTTGGTTGTTTGTGGTGGGAGACGCTGTTGAAGCTTGTTTGAGAGCAGACGTTGTGGTGTGTTTGGTGTGTTGAGTGGTCGAGACGATCGTATGGTTGTTGTGATGTGGCGTTGTGATGTGGTTTGTGGGGAGTTGTCCAAAAACGAAAGTAATAAAATACAGTATTCAAGATCCACCAGCCTGTGACATGAAATCCATAAACAATGGTGGGAATCTAATTAACACGACTTATCGATCCTATGAACTACAGGACCTTTATTGTGTCTTGCGAATTTCCACAGCCGTAACAAATATATTATATTATTATATATATATATATTAATATATGTATATATATATAATATATTAGTGGGCGCTATATGTTCCTCTGTCCTTCTGCTTTCTAGTCTGTCCTCGCCGTTACTGTCCGCACTCTAAACTCCCAAAGTTTTAAACTTTCACGGTTTCATATTTGTAATATGTACACTGTGAGACGGGTATCACGACATACGTCTCATCTAATGTTTGCCTGGCAACCAGGATGCTGTTTCTCCGTTCTGTCCCGCACTCTACTCAAGTATTTCAATTTCACGTTTCATATTTGTACATAGTACGATGTGGAGACGTGATTCGTGACAACCTATCGTCATTCAAGTGGTTCCATGGCACCAGGATGCGTTTCATGCAGTAGCACAATTCTGAATATATCCTTCTAGTTACGGCAGTATATTGTGCTCACTGCGCTTTGTTAGGCCCTGTCACACCTTGACGTTTTAGCCGCAATGGCAACGTAGTTAAAAATGTATTGTAAACGTTGGGTACGTGCTTAAATTTTGTGGTGATGGTTTTAAAAATTTGGGGTATTTCATAATGTGTTGTGTATGCTAACTATATTTAACAGGTCACAGAACATTCGTTGTGTATTGATAAACTTTTACAACGAATGCTTAGACCTGTTGCGCGCGTCAAACCTTATGCCCAACCGATGTTAACTAACGCACTAGCGCGCTAAATTCATGCCACCGAACGTGCGTAGCCGAGTTAGAAACTGACGCGACGCATGTAAATCATACAACCGCCATGAAAATTGTATGTTCAACATCGCAGTCACACCTTGAGATTTGCAGGCGTATGGCCTATAAAACAATGTGTCTTTAAACACGCTAGGCGCACGATCAAAATACGAGTAAGTGTAAGTTGATACGTTTAGAGTAGCTGGAAACAATGAAGTACGCTGTCAATTAGTGGTACGTGTAAATCGCCATGAAATTCAAGCATCTGAAAATTTACAACTGTACTCTGCGTATGGTCTTAACACTTCCGCATAGCCTTTTTCATAGGTTCTGGCACGCGCCCAGATCGTTACACACGTACGACCACAACGTTATTGTAGCGTCTACTCATAAGTCGAAACACGTCAAAGTACATATTTAAACATACCCCAACCTAATTTCACACCAGATGGATAACGTCCTTTAACCTTATGAGTAGCTCTCTGAACTATGTCTCAACGTGCATGACCTATGATTACGTGCATTGAACCTATTTGTAACTATGCTTAGAACCAAGACTACGCGTTATGACCTATGATAACGTGCTTAACCTATGGATAGTAGATGCTTTGAACCTAAGATATAACGTTGCTCAACCTTTGAGTAATTGCTATGAACCTAGTTGCACGTGATCAAACGACATTGCGTAATGAGACTAATTAGATTGACGTCTCCCGGACGACCACAGCACTTACTACGTTTTCAATTACAGTCTACCGTATAATGGCCGTATTGGAAGCGTTAGAATATGGAATACAAATGGCTTCACAAGGGAACCCATCATGGTTCAACTCATGTTGAGTAGATGTCACTGACAGTATATCAGGTAGTATAATACATAGTAGTAGTGTGGTGGCAGTGACAGTAGTAATAGAGTAATAGTTGAGTAAAAAAGTAGCATTGTAGAGTGTTGTCTATGTCAGTAGTGTTGATGAGCGTTGTATGGAGCGGTTGAGTTGATGGAAATCCCTTATCTCCACGAATAGGAGACTACTTTACCCATTGTTCCGATGTTCTTTTCGCATAATTTTATTTCCTCCATTCCCACGTGAATATCTTCTTTTTTACTTTTTAAAGTATAAAAACGCTTTGACATGCAACTGTACTGTAATGAAACACAAACGCTTCGCATAACTTATAGAAAGTGTATACCACGATTTTACGTTTTATGCGTCGGTCCACAACCTATGCCCACGATAGTCTAGCGTATGCATAGCATAATAATTCCCAAGCACGTCATTCATAGGTTATTAAAAAGTCACGGTACCCTAAAAACTAACTTTGATGTTGCTGTTCGACGTATGAGAACCTTCAAGTAGCGTGTTGCGCAATTGTAACAACGTTCGTGATAGCGTACGTACAAAAGTACTCATAAGGTAGAATAAGTTTCGGGTACGCGAATGTTACCTCTACGTGATTCACTTATGAGTATACATACAATTAGTTTCGCCAACAATCGCATAACGTCCTACAACTTATGCGCGTAGCCGGAACGTGAGCTAACGCCGAGTACGTCGTAAAATTCAAGCATGCAAAATTTTTTGACACACCAAAAATACACTTTTAACCATGCGTACACGACCTTGGTAGGTTATTCGCTTCACCTAACGTACACTAACGTACCCATAATGTATGCGACGTGTCCAGCAGTTTTAGACAAATTTTCATAATCGGATACGCTGGCTAATGTCAGATGTGACAGCCTTTACTGATATACCAATATACAAAAACATATATTGCTGTAAATATTTGATCAGACTTCACTGCAATGCTTTATAAAAAATGTTATATTACTAAGACGAGTCTTTAAAAACGATAAATGATCAAAAGCAAGCATTGGTGGCTATGAACACAAATACTCTGGCTTTTTATATGAAATGAACAACTTTACGACACGTCATGAACATTTGTGGTAAGTGATTCAAAATAATATGCGTCGGTTTCAAAAATTGCAAGTATTGGTGCATGGATCAGGTACTTACGGACAGACAGCGATGCCCATCCCATAAGCTCCTGAACTACGTCCAGGTAGAATAAAAAGAAACACATAAAAAAATCGCAGATTACTCTGAGAAATGGTTAAAATGACAAAAGCAGGAAGTTTTTAAAAAGAGTGACAGCCGGATGATAAGAACTCTTTCGGATGGCTAAAAAGAGGAGTAAGCAGTTGGAGGCGAAGTTCATTAACGTCCAAGACCAAAACATTGCACAAGTATTAAGAAAATGTGATTGAGGTCAGATCGGACGATGAAGTTTTGTGGGGAAGAACAAGATACCATCACCTTCCTTTAGGATTAAAAACTCATGTCCGAACAGTTTACACAGAATACATGACGTGTCTGTTCAGTAATTCCATGCAATCTGTAACGCATTCAGACCTCCTCGGTCCCAGGGACAATCATGGAAACACGAAACCAAATTCGCATCCTAAATGAACAAATAATTTCACTTTGAACAATGTGAATAAAGTTGGACATGCAAACACAAGCATTGCGTCCAAGACATTGGCTCAAACACAAGGAAAATTAGCATGTTGATCATTTCAGTTTCCAATGACTTGGATTAAATTCAAGATTAGAAAATAGACAAATACCAAGATCTGAAAAATAGTTAAAGGATTCGGACATAAAGAAAGCTAAATCTTATACCATATAGTTGGGCTACAGGAACGATGAAGAAACCCTTGCTGAAGTATTAAAAGTCATATCTACGAAATATCACTACAACATATGCTACTAATGTGGAGGGCTGTCCAATCGGGTTCATGTGAAATTCTGAAAAAACCTCTTCGCAACAGAGACTATTAATAATGAACTTACAGTTTGCTGAGCACAATGGATGCCTTCATCTCGAGATCTGAAAATTCTGAAAACCCTGTCGAACGAACTATGAATAAACTTTACATTTGTTCCGTGAATACTGATCTTTTACCCAAAACTAGGAGGGAGATTTTAGTGTCGCCACCTCCTTGAAACCCATAAGATGATACACCAACAGAGGAGATACAAGTATTACATGTCCCCTGCTCAATATAGAGCGTTGCTTTCTAGCAAAGTAGTTTCTTTGAGTTAAGGTAACAATCCTAGACAACCACCACGCCTTAAGGTCTCACACAATGAAAGAATCAAGCATTCCTTGAGATAAAATTGTTGTCTCATCTCATTTCAATAATACTAACGTGTAAGTAACTGAATGGGACTCTATAGTTATCAATGAAAGTGAATGTCCTGCAAGTAGTGTCTTGAGAGTTTCACCTCGGGACTCCACACCCACATTATTCAAACATGACCTTTTCCGAACACATCAGTGACAGTCCTTCCAAATCCAAATCCATTGGACCATTACTCTATGCAAGAGCATTGGTCGTTCACCGTCTCTGGGCTATTGGGCACAACCTGGACAGTCCACCATTCCAACACGGGATACTAAAATAGCTGTCCATCCCAGCAAGCTGGAACTCATTTTCAACTTGAAAGGGACAGGCTGAGTCAAACCCCAACCTGTATTAATTCCACAGCTGAGCAGGATTGAACTCAGCACCTAGGATCACCAAGCCTGCCACCCTACCATTAGCCAACACCAAGCAAATATTTCAGACTGATCAATGTATATAAAAAAAGACAAAGCTTGCACTTTTGAACGCGGATTAAAACTCAACAAAAGGCATGCAACGAACTAATTTCCAAGCCCTTCCGACAGAAACAAATATGGACATCTCGACCCAGCTATAATGTCATACCTGGTGTTTGCACGCATGGCGAACATCAATGTGCTGTTGCGACGTTCCCCTCAAGATGTTAAGCCAGAACCTTGTCTGAGAAGCAATGGTTGTTAGAGCCATTTAAAGATCTCACAGGTATCTTTCACAGAGATAAGACGAAGTCAATCACTGACCCTGACATATTAAATTCTTGCTTTAGCATATAGATCTGATCTGTTCTTTTGTGTTCCTCTCACCAAGTTACACTGTCTTACTATGAAAGCCAGCTCAGTTCTGGCAGCGCTTTTGCATTTCATCTCCACTGTTTAAAAAAACCCAAAACCAAACAATATTTTGAGCTGATGCCAAATTTTATTATATACATCATGAGACACATGACAGATATAAATGCGATAATTACATGTCCATTTAATTGGACCTAAACATGTAACCGCGCGGTTTGCTGCAACAACTCTTCACATAGGGATCCAACCGTGAAAGAAGCATTCTCACTACAGTATGTTCCACCCTCAGCAGCAGTCACTGCATTGCACTGTTCATCACACTTAACCTCATGAGCACTCAAATACTGAGCCTGGAAATGGCATCCCATGCTCGGAATCAGCTCTCTTACAGCTCTGAGGATCTGGTTTCTGGCAAAGTTCGAACAGACGATCAATGACATGTCCAAAAATGTTCAACTTTATTAAATCTCAGTGACATGACAGGCCCAGGTTCATGCCATACAACACGCATCACAAGAACATTCATTGTTGAATGCTCCCTGCTGAGCAATGAGAATTATCGCATCAGAATGCTTCCATGACCATGTTTGATTGAAGGGTAGCACACACTTGTGCAGTAAGAGGCTATGCTGTTCGATTTGCTGAGATATGCGATTAAGTTGCTGTGAAAAGTCAGCAATACACCCCACGCATGACACTTCCACAGCCAAGTTTGCGGCCTGAACTGGACACAGACGCGAGCTGTCGTCTCATTGCTCTTCTGCTAGACCCATGTATGGCCATTCAGCCTTTCAAGGAAAAGCCTACGATCACACCAATTCATAAACTTTGCACAATTGCCTCCTGTCCATGTGTTTTAAACCACTGCAAGCTGCGTGATTTGTTTCAGTGCAAGTCTTGGAGCTGAACAGGAAGAACGAGCAGCTGATCTCTGCATCACCATAGACGTGATAGACAGTGTGACTCGTATCGCGAGTTTCGGGAGTTTTGTCAGTCCTCTGAGCAGTTTGAACGATTCGAAATGTTCGTGCACAATATATCATCAAAACAGAGTCTTTATCCTACGGACTCCATTTCTTCGCTCTCTGTTCATCCAGTGGCTTGATGGCGTCTCTGAAGTCACTAAACACTTTCCTCTCCTTCCATTTAAAACTTGCAACATAGCTAAATGAAGCCACTGCTTTAAAGAGTCAAATGCATTCGCGATTCCTGTTCTATTTTATGCACGCGATCAATGGTATTGTAATCGAATTTTTAAAAAGTAATCAGTGTGTTTTTTAAATGACTCCACATGTGCTATATCTCAAAATCGTTTCCGAATTTTGCTCAGAATGCCTCATGTACCTCTAAAACAAATAAGGTAGCAAGAGTGCACATGTGAAAAATTATGACTAAGGCAATTAGTTTACATGGAATTGTTATGTAAATCACTATGTTCTGCACATCACTCATGCCATAAATGCACTTGGCATGACCCGCTGAACAGACTTTCAACCAATTACATTGTCAATTCTACAGTCGTGTTTTTAGCTCACCTGAGACTTAGTCAGGTGAAACTTATGCATTGACAGTGTCCATAGGGAGTGAGTACAGTGATGCAGTCCGTAACACCTCATGATTTATCGACTTGAACCAAACAACAACGGTTTGATGAAAATAACTTCCACAAGCTTCATACTCATGACAACGACGTTGTATTGACCGCATCAAAACTGTCTCATTAACGGGAGTCACGGTTTTTTTGACCCCATCCTCTAAAAATTGTATTTGCTCTCGTTCTCCAAAACTACAACACACAATTTTATGAAATCTTGACCACACCTCTCACCCTGACCGTACAGAATTGAATAAACAGCATTAAAAATCTGCACGTCATTAAGGGTCTACGGGCTGCGTGAGGTTGACCCCCAAATTATCTATATTCTCTCTTCTGCCGAAATACACACACAATTTTGATGAAGACGACCACAAGATTCTTCACCGTGATGTACAAACTGTAATCTTATGAACTGCATCAACATCTGCCGCTTCATTAAAGGACTACCGAGGGAGGGGGACGGATTGACCCCCAAATAGTATTTACTTGTTCCCGAAACTAAACACAATGTCTTTGATGACTAACTTGACCACCAACAATTCTCACCAATGATGTACAAGTCTTACATTCGTATTCAAATTCCACTCATTATATGGCTTGAGGGGTTTTTTTTTTTGACCCCCCACAATAGTATTTGCTTCTCTCTCTCTGAAAACTACACAATTCAACTAAACTTGACCCACACCTTCATCACCTGTACTGTACCAAAGTGTATACTGCCATCAAAACTGCACTCAGTCAAGGAGTCTACAGATTCTGGGGGGGGTTCCCCCCAAATTAGGTATTACTCTCGTCTCCAAAACTACACACACGGATTTCGAGAAACTGACCACCATCTTTACTCACTCATATGTACGAAGTCCATCGACCGAGCTAAAACTGCATTCCATTAAATGGCGTCTCCGAGTGCGAGTGGGCGGGCGGGGAGGGTTAAACCCCCCCAAAGTCAGTTTTTCTCTTCTTCTCCAAAACTACACACACCAATTTGTATGAACTTGACCACAAATTCTTACCCGTGAGCTTACAAAGCGTTTATTGAGTGCATCAAAATTTTGCCTCATTAAGGGTCTACGAGGTGGGAGTTGACCCCCAAGAGTATTTGCTCCATTCTCCAAAACTAAACATTCCAATTTGATGAAACTGACCACAACATTCTATCACCATATGTACCAAAGTCTATCATCGCATCAAATCTGCACTCATCTAAGAGCGACGGGGGGGGGGGGGGTTGCCTCCAAAATAGGTATTCTCTTCTCTGAAACTACACAAACATTTCAATGATAAACTTTACGACAAATATCCACCCGTGATGACCAAGTCTGTTCATGCATGAAAACAAGGACAAATTGCCAAGAGCCGCGTCCTAAATGTTTTGTCTTCGACAGCAAAAGAAGAAGAAGAAGAAGAAAAGGAGACGGAGAAGAAGAACAACAAGATGAAGCAAACAACACGGAGCTTCTGTAGAGCCAGCGTCGCAACGCGACGCGGCTAAAAATTCATGGTCTAAGAGGAGCTCTGCGGAGTTTGAGTGACTGTTTGCTCCTGCAGTCCAAGAGACTCAGGCATGCGGTCCTATTTTTTCTAGTTGTCATACAAACTTCACCAGTTAATTCCCATGTTTCATGGAACAGCCATCTTACTTCATAAGGCCAATCATATATATAATTACTAACCTATTTATGAACAGTTTTGCGATTACTGCACAATTACAAATATATTCTTCTCGCTTGTACATGTTCACACTACTCACTCCATTCCATATCGCTTCCAGCAAATTCCACTGCTCACCATAGGATCACAGAACTTTAATGGCACCAGACTGAATAAAAAGATTATCATTTGTCAATTTGTGCACACAATCCTTTGTGCTTATTAATTACATCAAACTTCACGAGTACCATCATCCTTCTGCGAGAACCAAGGTATACCAGTATGAATGAAATCCTATGTTTATTGGGAATCAAACCCAAAATCAGGACACCTACACGTGTTCCATTTATTTATTTTCCCAATTCACAACATCACAAGAGTCCAGATGCTATATTGTGCTCAAACGGCTTATAGTTTCTCCTGGGAGGCTGCTCATCAAGCGTTATGGTGCTCAACAAACAAGTATGAGAAAGCAAGATGTGTAGCACTAGTGAGAGTAGCCGGACTACAAAACACTAACCAGTTGTCCTGCTTGCACTCTGTATCTAATGCACAATATAAACAAGCCTTTAGGTGCACGTATAAATCAGCAGAAGAACATTGTTAGGAGGTAGTTTAAACTTTCCACATTCCAGGCTAAACATAAATTAAATGAAATGGTATCAAGTTGAAATACATGAAAATAAACGAAATCATCATTCTGAAAAGATTACCTGCACCCAGCAAGTACAGCACACAGCTATGGGCCACGTAGCTCAAGGCCGGGACTTCTACACCAGACCCTGTTTGCTATAGATACTCCTGAGATTGGGGGGGAGGGGGTGGGACGCGTAAATAACTGGTTAAATTGACATTTGGCATCATACTTCACTTTCTCCATGTGATAATTTATACAAAATTCCCCACTTTCATGCGCGGTTTAGAAGTGATCCAAATTTAATTATACAGTTTAAAATAAATAAATAAATGGTTACCTTGTGAGCGGATAGTCCGCATAAAAGCCCATATTGAGATGAGCAAAACTGAACAAGAATAACCCAGAAACATATTTTACTTATTATAAATGATAATCTTCAACAATGGATGCAGAGAAATGGTGGTGTATTTATTTCTCTATCAAATTATTACGACAGTCGGACCTCAAGCTGTGGCTTTCTAATCTGCTTTCCACCAAATTCCCGTCAGTCTGCAAGTCCTCAAGTTGACAGGTCCTAATTCCTGTAATCGTACAAAGTTTAACACCCTTCAAAGAAGCGTGTGTGCTGTGTGTGTTGTGTGTGTGTGTGTCGAGATGTGTAATGTGATTGTTGCAGGTTCTCGGAACTGCGTGCATACAACAGTAGGTCCCAAGACAAGTTATTCCAGTTATTCATACGTGATAGATAGTCCCCGTCCTGTTTGTTTAGCGGCGACAACAATGGAGAGTGCGTTGCGATGATCCAATAGCTGGGCTGCTAAATACATTTTCTCTTCATTTGTCGCCCACTCTATCTTTCGTTCTTTATTCCTGAGGTAAAGTTCAGCACGTGCAACCTTCATGTACGGTGGGCCTCATGTAATCAGCACGCCTCCCCCCGCCCGCCCCCCCACACAGATACTCAGATATATAATATGTATATACGCCACACCAGTATATAAATCAGCCATATTCCTGATGAGGAATACTGCTGCACAGATCTGGCCTCGTTCCCGGCGCGAGCCCTAAAACCCAGCGCTCGTGCGGCGACGTGATGTGCGCTGGCGTAGGTGGTTGACTCACTTCCGATAGGTCTGGAAGATTGCCGGTTCATTAAAAAGGCACATGCGAATAAATACCTCTAGAGGCGCAGAATGGTTTTTTCACAGCACGGGAGAAACCCGAGCCAGCACACGCCCACGCTGCATGAAAGCTACGGGCGATAAAGCGGACTCACCCATCGTTCGGGCGCATCCGATCGTGTGCGTAAAGCTGCTTGTTCCTTTATTCACCTCAATATCTGACACATATTGGTGTCACCCACGCACAGCTAGCTGAGTCGTGGAACACGATGATCGGCCAGTGGCTTAATGGCGGAACCGCGCGCAGCCACGTGAATGTGCTCGCGAAAGCAGACGACGTACGCCGCTCAGTGTACGTTGCACGGATTTATTTCCTATGATGTACCTTCCAGTCCTCGCGCAGCTGGATTTCTCCACGGATGCTGAACGTCTTCTCTCTGCGGCAGCGACAGCTCATCAGACCATGGAATGTGCAGTGCGGTGCCACGTTGCACTTGCGAACGAGCTTGTTGATCGACACTGTGCAACGCCCGATCAGCCATGCGGATTCACTCAACCGGTTCGCCGGGTTGCAGGATGATCGCGTGGCAATTTCAGTGTGGCGATTAGTCATCTCTTGGATGTCGCGAGCGCGAATATTGCCACTGTTTGAGTGGCCTTGTCGGAAAACGAACTTGAGGTTGTTCCTGCCCAAGCTGGCGGCCAGTTGAGGTCGGGCCAATCGGAGTAGCCATGATTGATAGGACGTACAGATTCTGGTGGGCCCTCCCCCTGACGCCTGCACATCCGACTAAATTTCGGAGAATTCCTCCGTCTCTCTCTTGCTTTTTGAGATCTCGCTCCCTCTCTTTCCGACACCCACGACCCGGCCTCCTGCTGCGACCTCTGCTCCTCTGTCTCGCCCACACGAGTTGACCCCACCCACACTACCTGTCGCTAACAACTCACCCTCGCACTCGACTCCGCCCCTTCTCGACTCAAGCTCCTCTTTTCGGTGCCATTCTCGTTCAAAACTCCTCTCCATCGGGTTCGTGTCTTGTGGTGTTGACGCACGTGCCTGTCCTGGCATCCTGTCGCCTAAGTAGGACGAACAGAAGTTGATTATTGTATTCAGAAATATAATGCTAGACATTTTTCGATTCGCTAATATTGCCTAGATTATCCTGTAATTGTCGGGTTTTCCGTCTGTCTGTCTTAGTGTACGGTGTCGCACTGAGGCTCCACACACGAAACCAGCGAACGATTTCGATGAGAACTTTAAGCAACAGTGCCCATATGGTCTTATGGAATGTGGCATTTGATTTCGTTATGCTAGCAACCACCCGTGCTGTGCAGCAGCGAAAACCGCGAATACATATTTCTAATACTTATCCTTCAGTTTTGAATGTGAAACAGAGACTTCGAATTAAAACACCCGGATATTTAAAATTTTACTCGAGCCGAATAGTGATTGAGTTTTATTTTTCAATGGTAGTCACTTCAAATCTGGGTGATCTATTTACCGTCCATCTGTTTGATGAGGCTTAGGAAAGTGGCGAGATTAGGAACGGGCGATGAAGTTGATGAAAAGCAGGGAGTGGCGCATAGAGAAGTGCGGTGCTTATGAAAAAATATATTGTGGGCTCAGGAGTTTCGGTCAACAAGAGCATTGACGAGAAGTTTATCGGGTTTTCCGTCTGGTGTTGTTTATGTGTGTGGTGTGGTGGTGTGTGGGTTGTATATTGTTTGTGTGCTGTGTGTGTGTCTGAGCAACCGACGGCTCCACACACAAACCAGCAACCGATTTGTTCAAGGGTAGTCCTTCAAAAATAGCAGGTCTATTTTACCGTCTTATTTATGAGGAAAGTTAGGCCATGCAAAAAAAAAAAAAAAATTATACGCGAATAGAAAATAATTTGCCAGGCAAGAAAACAAATGTAGTGAACCAATAGTAGCTTGACAATGCTACTTCAATCGGGAGTATCGTCAAGGAAAGCAATCATACCACCGCTTCGATTCCTATCGACATCCCTCGCGCTACGCGCATTATATTATTAATTAATTTCGCGCTTAAGTTGCTCTTGTATCCGCTATTGTGTAGTTGCCTGTGATTTGCTGCACCCACTCATCTCCCTGCTCTACTCACGCACACCACCCCAAATAAATCTTTATCGACCACATTCTTTCTCGCCTGCTTGAAAATAATTTATTACGATATTCCTCTCTGTTATTAGTCTTTTCTTCCATTGAATTCAGATATTCCGAATCCTAAGCTTAGCGGACTCATATTCCAACGATCCATTCCATCTTAAGCCAGTACGCCTTGACAGTGTTCGCTCGGCTAGCATCACGATCCCAGTGTAAGATCCGTCCGTATAGAATGATCGTTTCGACCAAGCGTACACGAGGGCGTGGTCCCTGTAAATATAAACAGTCCCCTGATTAAGTAAGGTAACCCGAGTTTACCCATAAGGGAGGACCCTCTCACGCGTTAGAGTTATTGCGTCCACGGCGGTTAAGCGATCCCGCGCGCTCACGGAGAGTTATGCCTGTGGCACGGTCATACAATCTGGGAGTCTGCGTGGGGAACCGATAGCTTCCCCCACCTCGCATGTCTTCTCAACCCGACCCCAACAATATAATATACAGAGAGGAAAAAGATCTATCGTTGATCCGCATAATTTGTATTCTCTAAAAACTGGAATACTGTACATTGTTAACAAATACCAATTAGTCAAATTATAAATCAGAATAGATTTAAGTATTGGATGGGTGATGCTGCCGTTCTGGAAGCAACATTGAAGAAATAATGTCATCTTATCTGAACTTGCCTGGATTTTATACTTTCAGTGTATCACGTAACAAGGAAATAAAACCAAAAAAACCGAAGATAAATATGTGAAGCATCCGCATAAGTTTTCTATGTTCAGACTTCGCCATCTGTATATAAGCGGTTGCTTCTGATCTGGAGATCATGTTTTAAACCCGAACTCAGGCAATTCATATAAAGAAAGCAGGTACATGCTGCTTCCTTGCTAATCTTCAAACATTAAAAGCGGATAGAGCATGAACAAAACATATCCATGTATTAGGAACTAATGCCAGGCATTATGAAGCCTGATATAGCTGTACCATCCTGCATTAGCTCCTTCGATATTGTCATATTAATTCTCTCTTCTTATTATTTCGATTTGGCATCTTCGTAGGTCGCCACAGAGCGAGGATTCATCCGTCACTCATTTCGCTTAACCTCCAACATCTTCATTGACCACTCCAACACACCGCGATGATCCGCCCTCACTGCATCCGATAACTTTCTCTTTGGCACTTTCCGTCTTTCCTCGCTACCTGAGCCTCCGCGCCTCAGCTCCTTCTCCGAGTATACTCGCTTCCCTCCTGTCACATGTCCAACCATCTCAATCTCGCCTCCACTTTGCTCAAAACTCGACCCCTGTCCGCCTTCATATATCATCTCTTTATCCTGTCACTCCTCGTCACTCATACGAGAATCGCAGCATCTTATAACCTCCACCTACCAACTCCGCTCTCCGTCTTTTTTGCAGCCCACGCCTCCAAACCACTTACACAATAGCTGGTCTCACACACGATCTTAATTACTTCCCTTCACTCTGACTCCCTTCGTCACAAATCACTCCTGCACTCTTCTCCACGCACATTCCATCTGACCTCATGC
>CM068964.1:24721247-24729659 GCA_035128595.1 Eptatretus atami | reverse complement strand
GGACATGGGGATTGTTAATGCATGAGAGCAAAAATGTGGTGATCTGCGATGGTGGTAAACAGCCATCTTGAAGCCATGGAGGGAAGGATGAGTTTGAAGAGAACGTAGAAGTTGGTTCAAAGGTGGGAAAACGAGAAATTTTCGAATTTTCACCAGAATGCTTGGTGCACCCTGCAGAAACCTTGGAGGGGGGAGGGGGGAGACAGAGCATGGAAAGCAAAAGTGGTGATAGAAGACAGAATGAGTTTTGACAACTTTATCAAAAGTGTTTCATTTCAGAGCATCCAAAAAACACAAGACAAAAAACACAAATCGAGGATTATACTTGAATGGGACACTCGGGGATGTGAGAGTGCAAGGAAGTTTTGAAAGAGCTTTGGAAAATGATAATAGGTGGAAATTGTAAGTCAATATGAGGGCTGCCATGTTGTCTGCTGAAACCAGGAGCCTCGAGTTGGCTCTGAACGGGACATCCGAGAGGTTCAACCAAGAACAGGTGTTCTTCTTGGCTTCGGCACAATAAGTGACCCACCTGGTGGCCGCTCTGCATTAGGGTATTAGTTGAGAGAGATGGAAGGGCCGACGAGTCCAGTCGGATCACGGGAGTCCAGTCGGATCGTCCAAACAGCCGAAGCCGATCGAGCCGAAGACCATCGATCATGTCGTTTGAAAGCAGTGACGGTTGTTTTGAAGCTTTGGGAGTTCTGGATTGTGTTATGGAAGTTTGCGACACACTGAGTTTCAAGGACGCAAATCATTTAAGACAAATTGCATCTTGAAACAATAATGCACCGTCTTTGATCAATCCCTTTTCTGGAACTCGGTCCGTGAAACACGAGGCCTTTTGGACTCGATTTTAACCGCTGTGTTAACCATGCCAGGAAAGGAAGCAACCTTATTTATACCGTTTGGCATTTTATGTTTAGAAATAAAATAAACTTGAGCGAAGTCGATTGCACGCTCCCCACACTTCCCACCCAAAACAAAGTTGAAAGATGGAAAAGAAGTTCCACTAGAAATGACCCAATATCAAATTTTGACTTAAATTCTTCCCATTTTGAGCCCTGTGATCCGAAGTCCCACCCCCCCCCCCCACCACCCTAGTGCATGAACCAGGGGTCAAATCCAATTTTTTAAAAAATACTTCATGTGTCCCCAATGTTAATTGGACATACAAGTTTCGTTAAAAAATGTGTTTTAAAATCCACTCGAGTCGTCTCATTTACCAGGACGTCTCGACTCGTCTCATTTGCCAGGATGTCTCGACTCGTCTCATTTGCCAAGATGTCTCAACTCGTCTTATTTGCCAAGATGTCTCGACTCGTCTCATTTGCCAGGATGTCTCAACTCGTCTCATTTGCCAGGATGTCTCGACTCGTCTCATTTGCCAGGATGTCTCGACTCGTCTCATTTGCCAGGATGTCTCGACTCATCTCATTTACCAGGATGTCTCGACTCGTCTCGTTACCAGGATGTCTCCACTCATCTCGTTCCAGGATGTCTCGACTCGTCTCATTTACCAGGATGTCTCAACTGGTTCATTTCCAGTGATTCTCCACTCACTCGTTTGCCAATATGTCTTGACTCGTCTCATTTCCTGAATGTCTCGATCATCTCATTTGCCAGAGGTCTCGACTCGTCTCATTTACCAGGATGTCTCCACTCATTCTCATTTGCTGAATGTTCTCGATCATGTCATTTGCCAGAGGTCTCGACTCGTCTGATTTGCCAGACGTCTCGACTCGTCTCATTTGCCAGGATGTCTCGACTCGTCTCATTTACCAGGATGTCTCGACTCGTCTCGTTTACCAGGATGTCTCCACTCATCTCGTTTCCCAGGATTTCTCGACTCATCTCATTTACCAGGATGTCTCAACTCGTCTCATTTACCAGGATGTCTCCACTCATCTCGTTTGCCAGGATGTCTCGACTCGTCTCGTTTGCTGAATGTCTCAATCATCTCATTTGCCAGAGGTCTCGACTCGTCTCATTTGCTAGGATGTCTCGACTCGTCTCATTTGCCAGGATGTTCAACTCGTCTCATTTACCAGGATGTCTCCACTCATCTCTTTGCCAAGATGTTCTTGACTCGTCTCATTTCCTGAATGTCTCGATCATCTCATTTGCCAGAGGTCTCGACTCGTCTCATTTACCAGGATGTCTCCACTCATCTCATTTGCCAGGATGTCTCGACTCGTCTCATTTGCTGAATGTCTCGATCATGTCATTTGCCAGACGTCTCAACTCGTCTCATTTGCCAGACGTCTCAACTCATCTCATTTGCCAGACGTCTCGACTCGTCTCATTTTCCGGACGTCTCGACTCGTCTCATTTTCCGGACGTCTCGACTCGTCTCATTTGCCGAATGTCTCAACTCGTCTCATTTGCCAGACTTCTCGACTCATCTCATTTACCAGGACGTCTCCACTCATCTCGTTTGCCAGGATGTCTCGATTCGTCTCATTTGCTGAATGTCTCAATCATCTCATTTGCCAGAGGTCTTGACTCGTCTCATGCCAGACTTCTCGACTCGTCTCATTTACCAGGACGTCTCCACTCATGTCGTTTGCAAGGATGTCTGGACTCGTCTCATTTTCCGGGACGTCTCAACTCGTCTCATTTGCCAGGATATCTTGATTCATCTCATTTGCTGAACGTCTCGAATCATCTCATTTGCTAGACTTCTCGACTCCTCTCATTTGCTGAACGTCTTGACTCGTCTCGTTTTCCGGACGTCTCGACTCGTCTCATTTGTCGAACGTCTCAAATCATCTCATTTTCCAGACTTCTCGACACATCTCATTTGCTGAACGTCTCGACTCGTCTCATTTTCCGGACATCTCGACTCGTCTCATTTGCCAGACTTCTCGACTCGTCTCATTTGCTGAACGTCTCGACTCGTCTCATTTTCCGGACGTCTCGACTCATCTCGCTTGCCAGGATGTCTCAACTCGTCTCATTTGTCGGTAGGTCTCCACTCCACTGTCTGTCTGTTTGTTCGCACAGAATTTTCGTGTTTTTCTCCACACCCACTTGTCGGATTGAGAGGAAATTTTCACCATAGGTGTGACTACTCATGTAGAATGTTTTTATGATAATTATGATGACATAGGTCACGTGGTGTGGCAGCTAGGTAGGAAAAACTGAAAAAAAAATTGGACTTCTGATTCTCTGAAACCGTACCAAGGAAAAAATTGAAATTTGTCACATGGGCAAGTCATCCTCCTGGGGAATGTGATTTTTTAAATTTTTTTTTGTATGTCATAGGTGCCTTCTTTATGACATCATAATTGTATATGTAGAATGCTACATCTGATCAGGATGAAAATTTTTGAGGGTCATCTCGGAATAAAATAGTCCACAGAAAAAAATAGATGACGTCATTGGTCACATGATTCGGTAGCCATTTTTGAAGTTTTTTTTTTTTTTAACATTGTTTAAAAAAAAAAATAAAACTTCAAAAATCCTCTCTGAAGTGGCTGAACAGATTGAGGCGAAACTTTACACGTATGACCACCTATCCATACGGAACAAAAGGTTCACAGATATGATGTCATTTTGTCAAATTGTTTGGCAGCCATATTTGATTTACCCTAAAACCTATTAAAAAAAATCTTCTCCAGAACGGCTTGACAGATCAAGGGGAAACTTCACACAAATGTTCCGCAAGCCTTGGGTGTACAAGTTTGTTAAGGAATAATTGATGTCACATGGTTTGGCAGCCGTATTGGATTGAAGAAAAATATTAAATAATGTTTTCTCTGAAACTGCTTAATCAATCGAAGTGAAACTTCACAATTAGGATCTGGTTGTGGTTGGGAATACAGGTTTTAAATTTCAACTTGATCATACACATGTTCTTACAGCCAGAATTATTAATTTTTTTGATCTGGGTTCTTTTTTATTTTATTTTTTTGATCTGAGGATAGAGAAGCAGCTGAAATGTGATTCCTATCCAGGTTCCTCCTGATAACCTCATCTTTGCTTTTTGCTTGTTCGGATTCCTTATGATCACTCCATTGCAGGACTGTACCTATTTGGTCTTCCATTTGATTTGAATTAAATTAATTTTAATCCCATTCTAAATTAAACTGAATAATAATAAAAAATGTCATGGGTCAGGGTCAGGTGTCCGATCAAAAGGGACGTCTTGTTACCCGGTCATCACTGCCAGCAGTTATAAAGTGGCAGTTCAAGTTATGTCTATTATTAATTACATAACATACCAGTACACAAATGCCACACAAAACAATTCCTGGCGATGGTCTGCAATCTCTGATTGCTCTTTTTCTTGTTGTGATTGCATGAGACGTGTGGTGTCTGCCTTAGATTACAAACCCATCTCAAAAAGGACATCGTGACCTGCAAATTTTCCTTTAGTACTACGACTACTCCTACTACTTTACATTTTTAAATATCTCCACCTGAAAGTCTCCTCGTTTTAAGATTTTTGAGAAGTTTCTCGTTCCTTATGTCCCAGGGTGGTCTCTTGGTGCCACCTGCTGTCACTTTATGGATATCGCGCTTTTTAAACGTAGTCCTTCCAATAAATCCTCCACATATTACGTATGCAACCGTAGCGGTGGGGTTGGACAAATTGAGTAAAATCGAATTGAGAAAAGGAAGAGAAGGGAGGGCCAAAAGGAGAACATGGATTGGATTCAGGGTCGTGGAGGTGCTGACCGCCTCATCATGTGAAACGAAACAAACCTGAGAACGGAGGAACTCCCAGAGACCTGGTCGACGGACTTCGTCCTCATGGAGGACACATTGCATGCTGGTTTCGTGTCACCTGGGGACATCACAGAACACGATGACACTGTCGACTGTTTCAGGTTAAACCGTTTACAATCTCCAGGGGGTTTGTAGACATGCATAATATTCAGACTTCTTATGCCAAAAACGGATGAAAAGCAGAAATGTAGACTTGGGTATGCTTCTTTAGCATTTCCATGGGAACCGATGGGGAATCCAATTTCAAATCCTGAACACTGTATTATATATTTATATCTGTATTTTTCCATTAATCATTGTCTAATGACCCTGTAATTCATGAAAAGTACCCCAATGTTTTTGCCCTGTATACAGTATAATGCTCCTCCATGTGCTTTAGATCTTTATAACAACAAAATATATATTATGAGCAAATACAACCCGTCGCTTCGTGGACGGGAATATGAAGATGTGGGGGAGAAAAGGGGAGGGAAAGGAGAGAGGAAGGATTGAGGAGAAGTGGGAGAGCTAGTAGGAGGTGAGTAAGGGGAGGAGCTACAAAGGGGGGGGAGACCAAGGAAGGTGGGTGAGAGAGTGACGCAACCACAAACGTTGTTATGCACTCCGGAGGAGGGATGGAAGCGAGAAGGATGGGGGAGATAGGTGGGGAAGGGGGGAGTGTGGAGGGGAGGTGGTTTGGGAGGAGTTAAGTCTGAGGGGAGGGGGTTCTGGACTTGCATTTAATTGGGGACTTGAAGGGGGAAAGGGAGGGGTTCTCCACTTACGTTTGGAGTGGGATGGGAGGGAGTACAACAGGATTGAACGAAATGGGGTATGTTAAAACAGCACATTAACACAGCATGTGGAGACCACCCGGAGATGTCTATTGCGGGTAGAGGGGCAGGCAGTTTGGGAGGAGGTCAGCGTGAGTGGAGTGGGAGGGAAGATAGCGTGATGGAAGGGAGGGCGGGTGTGAGGAGAGGGGAAGGGGAGGTGGTGTGAGGGGAAGGAAAGGGAGGTGGTGTGAGGGAAGGGGAAGGAAAGGCAGTATGCGAGAAGGGCAGGGAAAGCAGTGTGAGGAGAAGGGAGGTGGTGTGAGGGAAGGGAAGGAAGGCAGTGTGAGGGATGGGGAAGGGAGGTGGTTGTGAGGGGAGGATAAGGAAGGAAGCATGATGGGAGTGGATGGGAAGGTGGTGTGAGGGAGGGGAAGGGAAGGCAGCAATGATTTGGAGGAGATGGGAAGGTGGTGTGAGGGGAGGGGAAGGGAAGGCAGCATGAGTGGAGGAGATGGGAAGGTGGTGTGAGGGGAGGGGAAGGGAAGGCAGTGTGAGGAGAAGTGAAGGGTGATAAAATGCATCCAACCAGCATTGTTTTCTTTTTAACTGCCGGGTTTCATATAAAACCAGATGGGAACATTTAAAACCCATGCTATCTACCAGGCAAAGGCCTGCCTGCATGCATGCATGCTCGCACATGCAGTGACCTTTGCACCCCTCCCGTCGGCTCACTCCGAATCAGATTTGTACATGCTACACTCTGTAGAAGCCGGATAGGAGTGGGAGAGAGAGGGATAGGGGTGAGAGAGAGGGATAGGGGTGAGAGAGCGGGATAGGGGTGGAAGAGGGTGAGGGGTGTGAGAGGGATAGGGGTGGAAGAGGGTGAGGTGTGTGAGAGGAAGAGGTGATTCCGGCAGATGCAACGCCCAGTTTAACGTCTATCCGAGAGACAGCATGCACATTGATGAATCACCCTGCCTGTGAAACACAAGGATGACAGTTTATAGCTGGGTCGGGATTCAAACCCAGTCGAGACAGCATAGAGTGAGCGTGCGTGCCTCTCGCCTATCCTGCCGTGATGTGGCGATTCATTGCTTTGTAACCACTGAAAACATATTTTACTCATTGTAATCATCTAATTTATTTTGCATTCCTAACTTTAGAGATGTCACCATGAAAAACCGAGCTGTGGTATCACCATGGAAGCTTGTAGAGATCGAAGCTTGTGGAACACTCACCAAGTAGCTTAAGCACTGAAGCAAGCACCGCAACGAAATGGTTGATAAGGAACGGCTGGCTTGGCAAGCGAAAGCAAGCTGATTGGTAATGTGACGCACCTGGAAAACGAAACATCCCCAATTTCTTAACATTTTCAGCTTTCACTCCAGATTTTGACAGTTACTGGGGTCCGCGTGATCCGATCCTCCAAACTGAAATGATATTTCGATGACATACTTTAATTTGTCTTGTGAGAGTAGATGCTGGAAAATCACATCATATAATGCATAAAATCGCTCCAAGCTCTAAATTTGAAAACGATATAGCACTTAAAAAAGTGATGTATTCAGTGATTTGTAGGTATGAAGATGAGGCATTCGATGATGTGAGCGAGGAAAGTGACAGAACAAAATTTGAGCACTTTCTCTTTAAGAAACCATTGCAGCATGTTCCAAATCAGGGCATTGTTGAACAGGCCGAAGAAGATGGCGAATTCAGACCCCTGTGAGGGAGAGCGAGGTGACCCTGGATGACGCCTTGATAAAGGATAATTAAATATGGCCATTAATTATATTTAAAAGAGGTGTTTAAATTAACTCAAACACCCAATTTTCATTCACGCACTCCCTTGGAGGTCTCTTAGCATGCAGGCAAAGTTTGTGGCTGCTGGGTTTCATGGTTTTGGAGTTATGGAGGAGTCACACTGACACATACGAACACTGACTCACACCATTCACACCATTCACACCATTTCAAAGCCTTTATTCCTGAGCAGGGGTCAGCTTTTTTGTGGGCTCCAATCATGGTACCCTTTCTTGTGGCAATGTTTTTACGGCCAGATGCCCTTCCTGATGCCAACCCTTGAGTCGCCTTCGACCCTACAGGGATAATTACCAGTATACTGGTGCTCATTTCGCAGACCTTCGGAAGGATGACAGGCTGAGTCAACCCCCCTGATGGTAACTCAGCGGCCAGCGGGGCTCGAACTCAGGACCCCAAGGATCCCAAGCCACCACCCGAACCGGTAAGCCACACCAGGCTCATACACACACACACTAACATTTATTATTATAGATTCACAAACGGATATGTACATCACACTGGCTTAGTGTGACGCAAACCGTTAGCTCCGCCCATTATTTGGATCGTTTTTGTTGTGTACTTCGTGTTCACAAAAGTACGTCCGCAGATGTGTTAGACAGTGAGAAAGGTGGTGTGGTTTTGACAGGTCTGTCTCAGATTGGCTTCGACTCTTTTTACTTGAAATCCCTTTTTGTTTTCCCCATTTGTAAGTGGTAAAGAGCACATCACCTCCTCCCTTGTCCTGTTTTAACTCTTTCACATTTCTGTTATTACCTGGTGAGTGTAGCGCAAAGCGAGGAAAAGCAATTGGTTTACTTTACTACGTGTGTGTGTGTGTGTGTGTGTGTGTGTGTGTGTGTGTGTGTGTGTGTGTGTGTGTGTGTGTGTGTGTGTGTGTGTGTGTGTGTGTGTGTATGAATCTATGATCGAAGAACTTCAATTGAATTTCACCTTTTGAACACCGTCGAACATGAATCGGCCTGTTTGCACTTCCAAAAACCTGCAGTTCAGCATGACTTTGCCTCTGAATGTGGGAATATTGTACGGAGTCTCATCCCACGCGTTCATGCGCACAGTGGGGTAAAGCAAGTGCTTCACTCTGTGTGTCTGTTAAAAAAATTAA
>CM068964.1:24688119-24718736 GCA_035128595.1 Eptatretus atami | reverse complement strand
GCATCGACATTCAGACAAAAATGGCAGAGCCTAGCAATGCAACGCCGAAGCTAACTTCTTCCAAATAAAAATGGAGGGGTAACCCTTCCCATGTCCTTTTTCTCAAGACAGGGTAAGCCGGTAAGATGTGCCATGAACATTCTAGTTTCTTTTTTGATTAAGGTTTTGATGAGGACATTATTTTTCATCCCAATACTCGACCGCACAATGCACCAGCAAATGATGACGTGATGATTTGGGTCATGAAGTAGGTAGTGGAGATAGGAAGGGTGTTTATTTTTTGATATTTCTGGACGGTACACTTGTTAATTACAAATAAGCACGATCCCTCATGTGCACATATCCTGTTTAAATGTGATGTGTATGTGCGGTGCATTCTCATAATTACAGTAACAAACTATAAAAGCACTCGGTAGAGCGCAAAGCTCCGCCAGGCTGAACAGTTGACGTTTTGTATCCCACTGATGGACGGGATCTGCATTTGGACCTGAAGCAAGATCTAATCGGCTTGTTCTTGTCACCTACCCAACTCGTTCACCAAGTGTTGTTATAATCCGTCCACAACTTTTTGAAATATCTTGCCATATATCCTTTTTGGCCCTCTCTCTCTCTCAATGGTGAAGAATCACTTTTTTATTTTTATTTTGAAAGCACTGTGCATCCTGATGCTCACCTGGATGCGGAGTAACAGTCACTCAAATCCCCCCACACACCCCCTTAGACACTGATTTTGTTTTTCATAATGCCATGAACAAACTTTGGTACGTCATGGGTGATGAAGGTTGTGGTCAAGTTTCATTGAAATTGAGTGTATAGTTTTGAAGAAGAGTGCAAGTAACTATTTTGGGGGGGGGGGGGTCAATCCTCCCGCAGACCCCCTTAATGAGCGCAGATTTTGATACGGTCGATAATACATTTTGGTACGTTACAGGTGATGAAGGTTGTGGTCAAGTTTCATCAAAATTGTGTTTGTCATTTCGGAGAAGAGAACAAATACCTATTTTGAGGGGTCAAAAAACACCCCCTGAAGACCTCTTTAATGAGTGCAGATTTTGATGCGTTCAATACATCTTCTCTAGGAATCAGATATGAAGCTCGTGGCTGAGCTGTTTTGGTTAGTGGTGGCCGAGCTGTTAAGTGTCATCAACATCGTGTGTTTGGTTCAAGCGGTAATGACTGGTGTATACAGACTGACTAATTCACTCACTCATCGTATAAGCTCACCTGCCTAAAGTCCAGGTGAGCCAACTAGAACGGCACTCGGTAGAATGCATACCTCCGTCAAGCTGAACAGTTTACGTTTATGCTATATACTCAAATGAGAACAAACAAGCCTACACAATGTTAGCCATCTTTGCACTACCATAATATGTGTACGTGGATCATCTTTACATCAAATGATAACGTCTGAATATAGTGAGTCACTTTTGTTTACCTTCAATCATTACCATAACCACAAACCTCTGCAAGAACAACCTCCACCTCAACAAATCTGATTTGACTTTCTGTAGTACGCACCATGCCAAGATGCCAATAGAGCCCAAACCATCAAGAAGAGCGAGCAAGATACTTGTTGCAGCGAAGGACGAGATGTTCCTTCTGGACCGAAGCGGCCTGCAGCAGTCCAAAGTTTGAAGAGCAAGACTAAAACACTTCCTCTGGGCATTGGATGCAGGCTCATTAATACCACCGAGGTTCATCACAGTACCATATAGATATACACTCAGTGGAAAAGGGAGGATAGGGTGGTCCAGAGATTCTGTATGTAGTAAGCATGAGGTCAACGTCACACCTTCACATCATCACATTGTCAGTGCACACAAGCCAACAAAACTCCGACCAGCACAGTCCCTAAAAACTCAAACACACTATCTAAGTTATGGTTTTCACCAGCACACTTGCTCTTCTTTCAATAAATTGTTTTATTGGTATTTGCCATTTCGTTTGTTCGAAGAAATATTTTCACGGACTTTGGTGAGAGTGGGATGTTTGGAAGAGGCAGTGAGGTTTTAATGTTTTTTTGGTGAAAGAATAATTCCAAAGGGGGGGGTGAGTGTGAGATTGAGTCGTAGAGAGGTGAAGGTTGAGTGTGCAGAGTTGATTCGGGAAGGGGAGATATTGGTGGTGTGTGGTGAGGGAACCTTTTGAACTGCTATCGAGGAATGATTTAATGAAAGATTTCGAGAAGTATGCAGCCGAGCTCCAAGTTAGTTTGTGTCTAAGTAAACCTGTTTAAATGTTTATTTTAATTCACTCACAGCCTGCAAGGCCTTTGTCAGTAGCTTTATGTAGTACTGCTCTCCCCTATGGGCTGGTACCCCAGCATCGCATCTCTCTTCAAAATTATATGGAATCTAAAGCTCTCAAAATTATTGGAATCTCCCGTGATGAGTCCAAAGCACAAGTCCTGTTGCTCTCACATTGCAGGCAAGCCAGTGAGGTCTCTGTCTTTTTTTAAGGCCTCTCATAGGGCCTTGCTTCCTCTGCTCTCTCAGCCCTCCGACCCTCCCCAACTCCTCCATTACGCACACATTCTTCCAGGAACCCCATCCTGATTAAACACACTGCTTCACTCTTTTGTTGTTCGCTTCTCCCGTTTGTGGAACCGCATGCCTGAGGTTGTTCAATCCAGCTTTTCCCTCGCCAGGGCTTCAAGCAGGTGATGCACCACCGTCTCATGTCATTCCCCATCCCCAACTGCAATGTTTATTACCACCATTAACCCAACCTCAACCCTCATACTTGCAGGTGACTTTCATCCCCCGCTTCTTTTGTTGCTATCTCATTCTCTTGCTTATTGAATCAAACTGTGGTCCCACTGTCACTACACATTGACTGTTTACACTTAATCAGCTCACTCTTCAATGATCCTCGATTTTTTTTTACAGTACTGTGGATAAATGATCTTTTATGTAAATCTAGCTATGCCTCCTGCACGTCGGTGACGGGTTGAATCATAAGACCGTGTGTTGTGCTTCACAAACACAATGCAGTCCATCTGTGAATGTCAATGAGGATGTGAAAAAGGATCTTTTTTTAAACAAACAGTTGTTGTCATGGATGTTATTGTTGTTGTTGCTTGAATGCTCCTTCCATGTACTTTTATATGTTTTTTCCATTGCTTCGAGAGGTATTACTATATTTCCTTTTGTGTGCTCCTCCCGTGTCCCTGTAAAGGGTTCCTTCTGTCCTAGAATAAGAAATGTTGCTGTTGGGACCGCTACATGAAAGCTCGAGCTCCTGCTTCTTCTCCTTCCTCAATCCTGGAAACACGGGCTTTTAAAAACAGGCAAGTCAATGTGATTAAAGGAACGAATTTTTGTTCCAAGTAAATCGATTACTAGCTTTCCATACAAGTCGATGGATTACTACCTTTCCAACGGTACTATTTGTACGATTGTACAGAGCAGAAACTCTTTATAATAAAGTGTTACGGACCCGGACGGAGAAACTCGGCTCCTTCAATATACACATGATACATCTGCTTCCCTGGCTGATGAGCTAACAGTGAAGTCCAATTCGTGAATTACAAACGACAATGAGACATACTGTAATAACATAATCCCCTTTTATTATTACTTGTAACTTACATTTGGTGGAAAAATAAGAAAATAATTTTTTTTGTTTAAGTGATGCTGAACACTTCGACTAAGATTAAGGACTCGCTCAAGTCCGATGCAATAATGTCCTAATATTTTAAGCATATCATATGAAAGATGACAACATATCAGAGAATTATTGTTCCTTCGATGTATGCATTATGTGGCCGGGTGAGGAATATAAATCCATCACATCATTCGTAAAGGCCTAATAATCTGGTTCTCTCGAATCGAGAATTTTCATGATGATTTACTGTAACACGAGAAGAGATAATGGAAAGTAGGGGAGATTTTGCTGAAGGATTTTTTTTGTTAATGGAGTTTTGATTTAAGATTTATTCGTCTTGGAACGATTAAATTAATATTGAGCAAAAAAACACGTTATCCATGTGTCCAGCTATTTTAATGACGTGGCAAACACGTGATTGACCCAACATTTAATGTCTGTTTTTTATACTATTACAGAAGGTCTGGTAAGTAATCTCAGGTCAGACCATAATCGTTTTCATCGTACTCTAAATGCGATGTATCCACAAGGACTGGACCTGGCCTAAAAAGGATTGAATGCATCCAATGCAGAGCAGTACTTCCATAGGAGGAAGCAATCCCGTGAGTTGATATCCATGGGAGGAAGGGGGAGGGGAGAGTGTGAAATTTATGCTTGGGGTATGTCATAAAGATGGTGTTGCTAGTTCCCAGGGAAGTGACATCACGTCCCGCAAGGTCAGTGGCTATGTTTGTCGAAGTCAAATCCGGTGTTGTCGTTTGTGTGTGGGTGTACCATTTGTGTTGCAGCTCCTCCATAAGCCATAGACCATTATGTAAACAAGCTCAAATGAGCTAAGATCCTCGTCCTCTTAATGATGACGTCATAAAACGAATATGACGTCATTGTGATGTATCAGGTTTGCGATAAATTATCTGTGCTAATGCCGGCTTGATTCCCGCAAACAA
Source organism: Eptatretus atami (assembly GCA_035128595.1). Classification (NCBI taxonomy): domain Eukaryota; kingdom Metazoa; phylum Chordata; class Myxini; order Myxiniformes; family Myxinidae; genus Eptatretus; species Eptatretus atami. The sequence continues at coordinate 24,714,183 of CM068964.1, read as the reverse complement.
AATTCAAACGGCTTGCCTAGTTTCGGAGATAATGGTATAGGCGATTTCCATTAGCGGCGATATTATGACGTCAACTTTTTTTCTAGGAAGAATTTCCAAAATCGGAGATGGTTACTGCCTGCGCGTGGGCTTTCTGCATATACATGGCAAGTTTCACGAAGATCCGATGAAAACTCTGGGTTGTGAAACAAAAAATGTCAAAAAATAGGAATGACGTCATAAAAATTGATATGACGTCATAGTGATGTATCATATGTGCGGTAATTCATCTCTGCTAATGCCTGTTCGATTCCCGCAAACGAATTCAAAAAAGCTTGCCTAGTTTCGGAGATAATATTTTAGGCGATTTCCATTAGCGAGATATTTTGACGTCATAACTTTTTTTCTAGGAGGAATTTTCAAAATCGGAGATGGTTACTGTTTGCGCAGGGTATTTTTACATATATATGCCAAGTTTCAGGAAGTTTCGATGAAAACTGTAGACTGTGAAACAAAAAAGTCCACAAGAAGAAGATGAAGAACAACAACGTGAGTAAGACTTAGAGATCCTCCACGAGGATCTAAAAACAATTAATTCTTCTAAACAATTGGATATCGTTTTCCTAAATTTGGCCAGTTATACATGGCAAAGAGTTAACAAATGCCACTGGTGTTTATGAAAAGTGTTACTCATCAAACAATGTTCTTAATTTGACTAATTGGTTTCACCGTGTTGTTTTGAAATCGACAAAGTCGGACAATACGCATTAAAACATGGGCCAAATTCACTTAAGTGCTTCCAGGAAGCAACAAAAGCTTTACAATTCAGGAAACTTGTTCTTTCCTTGCAGGAGGCGCTTTTCTGTGACCGCACACCAGTTAGCATGGTCATAATAGGCCTCAAGTACGTGAAGGTCCGGAATGTACTTCTCGATAAGATGCATCAGCTCTCCTTCACGGAATACATGGTAGTAACGCAAGCAACGAGAATCCACCTCGTCTGCCACAGGTGGTGACTTCCCAATACCTGTTGAAACTGAGGCCGACGAATGACCCGACATCTCAATAGCGGAAGCAGTGTCAACACTGCAAGTACAATCTTGCCTCGTGTGCAGCAACGATGCATCTTGGCAAGATACCTTAACACGCGGTGGTTGTCCTCCTTTTATAGTCTCCTGTCTCGACTGGGAGACCCTTTCATGAGTACCACACAGATCTGGAAGGCTACCATCAGCTCGGCACACAGGCAATCCAAGTTGCATAGTCCTCTCCAATTGCTCCACATCATCCTTGTGTTTGCACTCCAGCACAGCTGCACTTGTATTACCACGATGTGCAGTTTTAGCCGAGGTGCTAGAGGTTTGTGACGGTGCCGAAAATGATGACCTTTCACTATTTGGCTCTGCGCCTTCCAACGAGGGACAATTAAAGTTTTTGAAGCATTCCATCTTTTTTATTTTCCGCGGGTCTCTTTGCAACATGGGCCGTAACCTAGTATTGCCAAAATGGCTGCCTTCCACTTGACGGTTCTGCACTCGTCGTGAGTTACGTGTCTGAGTGGCAAAACTCAATTCCATGGTGATCTGTTGATGGGTCACTGGTTTCCATGGTACAAGCACGTCTTGCTTCTCGAAATGTCGCAGAGGTTGTTCGTGAGCCCAGACACAGACCAGCATACGTCCACCAGGCCGCAGCACCCTCGCAAGTTCCTCCAAGGCTCGGATTCGCCGTTGTTTGGTGCAGAAGTGATGTATCACTACAGACACAGAGATGACATGAAATTGACATCATAAAGACGTGCTTGCAGCAGAAAAAACCAAAATGCCTACGACAATCGAATAACCATGCTGGAATGAACTATTCCCACTCAAATTAACAGTGGCAGCCCACCTGCGATGGAGATGACAGCATCAAGGCAACTGGAACGGATTGGCAAATGTAGGTTGTCACACACTGTAACATCGTGTCCTGCAGTCCGTGCCATGGTAGCCAGTGGTCGGCAATAGTCGCAGCCGAGTGTGAAGGCATGTCCATTTAATCCAAGGTAACGGCCTTCCCCACAACCTGCAGGTTGCCATTTACATCTCAGGTAATGCTTCCAGAGAAAGGAGTTGAAATCCAGGTGTGTCATATTTACTCAATGACAGTCCTTATGTTGCCAGGCAGGGGAACAATCTATATTCTATACTGTCCTTTCCACATGCAGTACAGGTAAGCCGTGCTGTGCCGTGTTGAATCCAGCTGTGCAGAGTAGAAGATCTAACCTGACCTCCCTCACACCCCACATACAAACACACGTACCAACCCCAACCTTTTATCTAGCCCTCAATGTGGTGAAAGCGTTTATCTCCTGCTATGCACGCGCGCGCACGCATACACACGCACACACGCACACGAAGGGAACCATTGTGAATCTTTTACAATAAGTCTTTTGATATACTTCAGAAGGATCTCAACACATTGGGTGCAAGGGAGAAAAAAAAGGTGGGGGGAGTAGTGAGAAAATCTCAAAATTGAGAACATTGTCCCAAGGAGATGAGAGCAGGGTATCATCATTTAGGAAAAACCATTATTTTTGTATTACAAACACACATTTGCTTTGACGAGATAAGAATTTTGCAAGAAAGCAAAAAGGCACATAAGAGCATGAAGCTGGCTTTAGTGTAGTAACTTTGACTTGCAGCAATTTAAGGATCACGGAGAAGCTTGCACATAAATCAGGGGCAAAATGAGGAGATTCGGATATGTCATAGGTGGGTGTGGGATTTGAACCAGAGATGCCAGCTTCACGAGCCATGTGCTCAGATGGGAAAGGAAAACAAGCCGACCCGAATTAGAACAACCCCAATTAGAATTGGATATTTTATTTGCTTTAACCCAAATATGACTCCAACACATGACCTCCTTTCCCACCACCAACCACAATGCCCAACTCTGACTGACCCACGTCGGCTACCAGGCTGCCAGGTTGGAGACGCAACAGGAAGCGTCGCACACGAGGCCATGTGCACAGCCGCATGGTGGTAAAATACGGAGCGATGTTCTCGTACACTGAATGGACGTGCACACGCTCGAGGCGTCTTGCTTCGGCCTCCATGTTCTGGTTCTGGGAGAATAAACAGCTAGTATTACTGAAATATTCAATGCAATAACAGAAAACAAACAAGGTTTCATTCTTATTCTTGTGATTTATTCCAGTGTCACTTGTTACACAAAACATTTGCATTGAAAGTCCTCGAAAACCACTTTTTTGTCTTGGAAAACTCCTGGAAATTTGGTTTTCCATTGCTGCTTGAACCCTGATTAATTGTGTCCATTCTTTTTTAATTAAGCATACCTGGTCTTTGTACTTCTTCTTCTCGTTGTTCCCCTCTCCAAACAATGTAAAACTGTAGCCCAACCTACCTCAATAACTGCTGAAGCCATGATGGTAATTCTTACCCGCAAGGAATTACTTGTCTCTGGGCTAGTGCACGGAACTCAAAATTAAAAATAAATAAATAAAAATCAAACATTCATCGTTTTATTAGGAAATAATCGAATGTAAATTGGACTCAACCAAACCAGCCCAGGATCGTGGGGGGGGGAGAATGGGCAATGGACAGAACATTCCAAATGCGATACATATCCAAACATCCCCCAAATCAACTGAAAGAAGTATTAAAACAATTTAATAACATAGATGGATTTAATCCATTCCAACATAACAATATATATAAAACATTCAAGAATTTTTATTATTTTTAAAACGATATTTGCTTCGCCAAAACGTCGTGGACTGAACCAGAAGCCAAGATTGAGGGGGAGGGGAGGGGTAGAATGTACCATAAGCCAAATTTAATAACATCGATGGATTAAATCCATACCAAAATAACAAAATATATAAAAACTTAAGAATTCTTTTATTAACATCGATGGATTATAATCCATACCAAAATAACAAAATATATAAAAACATTAGAATCTTTTATTAACATCGATGGATTAAATCCATACCAAATAACAAAAATTATATAAAACAAAGAATTTAACTTAAAAAAAATAATAAAACACTACAAAGAAAAGACCGTCCGCATCCGCTTTAGGGATATGTATAAAATTTGGTGGTGTCAGGGGGTGAAGAGGGGGAGATTGTTAATGTGATATTCATCACAGCCTTTTTCGATGCTGAATACTGAATAATATATACAACACACAAAGAGGAAGATCAAAATATAAATGCAAAATGCAAAATGCAAAGCCCATCATGTATCACGTTTTATATTCAGACGACGTCTTCTTTTTTTGACGGAGGCAGGCAGGCACGCAGACACTGAGCTGGAACTCCTTTTATATATATGTAGTTTAAGCATTTTATGAAAACAAATCGAACGTACAAATCGACCCTACCCCACCCTGTCATTCGGTTTTTTTATACGTTTATTGTCTGCTGTGGTTCGCAATGCCACGCGGATTGCATAACAAGCCAATGTATGGATGCACTTCGAGTGGTGATAAAGCAACAATCATAGTGTGTTGACTTGACTTTATATCCCATGTACTAGACACAAATGTTGACCTGAATTGTAGTAACATGGAATATGGTAGTACCATGGAGTACGGTAGTATCACGGAGTATTACCATACTCGATATTATACGTAACAAAATATATAAAACATTTAGCATTTTATTACTTCCAAAAAAAAATGTAAAAACATAGGAGGGATGAAATCTCAAAAACACAAGCAAACAAGGTAGGAATGACACCACATTACGATGCCACAATACGGCACAAAAATTCTCTTCTGGATTACCATCACATATTTTGACATTTTACTTTTGTTGTGGGATTGTGGTGGAACAACGTCAAAAGATATTGTGATGCTAAACCAGAAGAGGATTGTGGTGTCGTGTCGGAGCGTCATTCTTATGGTGCCCAACTATAGATAATTATCATTCATATGGTGCATCGCAAGCAATGCATTGCATCAACAGGTAGTCCATCCAATGAATGGAGTGTTACGCCAGTTGTCCCATCTGCTCGTCTTTCCCAGTGTAACTTATAGTTCCCTTTGAAAAATAGTAGGTCATTGTGTGCTGGTACCATATCCATATTAGAACTTCATTCCCTGAACTGTTTTTGCACTAATTTTTTTATTTCTTTTTTTTTTTGAAAAAGGCTCACTTGGCTGTGCCTGGATGGGTTTGAGGGTGGAGGAGTAGCAGCTGAAATGTGAATCTTATCCTGGTTTCTCCTGTTGACTTCATCTTTGCTTGTTTGGGTCCCTTCTGATTCCTCCAATGCACGACTGTACCTATTTGGTGTTCCATTTGATTTGAATAGAATATGATAAAACTTGGTGGAGGAGTGGGTACTGTTGTAGCAGTGTAGCCATGACTATAGAAATGATGCAACCAGCATCCAGTCGCTGCAGACGCATGATTCAAATCTCTGACTTGTGCCGTTATTTTGCAAACACAAACGAACTTGTCTTCACAAGGCGACAGAGATAGTGAAGATTTTGGAAATGAAAGGAATTGGGGGTATTTTTTAAAGAAATTTAGATCTTTTAAAAACTAGACAACTGGTCAAAAAGTAGTGTATTCATGTTTAGGGAGGCATCATGAATGTAAAGCCTCTACCAAGGTATGTTTTTGTAGTTATGATAAAACTTGGTGGATGAGTTGGGTAGGTGACAAGAAGAAGACGAGTAGGTTGAGGTTGAAGTATGGATCCAGATCTGGTTGATCAGTGGGATACTGCTCAGCCGAGAGAAGGTATGAGCTACACCGAGTGCCATTCTTATTACCTTCCTTCAGAGAGTGTATTGTGTTTGGGTCCGTTTGTCTGTCTGTTTGCCGCAACCACTCGGCTGATTGAGACAAAATTTTCAGCACAGGTGCGACTACTCATGTGCAATGTTTTAATGATAATTATCATGTCATAGGTCACGTGATGTGGCAGCCATGTTGGAAAAACGGAAAAACTTTGAACCTCTATCTCTGAAACCACACCAAGGAAAAAATTGAAACTTGGCACCTGGCAGGCACTCCTCATGGGGAATAAGTGTGATTTTTTTATGACGTCATAGGTACCTTCATTATAGCCTGGTGTTGGCACAGTGGTTAGGGCAGCGGCTTGGGACCCAAAAGGTCCTGAGTTCAAGCCCGTTTGGCCACTGAATATATATATATATATATATTATATCCAAGGTCGTATAACACCAGGGGTTGACTCAGCCTGTCATCCTTCCGAGGTCGGTGAATTGAGTACCAGTGTACTGGGCCCGGTGTATGCCCCGGTTAGAATAGGTGTACCATATCCCTGTGTGTCGTAAGAGGGACCAGGGTTGCGTCAGGAAGGGCATCCGGCGTAAAAACCTATGCCAAATCATTATGCGGAAACAAAACGAATTTCCATACCGGATCGGTCGAGGCCCGGTTACCAAGACCGCCACCGGTACCGGTGGTCAGCAGGGTACCAGTGGAAATTGTGCTACTGCTGGCGAAGGAGGAGAGGAGACGGGAAGGCGAGTCCGGAAGCAGTGGAAGAGGGGAAGGGTAGAAGTGTGGAGGTGAGAGTTCGAACTCTGAATGTTGGGACGATGACTGGCAAAGGGCGAGAGTTGGCTGATATGATGGAGAGAAGAAGGTGGACATACTGTGTGTACAAGAGACCAAGTGGATGGGGAGCAGGCTAGGAGCATTGGAGGTGGTTTCAAACTGTTCTACCATGGTGTGGATGGGAGGGAAATGGTGTCGGGGTAATCCTGAAGGAAGATTATGTCAAGAGGTATTGGAGGTGAGGAGAGTGTCTGACCGAGTGATGAGTGTGAAGTTGGAAATTGAAGGGTGATGATGAATGTCATCAGTGCATATGCACCGCATATGGGGTGTGAGATGGAATATAAAGAAGATTTCTGGAGTGAGTTAGATGAAGTGTGGAGAGTGTATCTAAGGATGAAAGAGTGGTGATTGGAGCAGATTCAATGGCATGTTGGGGAAGGGAATAAAGAGGATGAGGAGGTGATGGGTAGGTACGGTCTCAACAAGAGAAATGGGAAGGGCAAATGGTGGTAGAGTTTGCAAAAGAATGGAAATGGCAGTGGTAAATACGTATTTCAAGAAGAAGGAGGAACACAGGGTGACATACAAGAGTGGAGAAAGTGCACACAGGTGGATTACATCTTAAGCAGGAGATGCAACCTGAAAGATTAGAGACTGTAAGGTGGTGGCAGGGAGAGTGTAGCTCGACAGCATCGTTGGTGGTCTGTAGGATGATTTTGGAGGTGAGGTTGAGAAGAGAGTGAGGGCTGAACCAAGGACCAGATGGTGGAAGCTGAAGGAGGAAGACTGTTGCGTGGAATTTAGGGGAGGCGAGACAGGTGTTGGATGGTGTAAGATGGGTGGGATATTGGGCAACTACAGCAGAAGTGGTGAGGGAGATAGCTAGGAAGGTACTTGGTGTGACATCTGGACAGAGGAAGGAAGATAAGGAGACTTGGTGGTGGAACAAGGAAGTACAGGAAAGTATAAGGAAGAAGGGTTGCGAAAAAGAATTGGATAGACAGAGAGATGAAGAAGTAGGCAGGAGTACAAGGAGTGGCGGCAAAAGCAAAGAGAGAGGTGGCAAAGGCTAGAAAAAGGCATATGACGAGCTGTATGAGAAGTTGGATACAAAAGAAGGGAAAAGGATTTATTCGATTGGCAAGACAGAGGGACCGAGCTGGGAAGGATGTGCTGCAGGTTAGGGTGATAAAGGACGTAAATGGGATGTGCTGACGAGCGAGGAAGTGTGTTAGAAGGTGGATGGAGTACTTTGAGGAGCTGATGAATGAAGAAAATGAGAGAGAGAAGGTTGGAAGAGGTGGAGATAGTGAATCAGAAGTGGGTGGATCAGTAAGGATGAAGTGAGGAGTGCTATGAAGAGGATGAAAGTGGAAAGGCGGTTGGCCAGATGACATACCAGTGAGCATGGAAGTGTTTAGGAGATGGCAGTGGGTTTGTTAACCAGATTGTTTAATAAAATCTTGGAAAGTGAGAGGATGCCGGAGGAGTAGGATTAAGTGTACTGGTTCCGATTTTCAAGAACAAGGTGATGTGTAGAGCTGTGGAAATTACAGAGGGATAAAGTTGTTAGCCACACCATGAAGTTGTGGGAAAGAGTAGTGGAAGCTAGGTGAGAAGTGAGGTCGATTTGTGAGCAGCAATATGGGTTTATGCCAGGTAAGAGCACCACTGATGCAATGTTTGCTTTGAGAATGTTGATGGAGAAGTATAGGAAGCCAGAAGGAGTTGCATTGTGTGTTTGTGGATTTAGAGAAAGCTTACGATAGGGTGCCAAGAGAGGAGTTGTGGCATTGTATGAGAAGTCGGAGTGATGGAGAAGTATGTGAGGATTGTGCAGGATATGTATGAGGACAGTGTGACAGCGGTGAGGTGTGCGGTAGGAATGACGGACCGGTTTAAGGTTAAAGTGGGATTGCACCAAGGATCAACTCTGAGCCCTTTCCTGTTTGCAATGGTGATGGACAGTTGACGGACGAGATCAGACTGGAGTCTCCATGGACTATGATGTTCGCGGATGACATCATGATCTGTAGGAGAGTAGGGAGCAGGCTGAGGCGAGCCTTGAGAGGTGGAGGTACGCACTGGAGAGAAGGGGAATGATAGTCAGTAGGAGTAAGATGGAGTACATGTGCGTAAATGAGAGGGAGGGTGGTGGTATGGTGCGGTTGCAAGGAGTTGAGGTGGGAAGGTGGATGGGTTTAAATACTTGGGATCAACTGTCCAAAGTAACGGAGAGTGTGGGAGAGAAGTGAAAAGAGAGTGCAGCAGGATGGAGTGGGTGGAGAAGAGTTGCAGGAGTGATTTGTGACAGAAGGGTAGCTGCAAGAGTTAAGGGGAAAGTATACAAGACGGTAGTGAGACCAGCTATGTTTGGTTTGGAGGCGGTGGCGCTAACAAAAAGACAGGAAGCGGAGCTGGAGGTGGCAAGTTAAAGATGCTGCGATTCTCGTTGGAAGTGACGAGGAGGACAGGATAAGGAATGAGTATATTAGAGGGACTGCGCAGGTAGGACGGTTTGGAGACAAAGTGAGAGAGGCGAATTGAGATGTGTGGACATGTGCACAGGAGGGAAGCGGAGTATATCGGAGAAGGATGCTGAAGATGGAGCCGCCAGGCAGGAGGAGAAGAGGAAAGCCAAAGAAGAGGTTCATGGATGCGGTGAGGGCGGACATGCGGGTGGTTGGAGTGTCAATGGAAGATGTGGAGGATAGAGCAAAATAGAGACGGTTGATCCGCTGTGGCGACCACTGGAGAGCCGAAAGAAGAAGAAGAAGAGGTACCTTCATTATGATGTCATAATTGCATATGTAGAATACCACATCTGATCAGTATTAAAATTTTAGGGTCGTCTCGGGATAAAATGGTCCACAGAGAAAAAGAATTTGATGACGTCATTAGTCACTTGATTTGGCAGCCATATTGTTTTTTTTTAAACCTTCAAAAATCTTGTTCTCTGAAGTGGCTGAACAGATCGAGGCAAAACTTTACGCATATGACTGCCTATCCATGAGGACCAAAAGGTTTACATATATAACGTCATCAGTCACATGGATTGGCAACCATATTGGATTTACCCTAAAACCTATTAAAATCTTCTTCTCCAGAACAGCTGGACAAATTGAGGCGAAACTTCACACAAATGTTCCCCAAGCCATGTGTGTACAAATTTGTTAAGGAATAATTGATAGGTCACATGATTTGGCAGCCAAATTGGATTGAAGAAAAATATTAAGCAATGTTTTCTCTGGAACCACTTAATTATCATGAAGCTTCAAATTTATGATCTTGTAGTGATTGGGAATACACATTCTAAATTCCAACTTGATCGGACACATGGTCTGGTAGCCAGAATTACTTAATTTTTTGAAAAAGGCTCACTTGGCTGTGCCTGGATGGGTTTGAGGGTAGAGGAGTAACAGCTGAAATGTGAATCTTATCCTGGTTCCTCCTGATGACTTCATCTTTGCTTGTTTAGGTCCCTTCTGATTCCTCCAATGCACGACTGTACCTATTTGGTCTTCCATTTGATTTGAATAGAATTTATTTTAATCCCATTCTAAATTAAATTGAATAATAATTTTTAAAACGTCATGGGTCAGGGTCAGGTGTCCAATCAAAGCAGGGTTGCATCAAAGTGGGACATCTTGGTACCCGGTCATCACTGCCAGCAGTTATAAAGTGGCAGTTCTAATTATGTCTCATTGATTACGGAACACACTGGTACACAAACACCACACAAAACAAGTCTGGTGAGGGTCTGCACTCTCCGATTGCTCTTTTTCTAGTTTTGTCTGTGTTATCACAAAGAATGTTTCACAAATTTCCAAACACCCCACAAGCAAGAAACTTTTATCAGGGAACATAAAAAACTGTTTAAAAATTTCAACTTTTATTCTTTCTTAAAACCCCGGCAACTGGTCATTCAACAAAACGTTACTCTAACTTGTCCATTGGGCGACTATAACGATTGATAACTTCTACAAAAGTAAACTTTCAAAAACAATACAAAACACTTTAAAAGGGCATCAGCTATACACGAGGCAAAACCCCCCACAGCCCCAACACCACCACCTTCCCCTCCCCACCACTTCCTTCCCCCTCCACACACCTCCCCCCTCCTCCACTTAACCCCTCCCCCACCTCCTCCCCTCCTCACTAACCCCTCCCCCACTCCTCCCCTCCTCACTTAACCCTTCCCCTCCCCCTCCCACACCACCTCCCTCGGCTCCTCTCCCCTCCGCCCCAAAATCAACTCCCTCCCCTCTTCACTTAACCCTTGCCCCCTCCCACACACACCACCTCTTCCCCCCACACCACCTCCCTCCCCTCCTCACTTAACCCTTCCCCCCTCCTCTCCTCCTCACTTAGCCCTCTCCCTCCACCCCAAAACCATCCTCCCTCCCCTCCTCACTTAACCCCTTCCCCACCTCCCCCCCAATCCCAACTCCCTCCCTCCTCACTTAACCCCTCCCCCCCACACCACCTCCCTCTCCTCCTCACTTAGACCCTCTCCCCTCCACCCAAAATCAACTCCCTCCCCTCCTCACTTAACCCTTGCCCCTCCCCACACACACCTCTCTCCTCACTTAACCCTTCCCCACTCCCCCCAATCCCATCTCCCTTTCCTCCTCACTTAACTGCTCCCCCCCCCTCCCTCGCTCACCTCCAGCCCCGTACACGTGTAAGTGTTGGATGGTATGTAATCATCCGCTGATGATGATCGAGGAGATACAACATGCACGACCCCTACGACCTTCGACCAAAAGCCCCCAATTCGTTTCATTTACAAAATCTTCAATCCCTCTGCAGCTGCATGAAAACAAGTTCGTTTGTGTTTGCAAAATAACAGCAAAAAAAAGAGAGAGAGAGATTGGAATCATGCATCTGCAGCGACTGCATGCTGGTTGCATCATTTCTGAAGGCATGGCCACGCTGCTGTACCACGATGAGGACATCGAGAGGAAGAAACAAGCATGACCTCACGCAACACTTTCACGAAACATTGTCCAAAAGGGTACACCCGACGACCCGAGCCCCGATGCACTGTATTCGGACAAGTGGAAGAACCGGCTCCAATTGTGACATCTCTCGAGTCTAAGAGCAGTGTGTCCCACATTCCTGGCATGCTCCAGGTCCCGAGACAGACACGATCCGGTGGCCATCGCGATGCGCGACCCGAGCGCTGATCCGCATCTCAAACGGGCATTGCCGTCCGCATGACATGGGAAAAGTTCGCTGCGGTCATTTCGCCTCTGCACCGTTTGGTCCCACGTGCAGGTCCACCCCCATCGCGTCTGTCCCTCTATAGCCTCGGGTCTGTCCCCTAGCTCGGCGTTCCGCTCCGGTGAGAACCGGGCCGCTCGAGCGTACGTACAGAGTCCTCGGATTAAACGCACGGATGGTACGTACGCGTGCAGGGAATTCACTTAACAAAGCGGATAACGAAAATACTTCTCCGGTAAACGGAACACGTGGCACGATATGTACGGATTCCCCAAAGCCGCACCGCGGACGCAAGTGAAAGTTACCGCGAGGGCACCACGGCCAGTGAATAGTGACCCTTAGATACGACTTTCCGAGTAAAGAGCCGCCACGGACGTTCGCCTCACCTTGCACGTGCTCGATCGAGAGACGAAAGTGGAGCGGGACACGTGACCCTCGCGTCAGACTCCTTTCGTCTCCCAATCGCCCATCACGTCGCTCCGCCTGGCAACGTGTGGACTCGGGCGGGAGGGAGGCGTTGTCATCGGGCGCCTTCACCTGGTGATTACAAACGAGACGGTCGGCCGGTTTGTCGGTGCGCCACTCCATGACCTGTGTCCATTCGTCACCGGGTCGTGTTCTGTACCCGTACGATGTGCAGGGCCATCAGAGCAGTTCGGACTTTTGTTTCAATCCCGACCCGGGATATGAATCTCTGACTACTTTGCCGTCCCCAATTATTCCCAGCTGCCTGGAGGATCGACTGGAAAAAGTGGCCCAAGTCTTTCACACTTCAGCTAAATTTTTCCAAAATATCAAGTCCAATGCACATGATTTTCCCCATCATTGACACAACTTTCTAAACCCGAACCACCAAACTGCACTACCACACGCAAACCAATAGCTTACATAAGATTATTCAGATAGCAAGGCGGATTTTTTACATCTCCAATCGGTCAGGGTAATCAATGTCGCAAGGTGGATTCTTCATACCATCCCCATTAGGTCAGGGTAATCAATAATCTGAGAAGGAATTATTCAGGTAGCAAGGTGGATTTTTCATACCATCATCATTAATCAGTTAGGCTAATCTATAGGTCACAAGGTGGATTCTTTATACCATCAATCGGTCAGGGTAAGCCAAAGATCGAAGATGGATTCTTCATACCATCATCAATAGTTAGCAAGGTGGATTTTTGAGGGGAATCTGAACTCGTGTTTTAAGCTTTTCGTGCAAGAAGACTTCAAAATAATAGAAATTGAGTTTTGCTTTTGCGATGAATCTTGCAAAGGGGTCGGAAAAGTCCAATGGGACATCGCTCTTCGCCAGACCACGTGGTCGGTCAATACGCAAAATGCAGATATAATAGAAACTGGTGGTAATAACAAAGTTCAGTAAAACAGTGTACTCTCTCTCCTCGTGTATACATGTTAGTTAGATCATAATAACAGTAATTAGCATGTTATACATTAAAATAAAATAAAAATGAACAAACGGGACAAAATACAATTCAAAATCGGTCCGATTGGCGATGAGTCCAGGAGACATCCGATTGGAGGAATTTCAATTTACAAGATGTTTTTGATGCAAAAATTCTGTTTTCAATCCCTGGGATCGGCTCAGCTGAGAAATTACATCCTGTACCATGAACTGAGCACGGGAACATCATGCACTAAATGTAATGTACGATCATTAAATAATTTCAAAACTTCTACACTTTTAGAATTTCTTTCATTAACCGGGGCAAAAAAATATCATTGACAACTAAATTTATTCATAAAGAAAGATTTAAAACCTGAACAATTCAGTCACAATGATACCCTAAACCATCCTCCAAAAACAATCCACAGAAATATTGGAACACCAGCATCACTATTTCCCCGAATTAACATCAATCGATTTAATGATCATCAGACTAAAATACTGTACGCCAATTGGTGTCTGTCTGTCCCTTTTAAATTCGATACATTTGGTCGTTACTTATCCAAACTTAAGGAAAACAGTGCCGCCTTGCCCTTCCAAGCTTTTGCAACCACCCGTGAATCTCTCTCCTCTCCCCTCCCCTCTCGTCTCCCCCCACCAAAAACGCCCATGGGTAATGAAAATCCTTCCCTCCCCCCCCACACACACACAAAGTTAACTTTCTAAAAGTTCACACAAAAGATTGCAAACATGAAAGGTCCAGAAGAGGGCCATGCCTCATCAAGTTTATAATTCATTTGAAAGTTTTCAAAATATACATAAGATATCAAATTTATACCTATCGCAAAGACCTTTACAATTTGGAACATCTTTTTGTTTTCGAGTCATTTTTTTAGGCCTTTTTGAGTCACTCAGGCAATGGAATTTTGGTCTAATTTAATGTAATGTCACAATGGGAGTTCGACAATGAAAGTAAAATTTAAATAGAAATGTAAACACACCTTTCCTCCCTCCTCCCTCCTTCTCATCAAGGAATACAGCAATTTAATTATACACAACATACAGCACGTCTTACACAAGTCAGGTAGGATGGCCGAGAGGTACGCATACTCGCCTCTAAACTGTTTCGCCTGGGTTTGAATCCCGAACCAGCTATAAACTGTCATCCCGGTGTTTCGCAGGCAGCGAGATTCATCAATGTGTGTGCCGTCCCTCGGATGGACGTTAAAGATCCCATGATGTCCTTCGTGAAGAGTAGGCAAGTCATCGCTGACACCCTGAACAAATTACAAATTCCTACTTAAAACTGCATCAGCAGCACAGCCACACCTTCAGCAACGACGCAAACCTGTGGAGATGTGCTGCATATGAAAGAGGAGAATCTTATAATACAAAAGAAAAGCTTCACCTCAACAAGAACACCAAACAAAACCAAGAGGAGAAATAACATTGCACTTTCTATGTTCAGCGATCGGTTTGGGGAAAGGGGGGGGGGAGGAGGGGAGGCCTGTGGCCTGATGTGACATACTGAATATTTACACTTCATCAAGGCAACAGTACATGTAAGCAGAGAACCTGGAGATAATTCATCCCATTATTTACCCACCACCGCACTTTTGGGTTTATGGCTTCCTCACAATGATTGCTCCTGGTATGAAAGATAAAAATGGATAATCTCGCATACTACCACGTGCTTGTGGTATTTCAAACCGTTGGAGCTTCAATCATACAATCAGACACAAACCCAGCTTCCAACAGTCCATCGCAAGCATCTTTAAATCATTAGGAATGTCTCAAACAGTCACCAATGGCTAAGTTACATTCGTAATAATCATCCAGCTGATCACAAAATAGAAAAGGAAGATGGGGTAGACAGCCAGAGCCTTCCGGTTGGGGGGCTGGCTGTTTCCGAGGAAGGTCGTGGAAGCTGCAGCAGAGAAGGGAGCAGTGTCAGCAAATCTGAGGTTTATACTGGCATGACAAGCAGGGAATTCCATTCTACTCTTGATTTCTAGGCTGGAGGTGGGGGAGGGAGGCTGTCACTCTGAACTGCAGACTCACCAAACGTGGCCCAGGCGAAGGCCAAGGTGACGCAAATGAAGCGAACGATAAACATGGCAAGAGGAAGGCTTCCTTTTGCCAGCAGAGTCACGTGGCACAGAAGCAAGGAAACGCTGAGCGGCATGACGCAATACCCCAACACACACAGACTTTGGAAGAAAGAACTGTGGGAGCGCAAACGAAACAAAATGTCAATTCAAACAACCAATGACGGAGCATCTTCACAAAGGGATTTCTGTTTAAGACTAAACTCTACCAAGGTAGAGCATGTAAATAATACTTTTCACTTTGCCAGAATCACATTGAACAGCTTACATGGTGCCACCAAGCAGGTGAGAATTAAACGTGACCACAATCGCTCCAAACCACACAGTCACAAACACCTCAGCAAACTGTGGGACTCCATGAGTTGGGCTGTCTGCACCTTTGCCTTGCAACATCCTGCAAAAGGTTGGACAAAATGGAAATGACGAACGAAAGTTGAAAGCTGCAACAAAACAAACGTCAAATAAACCCATCAATGTTTGCTGACTTGCACGTGACATCATTCACATTTAATAATTCAGAGCATCAGTGGCTCAACAAATGCCTCGACAGACAAACATGTCTGGGCAGCTGTGGCCTTCCAAAGCTGTGAGGGTTGAATGGCCACGGTTGCTTCCTCATTAGCAAGTCCGAACCATAATTTCACACTTGATCAGAATGCCAATCAGCGTAATTGTACGTATGTGACATCCTGCCAAATTGTTCATTTCCTCTTGAGAAGTGGGCAAAATGTCGTCGTCAGAATGAGACAGGAGGTCTGGACGACATGCATCTTATGACAATTATTACTGAAGTATTATTTTTTTTAATTCAGCGTGCATAGGAAATCGTTCAGGAAGATTTGATAAAGTTCGAACCAGGCCATTACATTACGTTAATCCGATTTATTATGAGGAGAGTACAACCATTGAGCAACGGACAAAGAGGCTCGTGCAGAAATGCCAACAACGACTTGAAGATCTTGATCTGAAAGATAGCTCAGTAGTGTGCTGGCCTTTGAGCGATCTCGTCCAGCATTGGTTCCAAAAGTGCAAGATCAAACCCAAAACAAATATCCTTGCGCTTCGCAGGGAATGTCGTTTGGCAAACCCTCCCATCTACTTTCGAACAGTCTGCTCGAAGAACTTCAATCACTCAAACTTTTGGGCCTCACTCAGCCATGATCTTTCTTGATCAAACCACATCTCTAAGTCGGCCTCCAAAGTCCTTCCTTGGCACACCTGAACTCTTATGTTCAGGTGTGCCAAGGAAGTATGAAGCCTTCATCTGCAACTTGTTGAAGTACTACTTTCCCCTCTGGGCTGGCGCCCCTGCCTCACACCTTGCTCAGCTCGATACCACAGAAACCAAGACCTTCAACATCAGTGGAATCACACTCGACAACACTGAGTGCAAGAGGTCGGAAGTCTCTGTCTTATACTGTCTTGTTTCTGGTTCTGCATACTCTGCTCTTTCTCCCAACTCCCACCCCCTTCCTCCCCCAATGTTTCTTGGATAGACATGGTCTGCCAGCAAATCTCTTCTGATAAAACTACTGAAATCCAGAATCACTGTTCACCTCCACTCATTTGTTCTCCTTTTTTCCGACCTGTGTAACCAACTTCCACATTTTCTTCAATGGCACTCTTCACTGCAGGGCCTCAAGACAGCTGTTCACCACCATATCAGATCATCCCCCATCCAGAACCATGATCATTTCTACAACCGTTAACTCTCCCCATGCCCACTTCCTTCCAAGTTTCCAGTTTTTCCTTCTTGAGAATTTGTGGCTGTATCCATCTTGTCCACCCCCTGCCCTTGTTCCTCCAAATGTCTCTCTATTTTGTCCCTCGGCCTTGCTGTTGGCGTGTGCTTGCTGATGATGGTAGATTGGAAGTTAAGCTGGTTATCCAAATCCAAGAGGAAAATTGCATCCAAAGTGTAGTTATTTATTTTCAGCTAATCAGCAATCACCTGATTAGCAACAAAGGTGGAGACAGTATGCTTTATGGTTATCTCAAATCAAACCTTGGAATGGCTGTTTGGCATTTCGTACATCCAGGTTATTGAATATTCAATAAGACAGAATGTTTATCCCCCCCAAAAAACACATAATAATGATAAAAAAAATTTAAAAATAATCTATTATAAATTTCTTTTAAAATTATATATTTATATACCAGACTTATGCAAATCTTGGAAATGACGAACATTCAGGAAATGCACTAATCCGTGGTCACATGGCAAGTTCTCAGGAGTAATGATGAGAAAGATGATTGTCAGGATAGGGGAAGGGTTATTAAGAACATAAAATAAAGTATAATTTCTTGCATTAAGAACATAAAATAAAGTTTATTTTCTTGAATTACTAAGATCAAGAAATGCACCTTTAATAATAATGATCACAAACTTGATCCAATAATGCGATGGCAATGTTGATGGAGACGATAATGTTGGAGGGTTGGAGGGGGTTGTTGTGTTGACGGCCCATAAATGTGGAAAATAGTTCGCCAATCCACGATTATTCGAGCACATTGGCCACAATCCATAAGCCTTGCCTCAATAAATTTATTACAGTAGAGCGAATCTGCAAAGGGGAAACCTAGGAACGGCAAGGCCCTCCTGTACTTCACAATAAATAACCATTCCTTTCACGCCGTGAGGTGCATAGGACTGCCGAGGGAGTTTCATTGGCTTAGTACAATCCTGGACGGGTCACCATTCCGACACAGGATACTTGAATGGCTTCTTACCCCAGTAAGCTGGTACTCATTTTGCCGAACTCAGAAGGATGGCAGACCGAGTCAACCCACCTGGTGTTATTTCAGCGGCATGACAGGGGCTCAAACTCAAGACCCTAATATCTTAAGCCAGCCATCTTAACCTTTAAGCCAACACCAGGCTGTACTTTACAATAATGAAAAGTTATTAACACAAGGCTTGTGCTCATCAACTTGGAATAAAGAGCTGTGTTCCTCCAAATCATTCGATAGATGACGTGTTAGCACTTGGTTTTTCAAACCCGTGGGCACGACCCCAAGAGGGTCGCCGAGCAAATTTCGTGGGGTCGCGGGCGTCCGCTTGCAGCGAAAAAAAATTGTCTATTTTCGATCGGTGTTCGCTTTTACGGGATGTAATATAAACGGTTCATTCAAAGTATGGGAACCGGCGCAACATGACGCTTGGAATGGGATCCAGCCGATGCGCGGGCTCGCTGAAGGGCAGTTCATTTTGGCGGGAAATTAGTGGTTTGATCCACGGCTCTCAGACTCAGACTCTGACTCTATCATTAACGTCTATTCACGTCTCCACGTATGACTCGAGACCTTATTTGTGATGGCAGCACCGGCCACCAGCAAATCTCGAGAACGTTCTTAACCAGGATAAATTTCTGGACCTTGGATTTTACTACATGGTGGATAAAAATGGGGCACAGAGGCCTCAGTGTGTGATTTGTTTTGAAGTGCTTTCTATGAAAGCACTTCAAATTTTTCATAGAAATTTTGTCTATGAAACAAAATAAATTGCAGAGGCATTTGACTACAAAACATGCACCTTATCAGGATAAGGAGAGAGCGTTCTTTGAGAGGAACTTCTGCACTCAGAATACGCGTCTTGACAGAGAGGGACAATGCCATCAGACCAATTCTCGGGCATTGAGGCCTCGTATCGAGTGTCGCTCCATGTTGCCAAGACTAAAAACCTCATCCATTGCGGAAGAACTCGTGCTGCCATGTGCAAAGGACATGGTATTCTGATGGTTGGGGAGGAAGCGCGAAGAAACTGGCAGTTATACCCCTCTCTGACAACACCATCCAACGCAGAATTGAAGATTTGAGTCTGGACGTAAGGCTCAGGTCGTACAGAAGATCAAGGATCGCCGTGGCACGCATACAAGTTGGACGAGTCCACTGATATCGCATCGTACGCGCAACTCATCATCTGGGTCTGCTTCATCAAGGCTGATAACTGTCGATGAGCCTCTGCTCATCAAACCATTGGAGGCCACCACCAAAGGCGAGGACCTTTTTGGGAAAGTAGAGCAGTTTTATCGTGACCATGATCTGGACTTCGGAAGTTGCTCGGTTCTACACAGACGGCGCGCCAGCAATGTTAGGAGTGCGTTCTTGGATTCAAGGCTAAATTGCTTGAGGTGGCTCCTCAGACCTCCATGGTACACTGCATATTCACCGAAACGGCCGCCTCTCGTACTTTGCAGAAACCTTGCAGAGCGTGCTCTCAGAAGTCGTAAAAATGGTGAATCACATCAAACGAGCGCCCTCAACACTAGGTTATTCAGGCTATTCTGCCAGGAGATGGACGCCACCATAAGAATTTACTATTCTACACTCAAGTCAGATGGTTATCTCGAGGAAACCTTCTTCTGCGCGTACGAGCTCAAAGATGAACTGAGGAGTTCTACGCACACAAGGGAAAACGCATGGGTAGCGTTGCTTGAGTCGGACTCTTGGCTGTCAGAACTGTGCTATCTCGTTGACATCTTTGAAGTCTCAATGTCCTCAACCGCTCCCTCCAAGGCAAAGAGCCAACCTCATGATTTTCACGACAAAATGAGCGGATTTCTGGCGACTCTAAAATTACTGGAGACAAAGCAGCTGTTAAGCGCTTCAGCCTTTTCCCCTCTGTGGAGCATCTAACGACCTGCCAGTACGATGATACTGAGCTCGACAGTCTTTCTGGGGAGATAGCACGTCACCTTCGGTCGCTCATTGAACAGTTCGAAGCACTACAGTAATGCCCCCGTTCTCGCGGGGGTTTACCGTTCCAACAGCCTCCCCGCGCTAAGTGAAAACGCGATGAGGACCGCTCCCCACAAAACCCCTCCCCCCCTCCTCCCCCCCCCACCACGATTCGACTGGGCTGTCGGTTGGCCACGTGAGTGGGTTTTGACGGTCCGGAGATCGACCTGGTACTGGTCTGAGGTCGGTTGGCAGTGACGTAGGTTTGAGGTGCGGAGATCGACCTGGTCTGGTCTGGGTTCGGTTTGGCAGTGAGTGGGTTTAGAGGTGCCGGAGATCGACTGGTCTGGTCTGGTCGGTTTGGCAGTGAGGGTTTGAGGTTGCCGGAGATCGACCTGTCTGGGTCTGGTCGATTGCAGTGATTGGGTTTGAGGTGCCGACGACTCGACTACGTCGGTCTGGTCGTGTTTGACGGTGCTGGGTACTGACGCAACTACCTCGTCCACCGGCGGCAACACCCTTTTTCCTTCCCGAAGCATATATCGAGCCACCCTTACGCTTAACCTCTCCTGGAGCGTCCCACGGACGCTTCCTCTGGCGCTTCGGTTCCGCAGAAAACCTTCGAAGGTGGCAGGCGTTTGGGCGCCATCGTGGGGCATGAGAAAAAAACGGTAGAAGACACTATTCGACAGTTCACAACGCGAACACTTTGTCTCGTGCGTTGTGTGACTGGTTCGAGCACGTCACGCGTTATATTTACTATTTTTTATACCATTATTACCCGCGATGTACCGGGGACATCGCAGACAAAAATTAGTTACTTCCAAGGGACAAACCCGCGATGAACCGGGGCGGCGATAGGTAACCGCGACTGAAGCGTGTGCTTATTTCCTTTTTCTGTGGTTCACGGACCCTTTCACAGCTCCACCTGGACTCGACTTGCTGTGAACGACTGATACAGACAGACACGAGCTTGTACAGCTCCAGCAGGATTCAGGAACGCAGGCTCTTGCACGGACGAATTCGTTGTTGACATTCTGGTGCAAAATGCTGCCGTCGTACCCGTCACGGCGCGCCATTAAGGTTCTCATGCCATATCCTTCATCATACTTTTGTGAGCAGTCGTTCTCCACCATGGTGGTGATTAAAACAAAGTACAGAAATCGCCAAGAAATGGAGCATGATATGATCCTGGCATTGTCATCTACTTCTCCACGAATAGAGAAGTTGGTTTCTGAAAAACAGGCTCATCCTTCTCACTGATATATCTAAATGTCATTCGGACCAAACTTCTGAAACATTCAACTGTACTATTTGGATACTGTCGGCTATTCTCCGTTTACTCGTCTATGAAAACATGACGATGGTGAATAAAGTAAACAGTAAATGTTCTTGTGTCATATGAAATCTTATCTTATATATTATGAATTCGGTTTTGAATCTTTTGGGTCGCGCGATGTAGAGAGGTTCTGAAATTGGGTCGCCACTAAAAAAAGTTTGAAAACCACTGTGTTAGCATGACCCATGTACACTCTGTGTGTTAGCCTGCAAACACATAGCAAACAAAAGAAGCTTATTTGTGCTTCACTTGTGAGGGCAGCAGGATTGGAGGCAATAGATAGCTGCAGAATATTTCCATCCGAACAAAAGGAAGTCCATATTATATCTATGCAGGACAACTGTATTCATTATTCAAAGTTGGAGCACCAATGTTGCTGCTGATCCACTCCTTGCACAATGTGTAGATGGCTATTCACTGCAGCTCTTCTGCTTTTGCGTCGTTCAAGGCTAATCACCTTCTTCCAGAAGTCAGAAATGAAGGATTTATTAAATAATAAAAGTATGCATCAAAAAATAAAATGGCGTTCAACATAAAAGTGCTTCTTAAAAATGCAAAAAATGAAAAACAATAGCAATGCGAGTTCACGAAGACACGTTGGTTAATACTCACATAGCAAGAAAAACACAGACGATCAATGGACCCCACAAGTCCCCTGCAGAAAGAAAGCAAACGTGAGGAGGGAGTAGGAGGAGGGAGGAGGAGGGAAGAGGAGATCCATATTCTTTCTTGTAATCCAAATTACCAAAAAAAGAAGAAGAAGAAGAAAGCGAGTTACGAATCAGGACACAAAAAAATTATGTCTTTACTAAAACTAAAACAATTTAATCAGACCAGAAGGATCACAATTTAGATCAGCAAATTGGCCCACCAGTGTTCCCATCTGCACCCTTGGCACGTGATTGTGGGAACCAGGGAAAAATTCCACACTAGTGTGTTTCACCATCTAATGTCCTCACAATTCACGTGAAAGCACAATGAAGTAGAGGAATGTCTGTCTTTCATGTGATACAAGTACACAGCCCCCCATGAGCCCAAAATAATAATAAAAACATGAATCAAGAAGAGCTTTGAGCTAATATATGTATTATGTTGAGAAAAAGGTGAAGTAAATTCAAAACACTTATTTTTTTAACAAAGAAAGAAGGAAAGAGTATAAAATAAGAGCTGAAAACAGAAATGCCACCAAAGATTTAGGGAGAAAAAATAAAATACAATAAAATAAAATAAATAAGACGTTCCACATACCGTATTTTCACGCTAATAACCCACCCACGGTATACCCCGCAACTGGGGGAAAAAGTGCTCTCGGAAAATTTCAGGCAAGTATAACCCACACACGGGTGCGTGAAACCGACATGCCTGGGGTTGGTTCAGTTACCAAGTTTCTTGTGGAGCACTCGCCAAGTGGCTAAAACACTCAAGCAAGCACTCAATTCAAAACCGTTGATAAGGAATGGCTGGAAGCGCTAGCTACCTGCTTGGTAACTGAACATACCCCTGCTTTCCTCTCCACATCACTGGGAGATACGCGATCTCCATATTTCCAGCAGCTGACATGGCTTTGGTGTCAAGGGGCTACAAAATAGCTCTTTTCAAATACAACTGCAGTAAATAACCAATTGACCTTAAAATGAATATCTTGATATAAAGTTGAAATAATTAAAGTTTACCGTACCGATGTGCTAAAAACCAGCGTGGATGTACCAATGCGACCGGAAACAATGCTGCTCATCCATTAGAAATGTAGAAATACCCTGCAGGCTGTTAAATTTTGTACCATTTCACGCAATAGTCCATACCATTACAAGTTTCTGCCATACAATGTCTGCTGTCAGTACAAACAAGAGAAAGCATAAAAATTTCACGGCTGAATTCAAACTGAAAATTGACGAGAAAGTGGGCCGATTTCTGGAGAAGAAGAGGACGAAAGTGATGACGACATGGATTGCGACAGACCTGGGGTGTGTTCAGTTACCAAGCAACTAGCTAGCGCTTACCAAGCCAGCCATTCATAATCGGTTTCGAATGGAGTGCTTAAGACACTCGGTGAGCGCTCTACAAGAAACTTGGTAACTGAACACACCCCTACACTTGCCGACTGAGCTGCTTCAAAGCAACACAAGACGAGGACTTTGTGGGCTTTACGGAAGATGACTTACCGGTACCATAAATATCCTTGGAATTAGATATACAGTATATGTGGAGGTAAAATATGCGAAAGAACTGCAATTAAACTTGCAAAAAAGAAAAAAAAACTGGCTCTTTTTGTCTCTCCTTGATAATTTAATGGTAACTTGCCCTCCTGTGGTTATGTCATGTGCAGTACGGTGAAATTCCGTACAACCCGCAGTTAAAATTTTTGGAACCAATTTAACGTATAGCCCATGGGTTATCTGCGTGAAAATATGGTACTAGCGATACAAAAAGGCAACATTTTGTACAGCTTGAAAAACTTTTTAAGGTCAGCACATGAAAACAGAGCTCGTTTATGGCTTACTTACAATCCCTCAAAAGCTCGTCATTGTTCTTTGGATACAAAACGTGCACAAACTTCTTTCCTACTGCCTTCAGATCCCTCATCTGCAGAAGAGATTGCAAGATGGTTAAAAGAAAGAAAAGTTTTGTTTTTTTTTTTCGAATTTTTTTTAAAGACAATTGGGTATCTGGGTGGTTGCTTTGATAAAATACAATTTCATGACATTTATCACATCATTATAGTCACAAATTTTAAAATGTTTGTGATGCAAAGGCAAGTGAGAACTGCACCGCCACACAGTCAATCGCAGTATTTTGAATTGGATGTGCTTCAAATGGTCATTTTTTGCTTTGTGAGTTTCAAAGCAAAATGTGAACGTAATCGAGCACTTTAACTGTTAACTTTCTAGCTCTGCATTAGCCGTGAGCACAGGTCTCATGACTCAGCTAGTTCTGGGTGAACTCCAATCAGCTGTGGTTGTTCCGTGCGCTCCTTCAGTGTATTGCATGCACACATACATACTTTTTTTTACGGCCATGAGTTTCAGGTCTACTACAAGGGGGTAACCTCGCTCCTACAAGCAAGCTTGTAATTGCTTGGAGGAGCGAACAGAGCGATTATTTAGCAACAGGGCTACTAATGGCCAATTAGTGCCTGTTATCCTTAAGTTTGGATAAAGTCCACAGTCACCATTTCCTGCACTACCTCCCTCGTGCTTCCAAGCTGCAGCAGCGTCTGTTGAGGGATGTGGATGAGGCGACGATGATGGAGAAAGGTGGGTAGTTCATGTGTGGTAGAGGTGACCTTGTGGTTTAGTGGGTTGTGAGGTTTTTCTGGTCTTGGGACGATGAAGGGTGTGTATGTCTTTATGCAATGTGAATTAACGTGTGAAATAAAAACCAAGTTTTAATAAAAATGTGTACCAAGAAATGATAATGGTTGTGTACGTACTGTGTTGTCTAAAGGAAGATTATGGGGAGGGTGAATAAGGGGACAGTTTGGTCTTGGAGCGCGATTCAAACGAGCTTTTGGCGTGATATGAAAATTATCCAGCACCTGTGTGAATAGCATGTTCCACAAAGCTCAGAGGAGATTTACAATTATCCCCAAACAAATGGGGAGAAAAGGGGAGAAAAAAACAACAACCTGTCTAACCCTTTACCAACACCTTCAATCACATTCAACCCACCACAAAAGGGGAAGGGACTACTTTGAACTTACACTATGGAAATAACTAAACTGAGGGACCTGCATGTTGTGTGCAATTGCCTTTGGGGGCGGTTCCTAGAACCGCAACAATATGTTTTCATTGCTTTAAGAAACATTACAATACAAGTTAGAAAAAATTATTTTAAAATATATTATAATTATAATTTTTTTTTTTTAACAAGCAGGGAAACAACCAAACAAGGTAGGAAGAAATGACAAGATAGGAATGACACCACAATACAAGACAACAATCCTTTTACAGGTAATCACATGTTTTGACATTTTTCCATCTCAATCCCACAACAAATAGAATACAATTACACCAACCCACATGACAAATCCACAACTAACACTAACATAGACATCTTCGTACAATTGTTACTATTGCCACCTATGACAAATACAAGCAGTGCAGTGGTCAGCTGTACCCCATCAACATACCTGAGATGGAGGTCATGTATTCCCAATATGATGAATTTACATACTCTTGGTGCAATGCAAACTTATCCAAGCCAATCCGGGACCTGGCAATTTATTTGCCATAATTACTGAGCCAGATCCGAACCGAGTTTTTCCCTACCGAGTCATAGCCATAGCTAGTATCCATCACGGGATGGGCTTGCTTGCCAGCTCATCTATTGGGGAGTGGAAAGTGAGGAGTTTGGGGGGGGGGGTGGGAGAAGAAACCACTCCACATTGATGACAGACAGCGGCCAGAAACACATTCGTGGATCAAATTCCTTCCCCAGAGAGATGGGCTGACAGTTTGCCAGTAACTGTCGTGTCCAGAGGGTTTAGCCCCTACCTGGACGGATGGCCAAACAGTTCTCCCTTGAAGGCCCACAGCCGAGACTCCCAGAGATTAATGGTGCGTGCGAAAGAAATGGCGGTAAAGGACGGAGGCACACGGGTTGTACTTGACCCACAATAGATACACAGACACGAACAAATGAAATTAAATGGATAATTTAATGACAGTAAATCAAATATGTACAATGACAATAATTCAAATCATAATAATGAAAGAAAAACGTGAGGTGATCTGCAGCCTAAATTCCTATTTTAGGCACCTCCGCCCTCAGACACACACACAAACAA
>CM068964.1:24668358-24685927 GCA_035128595.1 Eptatretus atami | reverse complement strand
AATCCGTCGTCCGTCCGACTAGTCCGATAAATCTGACGTGCTGTAGCTTTCTTTTATTATTCTCTTTTCTACATCGTTTTCTACTGGCGCTACATGACGACAGTAGGAATAAAATAAAAAAATTACCCCCGTGTGGGGGTGACGGTCATCTCTATAATGTTTTTTACTATCATAATCCTGTTGCATTTTATTAGGTCATCTCTACCGAGATGACCTAATAAGCCGGACCAAATGTCCGTCCGTCCGTACGTACGTCTGTCAACAATTTTTCTTTCCGATCTTGGATGAACTTAGTATGTGGGTAGAGGTCGTTGAGTGTTGCACAACGATATAACTTTTGTCCGGGTTCAAGGTCAGGGACGAGGTCAACAGGTCACGTAAGTTATAAAATCGCCATTTTCAAAACCTATCTAGTCTGCCATTCTACAAGATATTCGGCAACTGTTTATTGATTATGATAGTAAAAATATTATCTTGTATCTAACCGGACAGATTTTTGAATTTCCGTCCCGTTTGGCCGCCACGTAACCTGGAAGATGGTCAAAAACACCTCCCGGTACAAAGAAAACTTTTTACTTCCGATCTTGATGAAATTTGGTATGTGGGTAGAGGTCGATGAGTGATACCCAACGACATATTTTTTTCCCGGATTCGAGGTCAGGGTCAAGGTCACGAGGTCACGAAAGTTGTGAAAGTCGCCATTTCAAAACCTATCTCGTCTGTCATTTTAGGAGATATCTGGCAACGGTTCATCGATTATGATAGTAAAAAACATTATAGAGATGACCGTCACCCCACACGGGGGTAATTTTTTATTTTATTCCTACTGTCGTCATGTAGCGCCAGTAGAAAACGATGTAGAAAAGAGAATAATAAAAGAAAGCTACAGCACGTCAGATTTATCGGACTAGTCGGACGGACGACGGATTTATTGGACGACATTGCTTTTGATGATAGGTACTGCATCAGGTTTCAGCCTCCTCAACTTCTTCAAACTGAACAGCGAATAGAGCCCGTGATCAAAGTCACCATCTTCGAAGTGGGCGCTGCAAATGACGTTCGTGTCGCTGGGCCTTTCCAGTTTCCCTCGTCAGCTTCACTTTAGATGTCCATATTCTCCGAAGATTCTCATCTTTCGGGAATACATGAAGGCTTACACTGTCTCTGGTTGTATTGCTGCATCCTGCTATGATACATCTTGCAGGCATTTTCGAAAGTAAGGCTAAAACTCTTAAAAACTTTCACGAAACAATCACAGGAATTAAGACGATCAGTGAGATAGCAAACACATGTGCACAATGCATTTGTACGTACTTTATATGGCGCGCGACGTCTCATCAATGACTCTGAGCGAGTCGCGTTCTGGAGATGACGTCAACGGTCACGTGACCTGCGGTTCGCTGAACTCCACTTTTTTGAGCGGCAGGGATAGCAAGTTGTGAAAGCACTACAAATGTTCAAAATATTTGTCTAATTATCCCATTGTTGATTTTTAAAAAGAAACATGGGTGATTTCTTCACTGGGAAGGTCAGTTAATATATAAATAACAGAAACTTTTGAATTACATGGGACCTTTAAAAAAATCTGGAAGTTTAGCGCTACTGAAGCAGTGTAATACATCACCTTGCACACTGTAATATGACAACTTGGAGTCACAGTTTATGAGATGGAGGCTTTATTGATCACCATAGAACCCAGCATCAATCAGTATTGTACATCGTCATATGGGCGGCCTTTTACTCACCACGATATACTGTTACCCTCTCCTATGCCACGCCCTTTCATGCTGTATATCGATATACAGTAAAGCATGGTTCTTGGGATATTATGAAGGTGGGTTGTGTTGTACAGTGTTCAAGTATACCACTCAGTTTAAAGGTGTATAAATATTAATTCCAGGTTTTACTGCCGTTTTACCCAGTGTCTATTGCATCACGCTATCTAACATGTTAAATTAGTTATTCAGGCCTGTTGTGTGTCCTTTATGACGTCCTTAAAAACAGTAAGTGTCCTGGTTGGAATGGTTTTCAATTTTGTTTCACTGCCAGGTAGGCAGACAGAGGAATATTATTATCCTACCTTTCTGCACATGTACGATCTGCACGAATTCAAAACCAAAGTACGGTAAACTTGTCTTTCAATTCATGTTGAAAATATAACATTCAACCTAAATAAGTTGTTCCTCGATCATAAACTGATAGGACGGATGAATGGACATGAACCAATTGCTTAACCCCGCTTTTCGCTTTGCATGCGTGGGTAAAGGCACAAATCCTTCCCCCACCCTAAGTTGCTGCACTGCTCATTACAGCATCAGTGAACCTACATAGGCTTAGATTTTAGAAGTATTGTTATGTTTGTGGGGTAGATGGAGGAATTTCATCGGAAAGTTAGGATCGTGTGGAGTTGCTTGGCCGTGGACGTGTAGGAGACATCTTGATGTAAACTAAGTAGGGAAACTGTGAGCTTAAGTTTGTTGTCACCACACGGGGGGTGCTGGGTGCCAATTAGATTGGGATTTAGGATAATTTCTCCGAGTATGTAATCACTCCCCCCCCCCCCCCCGACTTCTCCCATATTTTTGTATTGCAAACCAGCAATGATAGAATTGCGTTTTGTAACGGCAACATCCATTACAACCTAACTGCATGACCAAGTAGGAAGAAGCCCGCCTCCAAGGGTGTTGGCGGCAAGGTCACGCCCCCGAGGCTGATGATTGATGGGTGTGATGTGAGTAGGAAGAAGAAGACGAGCGAGTAGGAGGGAGGTGATCAGAGAGGATGGGGAAGGAGCTCGTCGTGAGAAGTGAATGCAGGAGTGGAGTTTTGTGTGAGGGAGGCGATCAGGGAACCAGAGCGCATCTCGGCAAGAGAACTGGGAGAGCGGGATCGGCAAGCGCGGTCGACGAAGAAGCGACATCGTGGTTCGGGAGCCCTAACGTCGAATGTTGCCTCACAAATTGCTTGGCACCATTTTTGGGGCTCATTCACCCGCACGCTGACTACGCGGTTGATCTTCAAGTCTAAAAGATCGCCTGGACTCAGTTACGTGAAGGACTGAAAAGGGATTTCTTTATTTTCTTTATTTTATATCACCGTGTGTGTGTGTGTGTGTGTGTGTGTTTGTGTGTGTGTCTGAGGGCGGAGGTGCCTAAAAGGAATTTAGGCTGCAGATCACCTCACGTTTTTCTTTCATTATTATGATTTGAATTATTGTCATTTACATATTTGATTTACTGTCATTAAATTATCCATTTAATTTCATTTGTTCGTGTCTGTGTATCTATTGTGGTCAAGTACAACCCGTGTGCCTCCGTCCTTTACCGCCATTTCTTTGCACGCACCATTAATCTCTGGGAGTCTCGGCTGTGGCCTTCAAGGGAGAACTGTTTGGCCATCCGTCCAGGTAGGGGCTAAACCCTCTGGACACGACAGTTACTGGCAAACTGTCAGCCATCTCTCTGGGGAAGGAATTTGATCCACGAATGTGTTTCTGGCCGCTGTCTGTCATCAATGTGGAGTGGTTTCTTCTCCCACCCCCCCCCCAACTCCTCACTTTCCACTCCCCAATAGATGAGCTGGCAAGCAAGCCCATCCCGTGATGGATACTAGCTATGGCTATGACTCGGTAGGGAAAAACTCGTTCGGATCTGGCTCAGTAATTATGGCAAATAAATTGCCAGGTCCCGGATTGGCTTGGATAAGTTTGCATTGCACCAAGAGTATGTAAATTCATCATTGGGAATACATGACTCCATCTCAGGTATGTTGATGGGGTACAGCTGACCACTGCACTGCTTGTATTGTCATAGGTGGCAATAGTACAATTGTACGAAGATGTCTATGTTAGTGTTAGTTGTGGATTTGTCATGTGGGTTGGTGTAATTGTATTCTATTTGTTGTGGGATTGAGATGGAAAAATGTCAAAACATGTGATTACCTGTAAAAGGATTGTGTCTTGTATTGTGGTGTCATTCCTATCTTGTCATTTCTTCCTACTTGTTTGGTTGTTTCCCTGCTTGTTAAAAAAAAAAAATTATAATTATAATATATTTTAAAATAATTTTTTCTAACTTGTATTGTAATGTTTCTTAAAGCAATGAAAACATATTGTGCGGTTCTAGGAACCGCCCCCAAAGGCAATTGCACACAACATGCAGGTCCCTCAGTTTAGTTATTTCCATAGTGTAAGTTCAAAGTAGTCCCTTCCCTTTTGTGTGGGTTGAATGTGATTGAAGGTGTTGGTAAAGGGTTAGACAGGTGTTTGTTTTTTTCTCCCCTTTTCTCCCCATTTGTTTGGGGATAATTGTAAATCTCCTCTGAGCTTTGTGGAACATGCTATTCACACAGGTGCTGGATAATTTTCATATCACGCCAAAAGCTCGTTTGAATCGCGCTCCAAGACCAAACTGTCCCCTTATTCACCCTCCCCATAATCTTCCTTTAGACAACACAGTACGTACACAACCATTATCATTTCTTGGTACACATTTTTTATAAAACTTGGTTTTTATTTCACACGTTAATTCACTTGCATAAAGACATACACACCCTTCATCGTCCCAAGACCAGAAAAACCTCACAACCCACTAAACCACAAGGTCACCTCTACCACACATGAACTACCCACCTTTCTCCATCATCGTCGCCTCATCCACATCCCTCAACAGACGCTGCTGCAGCTTGGAAGCACGAGGGAGGTAGTGCAGGAAATGGTGACTGTGGACTTTATCCAAACTTAAGGATAACAGGCACTAATTGGCCATTAGTAGCCCTGTTGCTAAATAATCGCTCTGTTCGCTCCTCCAAGCAATTACAAGCTTGCTTGTAGGAGCGAGGTTACCCCTTGTAGTAGACCTGAAACTCATGGCCGTAAAAAAAAGTATGTATGTGTGCATGCAATACACTGAAGGAGCGCACGGAACAACCACAGCTGATTGGAGTTACCCAGAACTAGCTGAGTCATGAGACCTGTGCTCAGGCTAATGCAGAGCTAGAAAGTTAACAGTTAAAGTGCTCGATTACGTTCACATTTTGCTTTGAAACTCACAAAGCAAAAAATGACCATTTGAAGCACATCCAATTCAAAATACTGCGATTGACTGTGTGGCGGTGCAGTTCTCACTTGCCTTTGCATCACAAACATTTTAAAATTTGTGACTATAATGATGTGATAAATGTCATGAAATTGTATTTTATCAAAGCAACCACCCAGATACCCAATTGTCTTAAAAAAAATTCGAAAAAAAAAAAAACAAAACTTTTCTTTCTTTTAACCATCTTGCAATCTCTTCTGCAGATGAGGGATCTGAAGGCAGTAGGAAAGAAGTTTGTGCACGTTTTGTATCCAAAGAAACATGACGAGCTTTTGAGGGATTGTAAGTAAGCCATAAACGAGCTCTGTTTTCATGTGCTGACCTTAAAAAGTTTTCAAGCTGTACAAATGTTGCCTTTTTGTATCGCTAGTACCATATTTTACCGCAGATAACCCATGGGCTATAGTTAAATTGGTTCCAAAAATTTTAACTGCGGGTTGTACGGAATTTCACCGTACTGCACATGACATAACCACAGGAGGGCAAGTTACCATTAAATTATCAAGGAGAGACAAAAAGAGCCAGTTTTTTTTCTTTTTTGCAAGTTTAATTGCAGTTCTTTCGCATATTTTACCTCCACATATACTGTATATCTAATTCCAAGGATATTTATGGTACCGGTAAGTCATCTTCCGTAAAGCCCAACAAAGTCCTCGTCTTGTGTTGCTTGAGCAGCTCAGTCGGCAAGTGTAGGGGTGTGTTCAGTTACCAAGTTTCTTGTAGAGCGCTCACCGAGTGTCTTAAGCACTCCATTCGAAACCGATTATGAATGGCTGGCTTGGTAAGCGCTAGCTAGTTGCTTGGTAACTGAACACACCCCAGGTCTGTCGCAATCCATGTCGTCATCACTTTCGTCCTCTTCTTCTCCAGAAATCGGCCCACTTTCTCGTCAATTTTCAGTTTGAATTCAGCCGTGAAATTTTTATGCTTTCTCTTGTTTGTACTGACAGCAGACATTGTATGGCAGAAACTGTAATGGTATGGACTATTGCGTGAAATGGTACAAAATTTAACAGCCTGCAGGGTATTTCTACATTTCTAATGGATGAGCAGCATTGTTTCCGGTCGCATTGGTACATCCACGCTGGTTTTTAGCACATCGGTACGGTAAACTTTAATTATTTCAACTTTATATCAAGATATTCATTTTAAGGTCAATTGGTTATTTACTGCAGTTGTATTTGAAAAGAGCTATTTTGTAGCCCTTGACACCAAAGCCATGTCAGCTGCTGGAAATATGGAGATCGCGTATCTCCCAGTGATGTGGAGAGGAAAGCAGGGGTATGTTCAGTTACCAAGCAGGTAGCTAGCGCTTCCAGCCATTCCTTATCAACGGTTTTGAATTGAGTGCTTGCTTGAGTGTTTTAGCCACTTGGCGAGTGCTCCACAAGAAAACTTGGTAACTGAACCAACCCCAGGCATGTCGGTTTCACGCACCCGTGTGTGGGTTATACTTGCCTGAAATTTTCCGAGAGCACTTTTCCCCCAGTTGCGGGTATACCGTGGGTGGGTTATTAGCGTGAAATACGGTATGTGGAACGTCTTATTTATTTTATTTTATTGTATTTTATTTTTTCTCCCTAAATCTTTGGTGGCATTTCTGTTTTCAGCTCTTATTTTATACTCTTTCCTTCTTTCTTTGTTAAAAAAATAAGTGTTTTGAATTTACTTCACCTTTTTCTCAACATAAACATATATTAGCTCAAAGCTCTTCTTGATTCATGTTTTTATTATTATTTTGGGCTCATGGGGGGCTGTGTACTTGTATCACATGAAAGAAGACATTCTCTACTTCATTGTGCTTTCACGTGAATTGTGAGGACATTAGATGGTGAAACACACTAGTGTGGAATTTTTCCCTGGTTCCCAAAACACGTGCCAAGGGTGCAGATGGGAACACTGGTGGGCCAATTTGCTGATCTAAATTGTGATCCTTCTGGTCTGATTAAATTGTTTTAGTTTTAGTAAAGACATAATTTTTTTGTGTCTGATTCGTAACTCGCTTTCTTCTTCTTCTTCTTTTTTTGGTAATTTGGATTACAAGAAAGAATATGGATCTCCTCTTCCCTCCTCCTCCCTCCTCCTACTCCCTCCTCACGTTTGCTTTCTTTCTGCAGGGGACTTGTGGGTCCATTGATCGTCTTGTGTTTTTCTTGCTATGTGAGTATTAACCAACGTGTCTTCGTGAACTCGCATTGCTATTGTTTTTCATTTTTTGCATTTTTAAGAAGCACTTTTATGTTGAACGCCATTTTATTTTTTGATGCATACTTTTATTATTTAATAAATCCTTCATTTCTGACTTCTGGAAGAAGGTGATTAGCCTTGAACGACGCAAAAGCAGAAGAGCTGCAGTGAATAGCCATCTACACATTGTGCAAGGAGTGGATCAGCAGCAACATTGGTGCTCCAACTTTGAATAATGAATACAGTTGTCCTGCATAGATATAATATGACTTCCTTTGTTCGGATGGAAATATTCTGCAGCTATCTATTGCCTCCAATCCTGCTGCCCTCACAAGTGAAGCACAAATAAGCTTCTTTTGTTGCTATGTGTTTGCAGGTAACACACAGAGTGTAAATGGGTCATGCTAACACAGTGTTTCAAACTTTTTTTAGTGGCGACCCAATTTCAGAACCTCTCTACATCGCACGACCCAAAAGATTCAAAACCGAATTCATAATATATAAGATAAGATTCATATGACACAAGAACATTTACTGTTTACTTTATTCACCATCGTCATGTTTTCATAGACGAGTAAACGGAGAATAGCCGACAGTATCCAAATAGTACAGTTGAATGTTTCAGAAGTTTGGTCCGAATGACATTTAGATATATCAGTGAGAAGGATGAGCCTGTTTCAGAAACCAACTTCTTATTCGTGGAGAAGTAGATGACATGCCAGGATCATATCATGCTCCATTTCTTGGCGATTTCTGTACTTTGTTTTAATCACCACCATGTGGAGAACGACTGCTCACAAAAGTATGATGAAGGATATGCATGAGAACCTTAATGGCGCGCCGTGACGGGTACGACGGCAGCATTTTGCACCAGAATGTCAACAACGAATTCGTCCGTGCAAGAGCC
This sequence comes from Eptatretus atami, assembly GCA_035128595.1. Lineage (NCBI taxonomy): Eukaryota > Metazoa > Chordata > Myxini > Myxiniformes > Myxinidae > Eptatretus > Eptatretus atami. The sequence goes on along the minus strand of CM068964.1, from coordinate 24,677,737 downwards.
TGCGTTCCTGAATCCTGCTGGAGCTGTACAAGCTCTTCCTGTGCTGTATCATCTTATCAGCAATCGAGTCCAGTGGAGCCGCGAAAGGGTCCCGAACCACAGAAAAGGACTGTACATCCAGCTCAGGGAAATAGTGCTCGAACTGTTCAATGAGCGACCGAAGGTGACGTGCTATCTCCCCAGAAAGACTGTCGAGCTCAGTATCATCGTACTGGCAGGTCGTTAGATGCTCCACCAGCGGGGGAAAAGGCTGAAGCGCTTAACAGCTGCTTTGTCTGCCAGTAATTTTAGAGTCGCCAGAAATCCGCTCATTTTGTCGTGAAAAATCATGAGGTTGGCGTCTTTGCCTTGGAGGAGCGTTGAAGGACATTGAGACGTTCAAAGATGTCAACGAGATAGCACAGTTCTGACAGCCAAGAGTCCGACTCAAGCAACGCTACCCATGCCGTTTCCCTTGTGTGCGTAGGAACTCCTTCAGTTCATCTTTGAGCTCGTAAACGCGCAGAAAAGGTTTCCTCGAGATAACCATCTGACTTGAGTGTAGAATAGTAAATTCTTATGGTCGGCGTCCATCTCCTGGCAGAATAGCCTGAATAACCTAGTGTTGAGGGCGCTCGATTTGATGTGATTCACCATTTTTACGACTTCTGAGAGCACGCTCTGCAAGGTTTCTGGCAAAGTACGAGAGGCGAGCGCTTCTTGGTGAATTATGCAGTGTACCATGGAGGTCTGAGGAGCCACCTCAAGCAATTTGCCTTGAATCCAGAACGACACCTAACATTGCTGGCGCCCTTCTGTTGTAGAACCGAGCAACTTCCGAAGTCCAGATCATGGTCACGATAAACCTGCTCTACTTTCCAAAAAGGTCCTCGCCTTTGGTGGTGGCCTCCAATGGTTTGATGAGCAGAGGCTCATCGACAGTTATCAGCCTTGATGAAGCAGACCCAGATGATGAGTTGCGCGTACGATGCGATATCAGTGGACTCGTCCAACTGTATGGCGGTGCCACGGCGATCCTTGATCTTCTGTACGACCTGAGCCGTTACGTCCAGACTCAAATCTTCAATTCTGCGTTGGATGGTGTTGTCAGAGAGGGGTATAACTGCCAGTTTCTTCGCGCTTCCTCCCCAACCATCAGAGATACCATGTCCTTTGCACATGGCAGCACGAGTTCTTCCGCAATGGAGTGAGGTTTTTAGTCTTGGCAACATGGAGCGACACTCGATACGAGGCCTCAATGCCCGAGAATTGGTCTGATGGCATGTACCCTCTCTGTCAAGACGGTATTCTTGAGTGCAAGAAGTTTCCTCTCAAAGAACGCTCTCTCCTTATCCTGATAAGGTGCATGTTTTGTAGTCAAATGCCTCTGCAATTTATTTTGTTTCATAACAAAATCTATGAAAAATTTGAAGTGCTTTCATAGAAAGCACTTCAAAACAAATCACACACTGAGGCCTCTGTGCCCCATTTTTATCCACCATGTAGTAAAATCCAAGGTCCAGAAATTTATCCTGGTTAAGAACGTTCTCGAGATTTGCTGGTGGCCGGTGCTGCCATCACAAATAAGGTCTCGAGTCATAGTGAGACGTGAATAGACGTTAATGATAGAGTCAGAGTCTGAGTCTGAGAGGCCGTGGATCAAACCACTAATTTCCCGCCAAAATGAACTGCCCTTCAGCGACCCCGCGCATCGGCTGGATCCCATTCCAAGCGTCATGTTTGGCCGGTTCCATACTTTGAATGAACGTTTATATTACATCCCGTAAAAGCGAACACCGATCGAAAATAGACAATTTTTTTTCGCTGCAAGCGGACGCCCGCGACCCCACGAAATTTGCTCGGCGACCCCTCTTGGGGTCGGCCCCGGGTTTGAAAAACCAAGTGCTAACACGTCATCTATCGAATGATTTGGAGGAACACAGCTCTTTATTCCAAGTTGATGAGCACAAGCCTTGGTTAATAACTTTTCATTATTGTAAGTACAGCTGGTGTTGGCTTAAAGGTTAAGATGGCTGGCTTAAGATATTAGGGTCTTGAGTTTGAGCCCCTGTCATGCCGCTGAAATAACACCAGGTGGTTGACTCGGTCTGCCATCCTTCTGAGTTCGGCAAAATGAGTACCAGCTTACTGGGGTAAGAAGCCATTCAAGTATCCTGTGTCGGAATGGCGACCCGTCCAGGATTGTACTAAGCCAATGAAACTCCCTCGGCAGTCCTATGCACCTCACGGCGTGAAAGGAATGGTTATTTATTGTGAAGTACAGGAGGGCCTTGCCGTTCCTAGGTTTCCCCTTTGCAGATTCGCTCTACTGTAATAAATTTATTGAGGCAAGGCTTATGATTGTGGCCAATGTGCTCGAATAATCGTGGATTGGCGAACTATTTTCCACATTTATGGGCCGTCAACACAACAACCCCCTCCAACCCTCCAACATTATCGTCTCCATCAACATTGCCATCGCATTATTGGATCAAGTTTGTGATCATTATTATTAAAGGTGCATTTCTTGATCTTAGTAATTCAAGAAAATAAACTTTATTTTATGTTCTTAATGCAAGAAATTATACTTTATTTTATGTTCTTATAACCCTTCCCCTATCCTGACAATCATCTTTCTCATCATTACTCCTGAGAACTTGCCATGTGACCACGGATTAGTGCATTTCCTGAATGTTCGTCATTTCCAAGATTTGCATAAGTCTGGTATATAATATATAATTTTAAAAGAAATTTATAAATGATTATTTTTTAATTTATCATTATTATGTGTTTTTTGGGCGGGATAAACATTCTGTCTTATTGAATATTCAATAACCTGGATGTACGAAATGCCAACAGCCATTCCAAGGTTTGATTTGAGATAACCATAAAGCATACTGTCTCCACCTTTGTTGCTAATCAGGTGATTGCTGATTAGCCTAAAATAAATAACTACACTTTGGATGCAATTTTCCTCTTGGATTTGGATAACCAGCTTAACTTCCAATCTACCATCATCAGCAAGCCACGCCAACAGCAAGGCCGAGGGACAAAATAGAGAGACATTGGAGAACAAGGGCAGGGGTGGACAAGATGGATACAGCCACAAATTCTCAAGAAGGAAAAACTGGAACTTGGAAGGAAGTGGGCATGGGGAGAGTTAACGGTTGTAGAAATGATCATGGTTCTGGATGGGGGATGATCTGATATGGTGGTGAACAGCTGTCTTGAGGCCTGCAGGAAGAGTGCCATTGAAGAAAATGTGGAAGTTGGTTACACAGGTGGAAAAAAGGAGAACAAATGAGTGGAGGTGAACAGTGATTCTGGATTTCAGTAGTTTTATCAGAAGAGATTTGCTGGCAGACCATGTCTATCCAAGAAACATTGGGGAGAGAAGGGGTGGGAGTTGGGAGAAAGAGCAGATATGCAGAACCAGAAACAAGACAGTATAAGACAGAGACTTCCGACCTGCTGCTTGCCACTCAGTGTTGTCGAGTGTGATTCCACTGATGTTGAAGGTCTTGGTTTCTGTGGTATCGAGCTGAGCAAGGTGTGAGGCAGGGGCGCCAGCCAGAGGGGAAAGTAGTACTTCAACAAGTTGAGATGAAGGCTTCATACTTCCTTGGCACACCTGAACATAAGAGTTCAGGTGTGCCAAGGAAGGACTTTGGAGGCCGACTTAGAGATGTGGTTTGATCAAGAAAGATCATGGCTGAGTGAGGCCAAAAGTTTGAGTGATTGAAGTTCTTCGAGCAGACTGTTCGAAAGTAGATGGGAGGGTTTGCCAAACGACATTCCCTGCGAGCGCAAGGATATTTGTTTTGGGTTTGATCTTGCACTTTTGGAACCAATGCTGGACGAGATCGCTCAAAGGCAGCACACTACTGAGCTATCTTTCAGATCAAGATCTTCAAGTGTTGTTGGCATTTCTGCACGAGCCTCTTTTGTCCGTTGCTCAATGGTTGTACTCTCCTCATAATAAATCGGATTAACGTAATGTAATGGCCTGGTTCGAACTTTATCAAATCTCCTGAACGATTTCCTATGCACGCTGAATTAAAAAATAATACTCAGTAATAATTGTCATAAGATGCATGTCGTCCAGACCTCCTGTCTCATTCTGCTGACGATGACATTTTGCCCACTTCTCAAGAGGAAATGAACTTTGGCAGGATGTCACATACGTACAATTACGCTGATTGGCATTCTGATCAAGTGTGAAATTATGGTTCGGACTTGCTATGAGGAAGCAACCGTGGCCATTCAACCCTCACAGCTTTGGAAGGCCACAGCTGCCCAGACATGTTTGTCTGTCGAGGCATTTGTTGAGCCACTGATGCTCTGAATTATTAAATGTGAATGATGTCACGTGCAAGTCAGCAAACATTGATGGTTTATTTGACGTTTGTTTTGTTGCAGCTTTCAACTTTCGTTCGTCATTTCCATTTTGTCCAACCTTTTGCAGGATGTTGCAAGGCAAAGGTGCAGACAGCCCAACTCATGGAGTCCCACAGTTTGCTGAGGTGTTTGTGACTGTGTGGTTTGGAGCGATTGTGGTCACGTTTAATTTCACCTGCTTGGTGGCACATGTAAGCTGTTCAATGTGATTCTGGCAAAGTGAAAAGTATTATTTACATGCTCTACTTGTAAGTTTAGTCTTAAACAGAAATCCCTTTGTGAAGATGCTCCGTCATTGGTTGTTTGAATTGACATTTTGTTTCGTTTGCGCTCCACAGTTCTTTCTTCCAAAGTCTGTGTGTGTTGGGGTATTGCGTCATGCCGCTCAGCGTTTCCTGCTTCTGTGCCACGTGACTCTGCTGGCAAAAGGAAGCCTTCCCTCTGCCATGTTTATCGTTCGCGTTTCATTGCGTCACCTTGGCCTTCGCCGGGCCACGTTTGGTGAGTCTGCAGTTTCAGAGTGACAGCCTCCCTCCCCCACCTCCAGCCTAGGAAATCAGAGTAGAATGGAATTCCCTGCTTGTCATGCCAGTAATAAACCTCAGATTTGCTGACACTGCTCCCTTCTCTGCTGCAGCTTCCACGACCTTCCTCGGAAACAGCCAGCCCCCAACCGGAAGCGCTCTGGCTGTCTACCATCTTCCTTTTCTATTTGTGATCACTGGATGATTATTACGAATGTAACTTAGCCATTGGTGACTGTTTGAGACATTCCTAATGATTTAAAGATGCTTGCGATGGACTGTTGGAAGCTGGGTTTGTGTCTGATTGTATGATTGAAGCTCCAACGGTTTTGAAATACCACAAGCACGTGGTAGTATGCGAGATTATTCCATTTTTATCTTTCATACCAGGAGCAATCATTGTGAGGAAGCCATAAACCCAAAGTGGCGGTGGTGGGTAAATAATGGGATGAATTATCTCCAGGTTCTCTGCTTACATGTACTGTTGCCTGATGAAGTGTAAATATTCAGTATGTCACATCAGGCACAGGCCTCCCTCCTCCCCCCCCCCTTTCCCCAAACCGATCGCTGAACATAGAAAGTGCAATGTTATTTCTCCTCTTGGTTTTTGTTTGGTGTTCTTGTTGAGGTGAAGCTTTTCTTTTTGTATTATAGAATTCTCCTCTTTCATTATGCAGCACATCTCCACAGGTTTGCGTCGTTGCTGAAGGTGTGGCTGTGCTGCTGATGCAGTTTTAAGTAGGAATTTGTATTTGTTCAGGGTGTCAGCGATGACTTGCCTACTCTTCACGAAGGAACATCATGGGATCTTTAACGTCCATCCGAGGACGGCACCACAATTGATGAATCTCGCTGCCTGCGAACACCGGGATGACAGTTTATAGCTGGTTCGGGATTCAAACCCAGGCGAAACAGTTTAGAGGCGAGTATGGTACCTCTCGGCCATCCTACCTGACTTGTGTAAGACGTGCTGTATGTTGTGTAATAATTAAATTGCTGTATTCCTTGATGAGAAGGAGGAGGAGGGAGGAAAGGTGTGTTTACATTTCTATTTAATTTTTACTTTCATTGTCGAACTCCCATTGTGACATTACATTAAATTTAGACCAAAATTCCCATTGCCTGAGTGACTCAAAAGGCCTAAAAAAATGACTCGAAAACAAAAAAGATGTTCCAAATTGTAAAGGTCTTTGCGATAGGTAAAATTTGATATCTTATGTATATTTTGAAAACTTTCAAATGAATTATAAACTTGATGAGGCATGGCTCTCTCTCTGGACCTTTCATGTTTGCAATCTTTTGTGTGAACTTTTAGAAGTTAATTTGTGTGTGTGGGGGGGGGAGGGAAGGATTTTCATTACCCATGGGCGTTTTGTGTGGGGGGAGAGGAGAGGGGAGGGGAGAGGAGAGAGATTCACGGGTGGTTGCAAAAGTTGGAAGGGCAAGGCGGCACTGTTTTCCTTAAGTTTGGATAAGTAACGACCAAATGTATCGAATTAAAAGGGACAGACAGACACCAATTGGCGTACAGTATTTTAGTCTGATGATCATTAAATCGATTGATGTTAATTCGGGGAAATAGTGATGCTGGTGTTCCAATATTTCTGTGGATTGTTTTGTGAGGATGGTTTAGGGTATCATTGTGACTGAATTGTTCAGGTTTTAAATCTTTCTTTATGATAAATTTAGTTGTCAATGATATTTTTTTGCCCCGGTTAATGAAAGAAATTCTAAAAGTTGTAGAAGTTTTGAAATTATTTAATGATCGTACATTAATTTAGTGCATGATGTTCACGTGCTCAGTTCATGGTACAGGATGTAATTTCTCAGCTGAGCGATCCCAGGGATTGAAACAGAATTTTTTGCATCAAAACATCTTGTAAATTGAAATTCCTCCAATCGGATGTCTCCTGGACTCATCGCCAATCGGACGATTTTGAATTGTATTTTGTCCCGTTTGTTCATTTTTTATTTTTATTTAAATGGTATAACATGCTAATTACTGTTATTATGATCTAACTAACATGTAATCACGAGGAGAGAGAGTACACTGTTTTACTGAACTTTGTTATTCACCAGTTTTCTATTATATCTGCATTTTTGCGTATTGACCGACCACGTGGTCTGGCGAAGACGATGTCCCATTGGATTTTTTCCGACCCCTTTGCAAGATTCATCGCAAAAGCAAAACTCATTTCTATTATTTTGAAGTCTTCTTGCAGAAAAGCTTAAAACACGAGTTCAGATTCCCTCCAAAAATCACCTTGCTAACTATTGATGATGGTATGAAGAATCCATCTTCGATCTTTGGCTTACCCTGACCGATTGATGCTATAAAAGATCCACCTTGTGACCTATAGATTAGCCTAACTGATTAATGATGATGGTATGAAAAATCCACCTTGCTACCTGAATAATTCCTTCTCAGATTATTGATTACCTGACCTAATGGGGATGGTATGAAAGAATCACCTTGCGACATTGATTACCCTGACCGATTGGAGATGTAAAAAATCCGCCTTGCTATCTGAATAATCTTATGTAAGCTATTGGTTTGCGTGTGGTAGTGCAGTTTGGTGGTTCGGGTTTAGAAAGTTGGTCAATGATGGGGAAAATCATGTGCATTGGACTTGATATTTTGGAAAATTTAGCTGAAGTGTGAAAGACTTGGGCCACTTTTCCAGTCGATCCTCCAGGCAGCTGGGAATAATTGGGGACGGCAAAGTAGTCAGAGATTCATATCCCGGGTCGGGAATTGAAACAAAGTCCGAACTGCTTCTGATGGCCCTGCACATCGTACGGGTACAGAACACGACCCGGTGACGAATGGACACAGGTCATGGAGTGGCGCACCGACAAACCGGCCGACCGTCTCGTTTGTAATCACCAGGTGAAGGCGCCCGATGAACAAGCCTCCCTCCCGCCCGAGTCCACACGTTGCCAGGCGGAGCGACGTGATGGGCGATTGGGAGACGAAAGGAGTCTGACGCGAGGGTCACGTGTCCGCTCCACTTTCGTCTCTCGATCGAGCACGTGCAGGTTGAGGCGAACGTCCGTGGCGGCTCTTTACTCGGAAGTCGTATCTAAGGGTCACTATTCACTGGCGTGGTGCCTCTGCGGTAACTTTCACTTGCGTCCGCGGTGCGGCTTTGGGAATCCGTACATATCGTGCACGTGTTCCGTTTACCGGAGAAGTATTTTCGTTATCCGCTTGTTAAGTGAATTCCCTGCCGCGTACCGTACCATCCGTGCGTTTAATCGAGGACTCTGTACGTACGCTCGAGCGGCCCGGTTCTCACCGGAGCGGAACGCGAGCTAGGGGAAGACCCGAGGCTATAGAGGGACAGACGCGATGGGGGTGGACTGCACGTGGGACAAACGGTGCAGAGGCGAAATGACCGAGCGAACTTTTCCCATGTCATGCGGACGGCAATGCCCGTTTGAGATGCGGATCAGCGCTCGGGTCGCGCATCGCGATGGCCACGGATCGTGTCTGTCTCGGACCTGGAGCATGCCAGAATGTGGGACACACTGCTCTTAGACTCGAGAGATGTCAACAATTGGAAGCCGGTTCTTCCACTTGTCCGAATACAGTGCATCGGGGCTCGGGTCGTCGGGTGTACCCTTTTGGACAATGTTTCGTGAAAGTGTTGCGTGAGGTCATGCTTGTTTCTTCTCTCGATGTCCTCATCGTGGTACAGCAGCGTGGCCATGCCTTCAGAAATGATGCAACCAGCATGCAGTCGCTGCAGATGGCATGATTCCATCTCTCTCTCTCTTTTTTTTGCTGTTATTTTGCAACACACAACGAACTTGTTTTCATGCAGCTGCAGAGGGTTGAAGATTTTCGTAAATGAAACGAATTGGGGGCTTTTTGGTCGAAGGTCGTAGGGGTCGTTGCATGTTGTATCTCCTCGATCTCATCAGCGGATGATACATACCATCAAACACTTACACGTGTACGGGGCTGGAGGGTGAGCGAGGGAGGGGGGGGGGAGCAGTTAAGTGAGGAGGAAAGGGAGATGGGATTGGGGGGGAGTGGGAAGGGGTTAAGTGAGGAGAGGAGGTGTGTGTGTGGGGAGGGGCAAGGGGTTAAGTGAGGAGGGGAGGGAGTTGATTTTTGGGGTCGGAGGGGAGAGGGTCTAGTGAGGAGGAGAGGGGGTGGTGTGGGGGGGCAGGGGTTAATGAGGAGGGGAGGGAGTTGGGATTGGGGGGGGAGTGGGGAAGGGGTTTAAGTGAGGAGGGGAGGGAGATGGTTTTGGGGGTGAGGGGAGAGGGGCTAAGTGAGGAGGAGAGGGAGGGGGAAGGGGTTAAGTGAGGAGGGGAGGGAGGTGGTGTGGGGGGAAGGAGGTGGTGTGTGGTGGGGGGGGCAAGGGGTAAGTGAAGAGGGGAGGAGTTGATTTTGGGGCGGAGGGGAGAGGAGCCGAGGGAGGTGGGGTGAGAGGGGAGGAGGTGGGCGGGAGGGGTTAAACTTGGAA
>CM068964.1:24648894-24661030 GCA_035128595.1 Eptatretus atami | reverse complement strand
ACAGTCGGTGGCAAATCGATGTGCTGCAACAAAGCTTTCACATCCTTAAGCTTTGCTGCCTCGATCGGCAAGAGATTCGCGTATGCAGGGCGGAACAGACATCATTGCTGCTTTGAGTTGCTCCAGCTTCACACCACGTTTCAAGAAGGTGACGGTATCTGTGCAATCTCCTGTCATAGTGGTACGTACCAGCAAAGTATAATGCATAGAAACTACATACCTGGTGCTTTGGCATCCTTCATTCTCTTTCTAGCCCAGTCTCCAGGGTTTCTTTTACGTTCTTTGCCCCCGCCATGCCTGTTATCAGGGTTATCCTCATTCACACCGTGCTGTCCAGCCTCCATGGTCACCATTTTCATAGCTCGTCACGTGACACATACGAGCATTTTGATTGGACAGTCATGGACTTAGGAACTTCTTGCTCAAACATTATGGACTTGGGTATTTCTTGCACGACATTTTAGTGAATTCAACAATGACCAGATACCAATATACAGGACTTGAGGACTTATTTTTGGAATTTTTTGGTATCAAATGATACTCCGGCCATTATAGATTATCGTACTGGTTGGCAGCTAATTTTTTTTTCAAAAATGTGACTGAAATGTACTTCTTGCACCACCAGGTCATCAATTTTAAATTAAAATTTACATTACTACTGACCCCATTTCCATGACAGCATGGCTGCAATGACAGGATCAACTTTCCTCCAATCACGAGGCAAGAAATTAACGGCGATCGATAGATCGCGGATTGTGATTGGAGGAAAAATTCAACAAGCCCCATGAGGTACAAAAATGAACCGTGATTGGCGTTTCAAGCTGTGGTTGCTCCATATGTTTACAACGTTCAAGTGTATAACAACACCGAACGGCTTTATCGAAGTACAAATGAAAGGAAATCATCGAATGAGTTGCTTCTGCAAAAGGAGGCGATCAATCAACGTCGGGAACACTTGAGAAAAATGCCAGAGAACCAAGAGTGCGCTAACTCACCTCATTCGCCGCCATGGATAATAAAGTAAACGCGACGCCACGTAAAGAGCCAAAAGAATGTAAACTTCCTGTTCCGTACCCCCTTTGACAAAAGTAATCGCGTTTATAATCCCCAACAATTCACTGCTGAGTGAATTCTTAGGGATTATTACAATTTCCATAACTCGTAAGGTGAAAAATGGCCAGATTAAAATAAATGACAAAGACACTCAAGCTCACTATACTGTCATGGCCATCATAACTTGGACAAATTTTAGTGCACAAGTGTTTTAAAATATATCGAGATTCTTCAAGTGCGTGTTCCTGTGAGGGTGGTTGATAAAAATTTGAGGTCTGTACCATCCATCTATCTATACATCCATCCAACAAATTTTTGCTTTATTTTGCTCTGACGAAGGGTTCTGTAACACCCAAAATGTCCCAGTGCCTGCTGACGATATCTAACGTCGGTGTAGAATGTAGATAGACACTGTCTTTGTCTTTCTTGATACTCACGGTAACTCTCCAGGCGAACTTACAATCTGGAAAGAGAAAGAACAAGCTCGAATGAGCTAAGATCCTCGTCCTCTTAATGATGACGTCATAAAAACGAATATGACGTCATTGTGATGTATCAGGTTTGTGATAAATTATCTGTGCTAATGCCCGGATTGATTCCCGCAAACAAAATTCAAACAGCTTGCCTAGTTTCGGAGATAATGGTATAGGCGATTTCCATTAGCGGCGATATTATGACGTCAACTTTTTTTCTAGGAGGTATTTTCAAAATCGGAGATGGTTACTGCCTGTGCTGGGCTTTCTGCATATACATGGCAAGTTTCACGAAGATCGATGAAAACTCTGGGTTGTGAAACAAAAAATGTCAAAAATAGGAATGACGTCATAAACATTGATATGACGTCATAGTGATGTATCATATGTGCGGTAATTCATCTCTGCTAAGGCCCTGTTCGATTCCCGCAAACAGAATTCAAAAAGCTTGCTAGTTTCGGAGATAATTTTTAGGCGATTTCCATTAGCGGAGATATTTTGACGTCATAACTTTTTTTCTAGGGGAATTTTCAAAATCGGAGATGGTTACTGTCTGCGCAGAGTATTTTTACATATATATGCCAAGTTTCAGGAAGTTTCGATGAAAACTGTAGGCTGTGAAACAAAAAGCCACAAGAACAACAACGTGAGTAAGACTTAGAGATCCTCCACGAGGATCTAAAAACGACATCTACCATCTGCAATAGTGTAGTAGATAGTAGAAAATCGTGCAAATTATGATACAAGCATCAAATTTGGCATTTCTGTTCTGCAGGGCTTTCTGATCAAATCTGCCCGATTGGCCATTTGAAAATCCAAATTTTGAAAAATTTGAAAAAAAAAAAAACTTCAAAAAAAATTTGAAGTCACAGTGGCTGAAATTCTTGAAGCACAAGTGAACATCCCAGACAGAGAACCAAGGGAGATGCAGTCATCATTGATGGCTCAGCACTTATCAATGCCCTACCTCCACGCACTTCAAAGATATTTGATGACTGCTAAAGAAGACATCATCCCAAAGGTGGAATCCTATGGTGCCAGGTACGAGAGGGTGGACGTAGTGTTTGATGTGTACAAGAAGTCAAGTCTGAAGTCCGAGGCAAGGTCGAAAAGGGGGCAAGGAATCAGAAGAAGAGTGACAAGAACCAGTAAGACCCAAGTAACTGGAGAAGCTTTCTTCGAGATGACAGCAACAAGACTGAGATGTTTCACTTCCTTGCGGAAAAGATGTGTGAAGCACAGACGACAAGCACAGTCATTGTCACAAAAGGAGAAGATGCCAGTAGCAACACAAGGAAGTCACTGGATGCTGCGTCTCCATGTTGTCATGAAGAAGCTGACACTCGAATATTTGTACACGCCAGGGATGCAACGACGGATGGTAGCAAGTCCATTATCATTAAGGCTAATGACACGGACGTACTAGTCATAGCAATATCTGTACTGCCATCCTTACAGGAACTAGGTCTTGAGAACATGTGGATTGCCTTTGGCCAAGGAGCCAAGGCACGATGGATTCCAGTCCATGAGGTAGTTTCTGCAATAGGCCTGAGAAAGCTAGAGGGATCCCATACTTCCATGCGTTCACTGGATGTGACGTCGTGTCTGCCTTCCGCGGTAAAGGGAAGAAAAACTGCATGGCAGACTTGGAACGACTTTGATGACGTTTCTGAAACATTCACCAATCTCAGCCAACATCCAACATTGATTCGTGATCTTGACTTTTTTGAAGTTTTTTTTTTTTTTTCAAATTTTTCAAAATTTGGATTTTCAAATGGCCAATCAGGCAGATTTTATTAGAATCCCTGGAGAACAAATGTGCCAAATTTGATGCTTGTATCATCATTTGCACGGTTCCTCTCAAAAATTGCTGTTATCTGCCCCACTACAACCACCACAATTACCTCACCATTAAACATGGACAGAAAAGACTACAATGACACAAGCAACAATATTCAGGCGCCAAAAGTGGAAACATCCAATGATACGATAACTACATTTAAGCGAAAAATGCAAAGTGTGGGGATAAAAATGAGGAACAGCCATCACCAAAAGATTATATATTGGGTGGGTCGCTAGACTACCGTTATTCTCAGGTTTTCCGTCTGTTTGTTTGTATGTAATGGACAGCTCTGGTGGCCAAAGGAGTCAATCGATTTTGATGAAACTTGACAGGTAGGTTCATACCAGGATATAGTTGTATGCTTTTGAGCACCGTTGCTATGAGCCGGTTGCCTAGCAAACGGGACTTTGAAATTTTGAAAAAATCCAAAAAATATTATATACATTTTTTTTTTCGAAAATCAAAAATCGGCTTCCGCGCTTTTATGCGCACTATAATAAACCTCTTTGTCAAAAATTTCAGCCCGATCCGTCAAAAACTGTGTGACTAGTATGCAATTATATAGCGACCACCATGTCGCCTACTGGATTGATATATTATATTAATATATATATATATAATTATATATATTAATATAATATATATATATATATATGGTGGTAATATATGTGTGTATAATATGTATATATATGTATATATATATATGTGTATATATATATAGTATATATATATATATATATATATATATATATATATATATATATATATATATATATATATATATATAATAGCAGGGGTACCCGTGTTTGCCACGGTCTATTTTTGTGTCGGCCTATTATACATTTCCCTATACCCACTATGGGGGAATGGAGTCGGGGATCATTTAATTTTATCTTTCACATTGCTCCAAAGGTTTATACGCATCATATAGAGCGATTTAAAAAAAAACATCTAACTTTTCTCCCTGGCCTAAAACACTCCCTGGCACTCACTGATGATGCTCTGAAAGTTTGACGAAGACCCGTTCAGCCATCTCTGAGACAAATGGTGACAAACATTTTCGTGGCTCTCTTTTTGTGCCGAACATTATATAGATTAATACATTTTAGATATAATCAGTAAAAAAATTTTACTGCAGTATATATATATATATGTGAATCATTCTGGGCATGAGGGATTGTGTGCAAAATACTTTTGAGGGCGTCACACTTTAATGCGAGTTTGTGAAAAGGTGTCCAAGTCGATTTTTGTCAGACGGCCAGATTCAGATTCCTGCAACTGCAACATTTTAACCTGAGAAACAACCCTCCCACTATTTTGGCCTCTGCCACCGAGGGTGAACGGAGGTTATGTTTTCACCCCTGCCTGTCTGTCTGCTTGTTTGCCTGTCTGTGAGCAGAATATCTCAAAAAGTGATGGATGGATTCATATGAAACTTGGTCGACAGGTTGGGTGTGTGACGAGGACGAATTGATTAATTTTGGTGAAGATCCGGATCCGGACACTAAAATTGTTTAATTTTCTTAGTGACTCTTCACCATTGAGAGATGGAGCCAACAACGATATACTGTACCGGTATAGCACTATATTTAAAAACATTGCAGACGGATTATGGCAAAACTAGGTGGACGAGTTGCATAGGTGACAAAGAACAAGCCAATTAGATTTTGGTGAAGGTCCGGATGCAGATCCGTCCAATCAGTGGCAAGGTTGGATTAAGAGTTTGTGGGGCCCTAGGCCATTTTAAATGCTTTAAAGGAGACCAATAGAGAAAATGAGGCTGTGAGCCGATAAACCGGACATCATCTGTTACACAGAATCCTTCCTCCCACAGGACGTCTCTAACTCCTTAGTGTCTCTCCCGGTTATTGTCTCTTCCGATTTGGTAGGCCTGAACCACGGCCTGGTGGCGGAGTTGCACTTTACATCAATAACTCAATTTCTCACTGTCCGTGTACATTGTTAACGGAAGGGGAGGGGGGGTTAATGAGGGTAGAAAAGATAATGGTTTTGGATTTGGGATGATCTGAGATGGTGGTGAACAGCTGTCTTGAAGACCTGAAGAGGAGAATGACATTGAGGAGGATGTGAAAGTTGGTTCCAAGGTAGGAAAAAAGAGAGTTAACAATTTTTTTTCTCTGTTTTGACCCCTGTGTGACCCTAAGTCCCCACCCCTTGGGGCATGAATCACGGGTGAGATCCAAAAAATCATTACATATTTCATGCGTCTCCTAATGTTGATTGCGTCTCCAAAGTTTAATTAAAAACAGCTCATAATTGCAGTTTTCAGTATTTGACCTTTGGGCAGAGCCAACATCATACTGCTATTGCACATTCTTACCATGTGATGATCATAACTAGCAAGTTTGGTAAATGTCTCCCCAACTGTTTAGGAGGAGATAACATGACGGACGGACAGACTGACAGACGGACGAATCTGATTACAATATGCCCCCGTTTTGTTGTTTTTTCAAAGTGTGGGTACAATAAGGCACCACCAGGCTAAGCTTTAGAAAAGGGAGACAAGTTTTGGGAGATAAAAGTCTAATGATAGTGTGTTCAGTTTGTGAACTGTTGAGGATTAGTTGTTTGGTTTATTTAGTTAAAGCGTATGTAGTTGATGTGTTTGAATCTTGTTCTTTCACCCATTATTTAAAGCCTGGTGTTGGCTTCGTGGTTGGGGTGGCTGGCTTGGGATCTTAGGGTACTGAAATCAAGCTCCTGTCAGCTGTTGAATTAATACCAGGTGGGGTTGACTCAGCCTGTTATCCTTCTGAGGTTGGTGAAATGAGTACCAGTGTACTGGTAATCGGGTCATTGCATCAGCAGCATGGCTGTGCCCTCAATCAATGATGTAACCAGCAGCCACAGACTGCACACAAGGCAGAAGAACCCATTATTTAAGGATTATTCGGTATTTTATTGTTCAAAGAGTTTGATTCAAATACCGAACAGGTTGGTTGAGTGGGTTCAACAATCCTCTGGCTTGTGAGGCCTGTCTGTTTGAATCCCATCATTTTTATCCTTTAACATCCCTATGCTTTTTGAAAAAAGAGGGGATATCGTATTCGGCTCTATCTGTCTATCTGTCTGTCCGTCCGTCCATCCATCTGTTTGTCTCTTCCAATCTCCTCCTAAACGGTTCGCCAGAAATTCACCAAACTTGGTCATTTATGATCACCACATGGTAA
The DNA here is from genome assembly GCA_035128595.1 of Eptatretus atami. Classification (NCBI taxonomy): domain Eukaryota; kingdom Metazoa; phylum Chordata; class Myxini; order Myxiniformes; family Myxinidae; genus Eptatretus; species Eptatretus atami. The sequence continues at coordinate 24,654,470 of CM068964.1, read as the reverse complement.
GAAGGTATGAGAGCAGTATCATTTTGGATTCGCCCCCTGGGGCAGGTTCAAAAGGTCAAATACAAGGATTTACAAGGACATTTCAAAACATTTTTTTTAATTAAACTTTGTATGTACAATTAACATTGGAGGATGCATGAAATATGTCACGATTTTTTTTGAATTTGACCCCCGGTTCGTGCCCCAGGACTCAGGAGTGGGGACTTAGGGTCACAGGAGTCAAAAACGGGACAAAAATCCAAACAAAATTTGATATTGGCTCATATTCCTGGTGGAACTTTAATGCCATCTGTCAACTTTGCTTTCGGTGGGAAGCGTGGGAATTTGCGTTGGCACACCATCGACCTCGCTCTAGTTTAATTATTCCAAGGTCCTTAATTGTTTTTAAAAAGTTGAACCACTGTGAACTGCTTTTGGGTGAATGTTTAAAGACTGTTCTTCAATCCAAGGTGCTTGAGTTCGAATAACAGAGCTGTCCCTTTAGTAATAGGTTTTGGACTTTTAACTCGGTGAGCTCCTTAACTGCTCTTTGATTTCAGAGACCGATGACAGGGTGAGGAGAGACAGGCTTGATCCCTGGACTGCCTGGAGTCTTGGCCCAGTTGGGTCGGGAGCCCATGGGAAATTATGACTGGTTGGTTGGGAAGGGCTAAATAAAAGTAAATAAAGGGAATAAGAGCAGGTTCCAGATGGAGGAAAGAGCCCACTTATTAACAAAAACAATTTAACTACTTCAGCACAATGTGTCCTGAATCGGGATTTGAAAGACAAACCCACAGAAGTAGCAAGTAAGAGTCTTTGACTACTCAGCCATGTACAGGTGAGGCTCACCTGTACATGGCTGAGTAGTGGTGAGGCCTTGATGTTTGGTTTTGTTTGTTATTTAAGGGTGTGTGTGTGTGTGTGTGTTTGATGATGTGAGGGCTGAAGGTTTAAATCTGGTACTTTTATCTTTTTTGTTCTTTGAAGGATTATATTATGAGGGATGCAGAGTCGTGCTCTTCTGAACTTCATACGACTCACTCACTGATATAAAGCCTGTCCTGAACTGTCTGGTTCGATACTTGATGGATCATAAACCAATTTTTGCTCATTGCATTATCATTCTGGAGAGATCATGTGGTTCACAAGCGGTTCCTTCTGGCAGTGATAACGATACAACGATCCTTAAAGAGGGGCTGCTTGCTAACAGCTCGGTGTTACTTGTGAAAGGTTCCAACACACATCCAACATGTCCACCAAGTTTCGTCCGAATCGGTCCACAATTTTTTGAGATATCGTGCTGTATGTATCATTTCAGCCCAATCACTCAATGGTGAAGAACCACTTGAAAAATTCTCGAATCCAGATCTGAAATAAGCCAAAGGGAAGATGAAACAGGTTTGATTCGTTTCTACTCACACAGCATAGGCTATCTCAATTTATTCAGCAAGAACAGGACAACCATAGTTGATTCTGCGACTATTAAGACACACAAGTCCGTACAGCATCCATCTTGAATATCGCAGTGAACTATGTGTAATAGAAGGTTCTAGGCCTTACAGTGAGGAGGACCCGGAATGACAAGCTATGACATTCTCCCCCTTTAAAATCAGAAAACTAGTCGCTCCGACAGATCAAGGCGATCAGGTGGTTTTCTGTCATGCTCAGATCTGCGCAGTGGAGATGTAGCAGGAACATTCTTAGGAATACTTCCAACATCTGAGAAGCCAGCTGAATCTTCATTATCAGTCGTGAGCTGATTGTGGTAGAAACTCCACCCCCACTCCCTCCCTACCCACATTCCCCGGTTACGTCTGTGACTGGTTCCGGTGGTTTATGGACAGGAGTATCTGTGTCACCTGAGTTTTGGACCTCACCATGTGGTGGACCTCACCTCACCTCACCAACAGGCAAGTTCGATCCTCCATCTTTGTATTTTATCAGTCTTGATCTTGCCTGATTGTTTGGAGTCGAACATGAAGGCTCAGGACTTCTGATTGGTGATCAGGGCGAAGTGGCACCCAGTCAGATCGTGTCACCACTCACGTAATGATTCAACAATAGCATATGCCTCTTTCGCCAATGAAGAATGTTTGTGGTCACTCACAATCAATGTCCTTGCGAAAAATGCCATGGGTCTCCTGGCTTGGTTAATAGTGGTGGCCATTGAAAGGTCAGAAGCATCAGTTTCAACAACAAACATGACGGATTCATCAAAAGAATAAACCACTGATTCCTCCACCTCTGCTTTTAGATTTTGAAAGCTTCTTGGGCTGGATTAGACGAAGGAAAATAACCAACTTGAACAAGGGGGCTGACCTTATCCGAGGAGTTAACAATCCACGAATGAGTAGTACGAAAACATACCCAGTGCTCGACATAGAAACCCCATATCCCCTGGAAGAGGAAGGTCGCGTACTGGTCAAAGTCTCTCTGGGTTGGGCCTGATTTCCCCATTCGAAATTGTGCATCCCAGGAGACCAACTGAGGCTATGGAGAATGAGCATTTATCAGGGTTGAAGGTTAGGGTGAATTTCTTGGCAGCTTTGAGAATTTTGGATGATTAGCGTCATGCTGTTCCTTACTTTTGCTACAGACAGTAATGTTATCCAGGTAAGCATAGGTATCAGAAAGTCCATTGTCACTATTAAGGTGATGTGGTTTTTTCACCCACCCTGTTGTGATCGTTGAAAGATTTTTTCCTGGTTGATTGTGGAATCCTATTTAACTTCAGGCAGAGTTTAACGTTTATCCGATTTGGTTATAAAATCCTGCATAAAACCCATTGACACTGATAACCGATGTCCACACAAGTCCTTTCTTTGTGAAACAATTTATTTTCTAATTATCCACTATACACTTCTCACCCTCGTACAATGAACTTAAGAATCCCCATTTGTTGCAATATTATTTGGTTCTATTTCATTTATTCTTACTTTTAGTTAACAGTTAAACCAACCCGATTCAATTCACTTCCACATTACATCAGAGAGTTTTATTCTAACTTGGTACTTGGTCAGTTCCAAGGAGTACAAGCCACTGAGATTCTATGCTTCCTCAGGTACTTGAACTGAAACAACTTTACATTTCAAAGCATTTTATACTTTCATGGGAGAGTGGTGGGGGCTATCAACCCAGACTGCAGACGTGTCCTTTAGGTGAGAAGCCACTACGTACATTTCGAGGAAAAGGTTCGCTGTTATCAGCTCAGGTCACACCGCTCCAGACCAAGACATTTATCAATATTTAGGGCAAAAGTCTCTTGGCCAGAAACGACAGCCAATTCAACTTATAGCATAAAACTTACATTTCTAAAACTCCATTTGTTACAATTTAGAATACATTAATATAAATTTTTCCCCCACAAAGGTAAGCATATGTATCAGAAAGACTATTAAGACACACAAGTCCATACAGCATCCATATTGAATATTTCAATGAACTTGGGGGTAATTGATGGATGTAGGGCTTACACTATAGAGGACCAGGAATGACGATCTATGGCATCTTTACCAAAATCGAATCAATTCGTCATTGTCACACACCAAACCTGTCGACCAAGTTTAGTCTGAATCCCTCCATAACTTTTTGAGATATCATGCTAGATATCGGTTTTAGCCTCTGTCTCTCAATGGTGACTTAAATCACTTTAAAAAATTCTCGTATCCGGATGTGAATTGTCACCAAAATCAAATCAATTCGTCGTTGTCACACACCTAATGTGTCCACCAAGTTTCGTCCGAATCCCTTCAAAACTTATGAGATATCATGCCATATGTTGGTTTTAGCCCCTATCTCTCAATGGTGAAGAATCACCTCAAAAATTCTCGTATCCGGATCCGGACTCTTAGCAAACTCTAATCGATTTGACCTTGTGACAAACCCAATCTGTCCACCAAGTTTCATCAGAATCTATCCATAACTTTTTGAGATATCCTGCACACAAACAAACAAGAAAGATGTCATGCATCGCACAACACTTGCAAAATCCATAAAACAAATTTGACCTTAAAAAATAATTGGTAGTTGAATTAATTTACAAAATACAAAAATCCTCTTCAAATTTCAAGTCAAATGGATGAAAATTGATAATCTTAGAAATGATTGTCGACGTTTTGGCCTCTGTTGACCTTTTGGCCTATGTTGACCTTTTGGCCGAAGCTAACCTCAAAAATAATTGGTGGTTGAATTCAGTGACCTGATATGCGAATCCTCTTCAAATTTCAAGTCAATGTGATGAAAATTGAGGATTTTATAAATGCCACCTAAGTTGTTGTCCTTTGGCCTATGTTGACCTTTTGGTCTATGTTGACTTCAAAAATAATTGGTTATGTGACTTTAGTGACCTAAAATATAAATCCTCTTCAAATTTCAAGTCAATCAGATGTTAAATTAGGATTTTAGAAATACCACTGAAATTGTTGACTTTTGGCCGATGCTGGTTGACCTTTTGGTTTATTTTTACCTTAAAAATAATTGGTTGTTGAATTCAATGAGAAAATATGCAACTGCTCTTCAAATTTCAAGTCAATCAGATGAAAATTGACAATTTTAGAAATTAGACCCATGTTGACCTTTTGGCCCAAGTTGACCTCAAAAGTACTTGCCTCGTTGAATTCAGTGACCTGATATGCGAATCCTCTTCAAATCTCAAGTCAATCAGATGAAAATTGACATTTAGAAAATCAGACCGACGTTGACCTTTTGGCCTAAGTTGACCTCAAAAGTACTTGCTCGTTGAATTCAGTGACCTGATATGCGAATCCTCTTCAAATCTCAAGTCAATCAGATGAAAATTGACAATTTTAAAAATTAGACCGACGTTGACCTTTTGGCCTAAGTTGACCTCAAAGTACTTGCTCGTTGAATTCATGACCTGATATGCGAATCCTCTTCAAATCTCAAGTCAATCAGATGAAAATTGACAATTTTAGAAATTAGACCGACGTTGACCTTTTGGCCTAAGTTGACCTCAAAAGTACTTGCTCGTTGAATTCAGTGACCTGATATGCGAATCCTCTTCAAATTTCAGGTCAATCAGATGAAAATTGAGGATTTAAAAATCTCACAAGTTGTTGACCTTCGGCCTATGCTGACCTTTTGGTCGATGTTGACCTCAAAAACAATAGGCGGTTGAATTTATTGACCAAATATGCAACTCCTCTTCAAATTTCAAGTCAACTGGATGAAAATTGAGGATTTTAGAAATCTCACCTAAGTTGTTGACCTTTGGCCTACGTTGACCTCATGGGCTATGTTGACCTCAAAAATAATTGGTCGTCGAATTCTGTGATGTGATATGCAAATGCCGTTGAAATTTCCAGTCAATCGGACGAAAATTGAGTATTTTTAGAAATTTGACAAAGTTGTTGACCTTTGGCGTATGGTGACCTTTTGACCTCAAAAACAAGGGGCTTTTTGCTGATGAACTCTACCAGGCGGTGAACGATAGACATACGCATATGAATGTGATCGATGATGGATTGTTTGTGTTTTTAACTTGATAAGACAGTTGAAAATTTGCAAAGCCCCGCGACATATTCCAATCACAAAGTCTGTAGAACGCGGGAAATGATTGTGTTGAAGCCTGTAAT
>CM068964.1:24610999-24641416 GCA_035128595.1 Eptatretus atami | reverse complement strand
TACTTTTTTTTTTATCTTTTCAGTTTTCAACTCTTTTATATAGTTTCTTGATTCGATTATGGGGTTTAAGATCAACCACCTTGAAGTTTACACCCGAATGACGTCATTTCAATGACCAGAGCGAGAGCATGAGGATTGAGTGCTGTTCGAGGTTTAATATTAAAGATGCAGTTTGGTGTTGTTCGTCCCTTGCTTTGCCTTTTCACCGCCTCGGTTTGTTACCGGTTGTTTTAAAGGGATTCTTATTATGATTGTGACGAGAAACGTCGAATGTACTTTGGTTTTCGTCACAATACCTCCATTGTCTAACGTGTGTCTCGCCAGGATCCCCAGGTTGCTGAGTGCGCCCTCTAATGGCCTTCATGACGATTCCTTTCCAGGGATGATTTGTCTGGGACAGAAGCACAGACCGTATTCCACCAAGTGGGAAGTCCCCCGGTCATCTCCTTCGACGTATCATCTGGTACAATGAACGGAGTCGACGTGTTGTGGAAGATCGAAGACCGTGAAAGAGAGAGAGAGGGCCTTTTTATAAGATGACGGGAAAGGGAAGGTTTAAGGATACTCGGTACAGAATATAACCTTTCACCTTTATCGCTGCCCGTGGAATACGAGGGGGCAACACCAGTGTTGTCTTGTCCGACCGGACGGGCTACGGTTGAGCCAATGGCCGGTCGTCCAGTGGAGAGAGAGAGAGAGCATTGCGTCATTGCTAAAGGCAGAGGCCGCACGACTAAAAATAGAATGATGTCAGCCCTGGTAGTGGGGAGGGGGCGCGGCCTTGTGAGGGGAGGGCGGGTTCGACTTGCCGGCCACTTATAAAGCAGTGATGCAAGGCGCGGGAGCATCAAGAAGCTCCGAGGCAGGTGACATATGGTAGGGAGCAGCGTCTCGTGCACACTACGGCAGGTATCGCTGGGCAACGCGGGGAGGGCTGTACGGGGTTAACACCCAGAAATGGATGGGGGTAAGACCCACAAATGGATGGGGAAGCCGGAGAGGGGGCGGGGGGTGATTTATTGCCTTTGGTGTTACCTATGTTTACCACGTGCCTTTGATATGTTGCTCTTTGTTCCAAGATGAATGATTGAACGTCATTGTCTGTCTCTGTGTATAACGGTGTCTGTCCAGAGGGTCTCACGTGGTCTCTGCTTATATGTCTGATCTTCGGGGTTTTTTTTGATTGATCCAATCTTGCGATCGCCCCTGAAGTTGCATAACTCGAGGTGTTTCTGTTTGTCTGCTTTGTGGGCGTCACAACCTGGTCTATGACCTCACCTGTGCAATTGTGGATTACAGCAAACCAAATGAGCCTTGAACATTTCTCACATAAAATCCGGTCGGTATTGATTGTTCATCAAGATGTGTAGCTTTAATGACGTCACATTGACATGGGATAGATTTGGTAAAAACAAAATGATGGATGTAATAAAACTGGTCATTCTTCAGTTGTCCTGTTGCGTGAACAATTGGTGATGGCATTCGAGCGTAATCTTTTATCAAGAGCATTATCAGGCTGCCATGTGTGCTTTGTGACGTGCTTCACTTATGACGTGTGATATTTTATAATGTAAACTTCTTGTTGTATCATCATCATCGATGTGCAGTCGGGACCATGCTGGCTGGTTCGTCCTGATGAGCATGAACTCCAGTTTTCACTACCCCGTGGCAGGCGAAGCAAAAAGCAGGGTCAAGCAATTGGCTCACGTGTCTCTGTCTGTCTGTCTCTCCAAACGAAAAACGTCAGTTTATGATGAAGGAACAACTTTATTTGAATAGAATTTTATATTTTGAATATTAATCGGAAAACCAACTTGTAGTTTAGCAGAACTTTGGCTCTGAATTTGTCCTGATCGCACATGCACATGGTAAGGTATTTTCTTTTTTACTCTGTCTGGCAGTGAAAGTAAATTGAAAGTGATTCTAAACAGGAAACTTACTGTTTTATAAGGATGTCATAAAGGACACACACAACAGGCACGAATAACTAAAGCAACGTGTAAAGGACTGCAATAACGGCGATAAACTTCCGAATGTTTTTTTTAATTTTTTTCCCTACAACCTCTGAAATATATTTTATTTAAATTTCATTATATACTTGAACACAGGAGAACAAAAAACGACTTATTGGCACTTTTAAAACCCTTCCCCTTAGCAGTACTTGGACAAAAGATTATGGCATTTTACATCTCCTTGAACAAGTTTCTTGTATCAATGACGTCACAGATAACTTGCATTGCAATTATAACAAAAGGACACGTTTGCGACCTATAACCCCCATCGATTTGATTAACGATTCGTATTTCCCAGGTAGACAAACAGATGTACATTTTGTGCTAATAAAAGATGCCAAAGACAGACATTATAGAGAGGAATCGAGCATTATATACATTGTATGAGTTGTACGAGAAATGTACAGTCCCATCTATGGATTTTAAATAGAAAGGTTCTATATATGTACGTCATAATAAAATCTTGTCGCTCTTCCCCCATACACATCGATGTCACCTTTAATAATTACACACGTCATTGTTGTTTTTTGATGTCATTCAACTGATCAGCTAACGACTTAAGGATGGAATCTGTTGATTATTCAGCAGACGTATAGATACACCGAAATTAAACTTTGTCCGAAAACGATGTATGGTACAGTGTCCTAAACCGTCGAATTTTGAAGTAAATTGTTTGGATGATTCACAACATCAACACTGTGATTCTGAGACCTAAAAAATGGGTGATTACTCGGTTTAAATCCCCCAAAATTTGTGTTAAAGAATGATTAGATCGTTTTATAGTATAGTATATTTATGTGTAAAATAAAACTATCGAAAAGTAATTTTTATAATATTTTTTTTGTCAATTTAGTTTGCTGAACTGAACTGATTCGTAACGTCAGACGACGGCGTTGCGGATTGTCCGTCGTCGGTGACGTGTACGAACGTAAACCTTGCATACATGTAAGCAGACTTGAATCGGATGGAGAACCATTAACGAAAAACAAAATCCGAACCGAATATCGATACAGTCTGATCCAGGGCGCTAACCCAATATGACGTTTAACTAACACTCAGAATCGAACCATTTCAAAACGGTTTTTATAAAATCCCTCATCATTAGGTTTATACATTTTTTTATTACTTCTCGTGTTTCATATTAATTGTTTAATAAAACGATCGATGATGCAGATCTTTTTACACACAAGGCTGTGGGTGTAGTTATCTTTGATTAGCGATAGTTCATCTCCATATCCATCGTGACGGATTGTAATTGCTTTACTTATTTATTTAGAATTATAAATACTGTAATATATATCATTACCACTATAGACGTGATTATTATTATTATTGTTATATTTTTATTTTTAAAATTTTATTTGGGAATCGTATAGTTCGTGATATTTTGGAATATCGTTTAAACTTGAAAAACTCGTCAATTATTCGTTTTCCTTCAATTCCTTTACTTAAAAAAAAACAAACTTGCACATGTGTTGTTTTGTAATCTGAGATATATATATAATTATGATGTGCATCATCCCCTCTCCCACCCAAAAAAATAACACTTTGTAAGAACCATATGACGTCATAACTCGTTTCCCACGCGTGAGCGAGGCAGTTGCATATTTATCACACATTTCCATGTAATTAGATCGTATATAACATCTGCGAACCTCTCACAAGATGTTAGCGCACCGACCTTTGAGCTGTCTCGTCCGGGTTTGATTCCCGATCTGACTATAATCTGTCAGATTGGTGCTTCGCAGTCAGGGCTTTGCATCGCACACTGCACTGTCCACCCGATGGACATTAAGCTGGGTGGTCTGTTGCTGGAGGATGTCAAGGATGAAGACTAGGCAAATGACCCTGGGCAACCTGAACAAACACATGTCCAATTGCCTACGGTTGAACGTCAGGCTTGGCCAGCTGGTTCTTGAAAGATGTGGATCAAATAATTTCCTCTGGCCAACCAACAAGGTGGGAAAAATTGGGGCTGTTAAAAAGTAGTAGTAATCGTCATGACTTCGATATGTGCTCTTCATCTGTCTTGTCACGATAAATTGCGGCGTCAATTGAACAACGTGCAGACATAAACATATATCCTGCACACGGCAAGGATCACAAAGTCCATAGCCTAATGTCACACGTGTCTCACGCTGTAACGTGTTATACGTGTTTAATCGATAATGATTCTCCTACATTTTTACCTCCACCACCGAATGTGGACGGAGGTTGTTTTCACCCCTGTCTTTGTCTTGCTGTCTGTCTGTCTTTGAGCAGAATATCTCAAAAGGTTATGGACGGATTCGGACGAAATTTGGTGGACATGTTGTGTGTGTGATGAGGGCAAATTGATTAGATTTTACGAGAAATCCTGATCCGGATACGAGAATTTTTTAAGTGATTCTTTACCATTGAGAGAAAGTTGTGGATGATTTGGTTAGATGACAAGAACAAGCCGATTCGATTTTGGTTCAGGTCCGGATCCAGATCCGGCCTATCATTGGGATACAAAACGTAAACTGTTGAGCCTGGTGGAGGTATGTATGCGCTCTAGCGAGTACCACTATAGTTTTAACAGTTATTTAGCAAACATTTCAACCTTTCATTGGTACAATCTTTATTGATAGGGTTTCGTTTATCATTTTCACTTCTGCAGACTTGCTGGTAATTCCTTGGATAACCTGTTGAAAGTTTCTCCAAAGAACCTCCAGTTTTGAGTCTTTTTATTGTTCAACCCTCTTCCATGAGCCTCAATGTTGTACTGCATTTAATAAAAGCCCTTCAATAGAAAGGCGAATTTTATTTATGATATGGCTTTTCTATAACATATATATCTGTACATCCTTGTACTATTGGAGCCTATTGTTTGAACACACTGGTATTGTCTTTACTATAACTTGCTTATAATCAGTGGAATTTGCATATCAGATCACTTCATCCATGAGCATGCAGAAGAATCACTGTGATCATTTCATTGGTGATATAATCATGGGAATTGTACAAAATTTTGATTGTATATTGACGTGAGTCACGTTGTCCATTTATGAAGGGACAAGGTGTCAGAGAGTTTATGTGCAGATCAACTTTAATACAGATCATTCGTTCTCATTTCTAATTTAATGTACAGTATATACCGTGGTGATACTGTGGTTAAAGGCTTTCTCGTTATTTTTTTAATTTTATTTTATTAAATAATCAAGTTGGATCAACGTTGTCTGATTTGAATATAAGAAGTGAGGAATGCACAGATCCTGTGAAGCATCTGCAGCCACAGCAAATTCCATTTCTCTCAGGCCTTGCATCTCGTTTCAGGTTTCGGACCACAGGCTCAGATTGTGCCCAGGCAGCCTTAGTTACATTTTGAGCTGGCGAGTTGAGCCCGTGTGCTGCAAGGCCTACCTTAGATCGACTGTAATTTATGTTCCACTCGTGTAGATCTACTGTAATCTACATACCCTGATGAGGTTCTGAATTGTGCTTTATTGTGACAGTACACGTTTATAACTCTTTTTCATGACTGTGCAACAGTTCACACGATTTGCCGTGGAGTAAAAAGACCATGCAGTTCTTTGGTTAAAATTTCCTATCTTCTTCTTTAACAGCCACAATTAGTCCAATGTTCTTGTGGAGTTGGTTGGGGGAAGTTTTTGTCCCAAGTCTTACATGAACCAGCTGGCCAGGCCTGACATTGACAAAGTAGTTGGGGCAGGAATTTGTAATTTGTTCAGGGTGCCAGTGATAGCTCGTCGACTCTTTGCGGACCGAACCTATTTTTCCATCTTGAACATCCACCAACTAATGCTGGCAGATGGAATTTTCAGTTTAACGTCCATCTGAGGGAACACCGGGTTGAAAGTTGAAAGCCGGGTTAGGATTCAAACACAGGCAACAGCTTAGAGGTGAGTGTGCGTACCACTGCCTCATCCTGCCACCCTTAAAATTTCCTATTTCCTAGGTTCATCTCTACCGAGATGACCTAATAAAGCCGGACCAAATGTCGTCCGTACGTCCGCGTCCTTCAACCATTTTTCTTTCCGATCTTGATGAAACTTAGTATGTAGGTAGAGGTCGATGAGTGTTGCACAACGATATAACTTTTGTCCGGGGTCAAGGTCACGTAAGTTATAAAAATCGCCATTTTCAAAACCTATCTAGTCTGCCATTCTACAGATATTCGGCAACTGTTTTGATTATGATGGTAAAAAATATTATCTTTTAGTAACCCGACAGATTTTTGAATTTCCCTCCCGTTTGGCTGCCACGTAACCTGGAAGATGGTCAAAAACACTCCCGGTACAAAGAAAACTTTTTACTTCCGATCTTGATGAAATTTGTATGTGGGTAGAGGTCGATGAGTGTACCCAACGACATATTTTTTCCCGGATCGAGGTCAGGGTCAAGGTCACGAAAGTTGTGAAAGTCGCCATTTTCAAAACCTATCTAGTCTGTCATTTTAGGAGATATCTGGCAACGGTTCCATCGATTATGATAGTAAAAAACATTATAGAGATGACCGTCACCCCCACGCGGGGGTAATTTTTAAAGTCCGAATTGTACTTTAAATAATTTAATATACAGTACAGGTGTTGGCAAACAGGTTTTGAATGCTGGAAAGCATTTTGAACGACCCTGACAGCTGCAAACCTATAAAATCGGTTTCCATAACACCTTAATTTGGCCCGAGGAAAGACACACCAATATATATTTTTATTTTCATATATAATATTATATTTTTTTTTTCTAACCACTGACTGATGTTAAAGATGTTTTTTTTTTTTTTGCGTGTCAAAATTTTTTTGTGTACTGATGGACATCGAAGCCGATACACCGGGGGGAGGGGGGGAATCACAATCGTCGGACAACATCCATAAATGAGAGAAAATGCAGGTGAGTGACCCGAGACAATGGGGAAGCACGGTAATTTTGTGTGCCGATGGACATCGAAGCCAATACACCAGGAAAAATCACAGAACAGTCAGAAAGCATCCGTAAATAAATCAAATACAGGTGAGCGACCCGAGATAATGGGGAAACGGGGTTCGTATGCTTGCACAATGTCTAAACACACCGTGTGTGTGTGTTATGTACTAATATATTATATATATATATATATATATATATATCTTTCTAATGACATACTCACTGATATAAATGTTTATTACTTTGTTAGTCATGTAACTTGAAGCTAAGATTTCCCCCCCAAAAAATCAAAAATGACCGTAACAAAAGTCTTCCAGTTGAGTCTCGCTCCCACTTGGGGAGAGTCATTTGACCAAAGACGATGTCATGTGATCCTGCATGGGCACGAACGTCCCCATAGAGAGCTGATGTTTCTAGGTTTTGCAGTATGCTTTGAGATGTGTCTGGGTTTTAATGTCTTTGGACAGTGCATACTTTAATTGTTGCATGTTTACATATATTTCATGATTTATACAAACTCTATCTACTAATATTATTATGTATCATTAAGCTAATTGTGAATAACCAACATTTTTAGCTTACGGTTTTTGCTGATGGGTAGGTATCTGCAACCGAACCTATTTTTTTGCATCAGACTTTATTAAATGAAGTTCTCAAATTGCAAGCTTTGTAGGTTCCCAGGAACATAACCGAGTGTTCAGTGTACATTAACTTAATTAAAACTGATAGCAATGATGTGGAAGGTTGGTCACTATGTCACCTTTGTGTTTGTAAAAGTATATAGTTTGAGCTTGCAACTCGATAAGTTACAAAAACCTGAATTAGTTAATATTTTATTTTATGGAATTAAACATTGAGGAAGTTTTGAAAGGAAATGCCAGATTTTTATTTATTTTTTTTTAGAACTATTATATTTATGACTTCACCTTTAACTTGCGGTCTCTTTGGCTCTTCTTTCCTTAACAGAAATCCGAAGTGACCCTACAGCGTTCATCTTCGGTCAAGTGGAGCAGGAGGAGGGTCTCGGAGCAGAACCCAGAGCACAGGTTGCCACCTGTGCCACCTCTACCATGCCGCAGTACTCGTGCATTCCAGGACCATCCGCGACTCTTGCCGTGGGTCCTGAGCTGAGCGCGGGGGCCTTCGTCCCTTGTCCATCTCCAATAATACCGGACGAGTTTGCATGCTGTAGTCTGACTCCGCTTGTTAAGGAGGAACTTCGCTTCGCCATCCAGAGTAAACGCTTGGCACATGGGCTCGCAGCCACTGTGGATGAACATGAACCGCCGCACAAGCAGCGACTGCTGGACGTGCCACGACCTTTGGTAGGCTCCTAAACAGGGTGCTTCCATCTGCGTGCACCTTACACCTTATTATTGAACTGCTACATAAACAAGGTTGACAGGATGGTGCAGAGGTAGCATACTTACTTGAGCTGTCTAGCCTGGGTTCGATTTCTGTCCTGCCTATAAAACTGCTGAATTGGTGTTTCACAGACAGGGCGTTGCATCACGAAGTTGATCATTCCTCGGGTGGCCGTTAAGCCGGATGTACCATTGCTAGCATTAGCTGTTGGATGTTAAAGATTCCACAATATCTTTCAGAAAGTCGGCCACATGTGCCGGAGCACTGGACAAATTGCAAATTTCTGCCCTGACCTACTCCTGAGAAGTCAATGACAATCCACCCACCCTAACTCTTGCCAGGAGCAGGCTTTGGCAGCACAGATGCTCTGGCCAGAGTGGTATGAACCACCATCGCCACCACAGATATATGAGATGTACTGTTGTGAGGTGAAGGGAATTCCAAGAGTAGACTAGTGAAACTGAAGCTGCAGTGTCCAGATGAGATGTGAAGCTGGGTGACCTGCCTGAAGTACAGGCATCAAAAGTCTGCAATAGTTTCAACCTTTACTCTGCAGGGTTTATGGCCGAATCGAAAATAATAGGAATGGTTCCAGTAAGTACTGTTGAAAACTTTGCTTTGTTAGGATCCTTCCTTGTCTGCGTGCTGAGCGTCCAGAAAACATGTCAGGTTAGACACTTAAAACAGGTAATTACTTCCTTGTTGAAGTGTAAGATTAATAATTATGCAGAAAACCATGAAACATTTCTCATCCTATAAAGGATGTAATGAAGTTCCTACCTTTTCAACTCCCCTACTGTGTTAGCTCCATCATCCTGGAGGAATGCCATACATGGATCATTAATTCGATAGACAAAAGTCTCCTCGACTTTGGCGATAAATAGCAAAGCCATTCCATTCTGTTACCAGCATCCTAACAATTAGTGAAAAAATTTTTTTTAACTAAATTGTCAATATTTTCTTAAACTATTTTAACCAAATGTTTAATCATATATATTTATGTATGTATGTGTATATATATATATATATATATATTTATGTATGTATGTGTATATATTGTTACGGATCTGGAAACCATATGCATTCAACATTCAGATGTCCCAAAAGTCAATTATGTCGTTAAGTATGTGTGTAGTCAGATCCCCTTCCTTTTGTCTAGTGGGAGAATCAAAGGCGTGTTGCGATTTCTTTTAGTTAGGTTATTACATCTAACAAGCCATCTAACAACCATCCCATCTGCATGACCCCTCGGCCCATCACGATCCACCACCAACCAGCTGCCTTCTCGCACCCTGACGTGCCAAGGCAAGATCTTGCGGTTCCGGTTTCTCTGCTCCACAAACATAACTCTTTCACGACGACCTTTGCAACATTGATACTGTTGCTCGTCAAGTATGAACCCAAGTGGAAGAGTGGCTGGGGTTTCCTGGCAGGGGCTGTTGCAGCGTTGATACTGTTACTCGTCAAGTATGAACCCACGTGGAAGAGTGGCTGGGATTTCCCACAGGGGCCGAGGCCCCACCCCGGAAGGGTGGGCCGTAGGACCCCGTCCAATCAAAGGCGGACAGCGAGGTGTGTTTCACCAAGGGTCCCTCCCCGTTGAGGGAGGTCAAAAAATAGCCGAGCACTCTCTGAGAGCATAGTTTTGGTGGGTTTTTGCTGTTACGAAGGGGTGGTAACAGTGGTTGTTACGAGGGCTGTCACGAGGGTTGAGGTCGTCGAGGTGGCGAACGTGTCTGCTGGCCTCTACAAGGAAAGAAAGAGCGACCCCGACCCCCTCCGTGGGCCCCGGCCATTCACCACCCGAGCTCCGCCATGAACCTCGAGTCCCACACGTGCGACTGGGGAATCGTCAGGTGCCGCAGCACGGAGTACCCCCTTTCTCCGACGGCCAGGTACCCATCAGAACTCTGACCCCCAGCTTGTCTCTCTCCTCGGCTGCAAGGGTCCAATAAAGAACTCGATTTCTTTTCATTTGTGTGTGTGTCTGCGTGTAGGCCCTCTTTAAGTAGAACTGAATAAGTGTTTTTGGATCATTGTAAATATTCCTTGCTAGCATATTTGCGTTAAGTCTTGCCTTTGTCTTTTACTGTAAATAAAACTTGTTAGAAATGTTCCCAGTCCGTTTCTGTCCCTTCTTGCATTGGTCCAGCATGGTTCGGATCTGAGTTTAGGCAGGTTTTTATAACCGATAATCCGTTCATTCCAGCCGGCACGGCTTTGGCAGTTTCCGAACCGGAGTTGGTAGTCGGTAGTTGGAACTCTACTGCAGTCGGTAGAGTGACTCGGTTCGAGCAAGACGTGCCGAGGGCGTCGTTTCCCCGGTAGTTGAAATCGCGTAGTTAATTAGGTAAATTGGTTATAGACAAAAAGACCCTACGCTACGCAGTTGAAATATTGGCAACCATGGTTGGTTCAGCGACCTGCCGCGTTACGGAATTATCCGGAGCGACTGCCTACAATTCCGGGGAGTCTGGTGGAGACGACGTAGCTTTCCCAACCTTGTGGTCGTTCTCGCCACCGACCCCTGGCCCACAATATATTTATGTATGTATGTATGTATATGTATATATGTATATATACATATACATACACATATTTTGTGAAAGGGTTTAGACACATGGGGCCTCATTTTGAGCCCCTGCCATTCCATCAACATAACAGGGTGGGTTGACTCAACTTGTCATCCTTCGGAGGTCAGCAACACGAGTAGCAGCTCACTATGAAGAATGAGCCATTCGAGTATCCTACTCCTGCGTTAGAGTGGCGACCCATCGAAGATTGTGCTCCCAAGCCAAGGAAAAAATTCCACAGCAGCCCCATGCATCTCAAAATTTAAAGGAGTGGTTCTTCAGACGCATGGAGGAGCTATATAACAGAGGTGTGGAGGATAGGAAGGCATACAAAAGGAGGAATTGATGCTGGTGAGAAACTAGTCTGGATTTTGGGAGGGTGTGTCGGCGAGGATTTCTCAAGTAATGGTTTGGGACCCGAGATGTCTTGGGAGGGTGAGGGGTAAGTTGTATGAGGGTATAGGAGGAACAAGCTCAGATGTAAACTTGTATAAAATGGAGTTCATCAACGTGTTGTCAGTGGGTTGGTGTCCTTGGGAATTCACTTCCTGTCTTGAGATACCAATGGTGCGGAAGGCCCTATTTTCGACTGCCTCAGGAGGAGAAAGATGGGAAACAGGATCACCAAATTAACTATATAATAACTGGAAAAAAAGCTTTATTTTTATGTTTTTACAATGGGCAACAAACTTGTTGATTTAGCTTTTAAAATATATAAGAATCGTTTTTTACACCTGCAGTTTATTATAGAGTTGGGTGCTTGGGACTTTATGGGTGTAGTTTTCCCAAGTAGTCCCCATCTGCTAGCATTGGTTGCTGGACATTGAATATCCCAGGATGTCTTTCACGAAGTTCCCAGTTGATCCCAGAAGGTGTGAATAATTGGGGCTGTAGTAGTTGTTCCTAGTAGTCATAGTAGTAGTTGTCGCATGTGGTAGATCCATGGGTGGTTTATGTTTAAAGGGTTTTACCAGAGATAGCATTAACAGGTGTTCAAAGGAGTTTGTGAAATGCATGTTGTGGTTCCAGCTCACGCCAGCAGAGGAAGAGAGGAAGAAACGCAGACGCCAGAGGAATAAGGTTGCTGCAGCGAGATGTCGTAACAAGAAGAAAGAACACACGGAAACGTTACAACAAGTAAGACCTCATTCTTACTTTTAAGCTTCAGGCCGGGCATTATAGGCCATGCGGTCTTCGGCCAACCTTTTCCACGCTGTAAAAGCACACGTATCGTGATCGGCCTCTTCGGCTCGTGTATCATTCGAACTGCATCAACATGACGGGCATCAAGAATGCTGTTCTCCTGCGCAATGCATGGTATTTATAGTGTATCTGCGATTCGGTGTCAGTTTCTGGGGGATTTCGAAAGGCTTTAGCGACCGATACCATTTTTAACTTTGTCGGTGACTTGCGTGTCACTGAGATGAAAAAGACTTCGACCACTCCCGGTAGAATTGAGAACTTCAATTCCTGTACGCGACGTGCTGGGCTGTGACAGGTGTGAAATTGGCCGTGAACCAATGAAACGTTTGTAGAACAGCACTTTATGGACGTGTTTGACACAACAACAATAATGGACACCCAGTTTTCAAATTCCACATGTCCTCGATGGGGGAGGGTAGATGTGAGCTTCATTTTATTTGGGATGGGAAGTGGGTTATAATGGCTCCCACTGGATGTCACGTGTTATCAAAAGAGCTGGGATGTCGAGTGCTGTCACCTTTTACCTATCTAGTCTGGGTTCAACAACAGTCAAAGATGAATTTCACTGAAGACCATCACGCGAATGCTTTGCATGCAGGGCATTGCCTCACAGGAGCAAGCTGTCCTATTCGATGGGACGTAATGCTGGCCGTTCTACTTGTGGGCGATAAAGACCCCACGGTGTCTTCTGAAAAGGGTAGGCCACTGTGCGCCAGTACTGGAGCTAAGTCGGATAAACCTGCTAAAGTTGAAGGCTGCTACGGCAGCACCACTGTGCTAAAATAAGTAAATACTGAATACCATTGAAACCCCAAAGCCTGGTTCTGAAGCAACAATGTATATAGGGTGTAATGGAGATGTAGCGCTGGAGCTGTCTGTAATACCAGTTGGGCACCCACCTGATGTCTGAGTCAAACTTCTCTCCTGACTTGTAGCAGTCATTGCGGTGTTCTTTCTCTTTAGGAATCCGAAAGGCTGGAGAAGATAAACGGTGATCTGAAGGCACAGATTGAACTGCTGAAGAATGAGCGACAGCAATTGGTGTACATGCTCAATCTTCATCGACCAACGTGCATTGTGCGTGCTCAGCAGGGCCAGACACCCGAAGATGAGCGAAACCTCTTTCTTCAACAGCTCGCCGACAGACCCTAACCAAAAGGGTCTACATCATCATTCATGCACATCTTGCTTGATATATATTTATATTTATTTATACATATATACATATATATATATATATATATATATATATATATATATATATATATATATATATATATATATATATATATACATATATATATGTATATAACCTGTTGCCACTCACACCCTCATCCATGCACATCTTTGTGATCTCAGTACTCTACTTTTTATTTTGATATTGTGCCTCGGATGTTCATGTGTACAAATGCCCTTGTCCGACCTCCGCACTTTATGGATGAGTTTGACTTGATGTCAAAAATCTTCAAAGGATATCTCGCTGCGGGAAAGGCCGTTTTCTGCCCGAGTCTGGACCCCGGGAGTAGACTATTCATAGAACGCGTGGCTCTGGGAATGGCGGGGAGCTTATGATTAATGTTCGACTGTTAAAGGTTCCGAAATAACTTTGAAGAGGAGCTCCCAAATTACAAGTGGGTAAAAGTTCCTGCTTGAAAAGTCAAACTTACCTATATGTACGATGTGGACCAGTTCGCTGGATGGCTGCTTTCAATGATGCACCTGTTCGATTAGGCGTCACCTGTGACGTCATTTTACAATTCCACTGTTTGGTCTCAAAATTGATGAGAATTTCTGAGACGAAAAAGCTGACGTTCACCTGTCATGTTTGCTTGTATACAAGGTGTTGTGTTTTGCACGTATTCAGCAAAGTGAGAGGAAAATAACATACGACATGTTTAAGTGTGAGTCGTGTTATGTTGTGTGTGGGTTATTTATGGAGCAAGAAAAATGAAAGCACAGATACTGTATATGAAATTTAACTGTTTTACTTTTGTTTTTATAGTTTTATATGAATTATTACCATGTCGAATTGCACAAACAGTCGTACGTGTTTGCTAAATATCACAAATGAGCAATTTTTTTGTTGTTTATTTGCAATATCTAGCCAACATGATGTCCAATAAAGCCTTTGTGTAAATTTTAATATATATTTTTGTTGTGTATAACATTTCAAATGAAATGATCGTTATTTTAATTTGTTACGACAGGTGAGCAGGAATAGGGTGTATTCGCATCGTATATTTCCTTGCGTTATGCAAATAGCTTCATGTTTTTGTTGGGTGTACCTTTTTTGAGATGTCTCACCTGGGTTCGATTCTCAACCAGACTAGAAAATTGCTGCATTGGCTGCTCTCGGGTGGACGTTATGCTGGGTGCCCCGGCTGCTCACATTTAATAGATAGTGGACGGTTAAAGACCTCACGGTATCTTTTTTATTGTGAAGAGCTGAGTTATCCCCAGCACTCTAAAAACACTGACTCTATAACGGCAAGACCGGCTCGACAAAGTCACTCTGTACACAACATGACACAATCTGAAAATACAAGGCATGAAACTTAATAAAAACTATCCTCGGTTGACTGGCAATAAAAAAAAAAAATCTGAATCTAAAACAAATTCATATAAGGCCAAATAAAAAAAATACCAGTTGATCGTCCCTGCCCACATCCTTTTTTTGAACCCACCTCCTTTTAAAAAAAAATTTATTACTTGTTATTTTGTCAAACACCCCGAAAAATAAATCGCAGCTGAGCAGTGAAGCGGCTGCACGGCATAAAAAGTATCCTCGAGGGGGACTGACAGTTACGTCCCCAACGGGTAGAGTGACCTTACTGATGCAAACGAAATAACACAATAAAAACTAAACAACAGACTATGGAAACGAACGAAACACGGTGGGTTAGAAAGGTTCTTGTTCTTCATTTTTCACAGATGGATGGAAGGAAGAACAACTCTACGTGTGTGTGTCTCCTCCATAACTCCAAAACCATGAAACCTAGCAGCCTGAAACTTTGCGTGCATACAAAGGGAACTCCAACGAAGTGCAGGAGTGAAAATTGGGTGTTTGGGTTAATGAAAACACCCCTTATGAAGATAATTAATGGCCTTATTTAATTATATCCTTTATGAGGCGTATCCTCAGCCAACTCTCTTTCAATAGGATCTTAAGGCACATCCTAGGTTACCTCGCTGGGGTCTGAAGCCACCATTCTTTTTGGCTTGCTCAACCATGCCTCAAATTGGAATTGGCCGCAACAATTTCTCAACGATAGAGTTTTTTTTTTTTTCTTTACTTTTCTCACTCATATCCAATGCCTGATTATCATCTATCTATAATTCTAGCAATCTCTGTGTGTGTGTGTGTCTGTGACCGCTGTTTCTTGACAACCACTGGTCCGATCTAATTGAAACTTGCCAGGTATATTGCTGGGGACCTGAGTATGTGCTTTCTCAAGGTTTGATATTAATCGGACAAGTGGTTCCCAAGTTATGGCCATTTATTTACCAAACCAATGACAGGACACGTTGCTGCGTAGGCGTGGCCGATGGGGAAAGGGCGCCATTTAGTTACCAATGACAGGAAACGTTGCTGCGTAGGTGTGGCCGTTGGGGAAAAGATCCTCAGCCGCGTTCCCCATTACGGGTTACAATGTACGGACTTCCGGATAGTGATGACTTACTGTATTCTAATAATTCCTCGATTTCTTATGCACATTTATAGATAAACACAATGCCCCAATCCAGTCATCATTTACGAGAGCGAAGTAACGGCCTGTGTGGTTTTGAAATATATATATATATTTTATGCACGTACGGGTACGCGAGAGTGAAAGAACGGCCTGTGTGGTTGTTGTTTATGGAACGCGGTTTGAAAGTTTGTTTTTTTTGCATGTACGGCCACGCACGTACAGCCACGCACGTACGGGCACGCACTAGTAACTATGAATCGCTGGAAAAATTATAAAGCTTGTAAACGCCCGGAGACGCCAGCGTGTGTGGCTGCATTTCATTTCCGCACAGGCCATAACCTTGAGAATTTCTTAAACTATGCCGAATTACAAAATTTAAGCTCCATAATTGAACTTAGCAGCAGTTCTGACTGCTAAAAAAAAGGTGTTCATTTGTCCAATTCAGACATTGCTTGGGTATTTCCGGGTGCATGGATTTATACAACTGACCGGTAATTGCTTGCCAAGCCAGGCGTCCCATTGGAGTGCTTGCTTTGGCGAGCACTTAAGCCACTTGGCGAGCACTTACCAAAGTGCTTGCTTGTTCGTTTCAAAGCCACCAGAAGTAAGACCCGTCGCTTTGCTCATGGAAATACCAATCTTTGCATAATTGCTGAAAAAACGAAAACGGAATAAAAATAAACTTTCACCCATTAAAAATCATGTGAATAAATTATTGAAATAGCTGCTTTTTTGTATCCTTTTCTCACCTGTGTTGCAACTCGAGCGACCTGCTTTGAGATGCTTTAAAAGGCAGTGTATAATCAGCGTTTTCTGAATCTAATCAACATGAGAAATGGGATTGAATGAGACTCATTTATAAGTAAAGAAGATGAAGGAGGAAGACATTTTCCGCCCGGTTTTATGTGGAACACGGCGGTTAAAAAGAACACGTTGCTGTTTGGGCTAATTTTATCGCCCCGGTTTGCTGCCTACTCTCCCCTCATGCTTACTTCCCTTCCTTATGCTGCTTTCATTCCCCTTATGCAGCTTCTCCTCCCCTCACACTGCCTTCCCCTCCCTTTATGCTGCTTTCTTCCCTTCCCTCATGCTGCCTTCCTTCCCTCCCCTGTCACTGCATTCCCTTTTATACTGCTTTCTTCCCTTCCCTCACACTGCCTTCTCAATCCTCCCTCATGCTGCCTTCCCTTCCCTCCCCTGTAACTGCATTACCCTCCCCTCCACCCCCTTGAATGTCCTTGGACAGTCTCCGCGTGCTGTATTCACATGCTGTTTTAACATACCCTATTTCGTTCAATCCTGCACTTACCCCCCCCCCTCCTCCACAAGTCCCACTTCCAAACGTGTCAAGAACCCCTCCCCTCATGCTTACCTCCCCCAAACCTGCTCCCCCCCTTCCTGGAGTGTAAAGCGACTTTTGCTGAGGCTTCGCTCTCTCCACCCTCCCTTTCCTAGCTCCTCCCCACCCTCCTCTCTCCTTGCTCCCCTACTCCTCCTCTCTCCTTTCTCCCCCATCCCTCCTCTATTCTTCAACTCTCTCCTTCCCCACCCTCTCCCTCTGTTAAGGGGACCATTTAGGACTGACGGTTTATTTTTGAATGTAAGTTTCCCCAATGTGTGGCATGTATGAATCGGATTCAGTGAGCCGACCGGAGGGATGCAAAGGTTGCTACATCTATGAGCATGCATGCAGGCTGGCCTTTGCTAGGAAGATAGCATGGCTTGTAAATGCTCCCACCTGGTTTTATATAGAACCCAGCTGTTAAAAAGAAAGTGTTGCCGTTTGAGCACGTTTTATCGCCTTTCTCTTCCCCACACTGCCTTTTTTCCTCCCTTTCCATCACGCTTACCTCCTCCTCCTCACCATCCACGATGGACATGTTTCAACATACCCCATTTTGTTCAATCCTGTATTACCCCCCCCCTCTCCTTTCTCCACAAGCCCCACTACCAAATGCAAGTCGAGACCTCTCCCCTCATGCTTATCTCCTCCCAAACCCCTCCCCTCTCCCCTCATGCTTACCTCCTACAAAACCCCTCCCCTCTCCCTCCCAAACCCCTCTCTTCCCATCCTCCGAGTTCGCACCCCCTCCTTCCCGGAGTGTATAGCAACGTTTGATGAGGTGTCGCTCTCCACACCTCCCACTCTTCGCTTCCCCACCTCCTTCCTCCCCCACCCCCCTTCCTCACCCTACCCCCTTCCTCACCCCTACCCCCTCCTCACCCCCCTTCCTCACCCCTTCGAGCTCTCCCACCCTCCTCCCTTCCTCTTCACTCCCCCTCTTTACGCCTCCCCTCTTTCTACGCCTCCCCTCTTTCTACCTCCCGCCCCCTCTTAATATCTACATCAGTGAAGCGACGGACTGTATTCTCGAATAAATTTAATAGGTTGCCTTCAGCGAAGCTTCCTTTAAAAAACAAAACAGAAATCCGGCCGATCAAGTGGTATTTTTTTTGCCCTAAACTGACCATGCACGGAAAACTAATTGATTTGAGACGAATTTACGCCGTTACTAACTAAACAAGAAGTAGCTTTATTTGTTCGATTG
Source organism: Eptatretus atami (assembly GCA_035128595.1). Lineage (NCBI taxonomy): Eukaryota > Metazoa > Chordata > Myxini > Myxiniformes > Myxinidae > Eptatretus > Eptatretus atami. The sequence continues at coordinate 24,623,120 of CM068964.1, read as the reverse complement.
GTGAAGGCACTGGTACTGTGAAGAGAGGATTATAACCCTTTATGATATAAAAAAATAAATAAACCACAAGCTGCATAAGTCAGAAATCACTACAAAACAACATGAACTCCATGGGTATAGCACAACTTAAAACAACAATCTATCTATAATTCCAGCAATCTCTGTGTGTCTGTCTGTCTGTCTGCGACCGCCGTTTCTCAACACCCACGGTCCGATCTGATTGAAAACTTGCCAGGAATATTGCTGGGGACCCGCGGATGTGCCTTTTCGAGGTTTGATATTAATCGGACGAGCGTTCCCAAGTTACGGCCATTTATCTGTCGACCAATATCTGCGAGAGAGGGGGACGGGAAGAGGGGGAGGATGAGAGTGGGGGCGAGAGAGAGGGGCGAGAGAGGAGGGGGGAGAGAGGAAGGGCGAGACTAGGGGGAGAGGGGGGCAAGGGGGGAGAGAGGGGGTGGGATGGGGACGAGAGAGGGGACGGGAGAGGGGGTGAGAGAGGGGTGGAGGGGGCGAGAGAGGAGGGGGAGAGAGGAGGGGGAGACTAGGGGTGAGAGGGGAGAGGAGGGCGAGAGAGGGGGAGGGGGGGAGAGAGGAGGGCGATACTAGGGGGGAGCGAGGGGGGCGAGAGAGAGGGGGCGTCACAATTCTTCTTCGTTTGATATGACGTCACAATTGACGCTGGGGACCTGAGTATGTTTCCCAGGTGTTTCCCAAGTTATGGCCTTTTATGATAGGTTTGGTCCAATATAATTGAAAAAATGCCCCAATCCAGTCATTGTTTACAAGAGCGAAGGAACGAAGCTGCACATACTGGCACGCCTCACCACGAGAGAGGGTACTGGCACGAAGAGGGGGAGAGAGAGGGGGCAAGAGAGGGGGGAGGAGGGGAGAGAGGAGGGCGAGACTAGGGTGAGAGGGGAGAGAGAGGGGGGGAGAGAGAGGGGAAAGAGGGGGAGACTGGGGGTGAGAGAGGGGGGAGAGAGTGGGGGAGAGAGAGGGGGAGAGAGAGGGGGGGCAAGAGAGGGGGGCGAGAGAGGGGAGGGAGAGAGGGGGGGGAGAGAGGGGAGTGAGAGAGAGGGGGCGTCACAATTCAAGAGTGGGGGCGAGAGAGAGGGGCGAGAGAGGAGGGAGAGAGGAGGCGAGACTAGGGGGGAGCGAGGAGGGGCGAGAGAGAGGGGGCGTCACAATTCCTCTTCGTGATATGACGTCACATTGACGCTGGGGACCTGAGTATGTTTCCAGGTGTTTCCCAAGTTATGTCCATTTATGACACGGTTGGTCCAATCTAATTGAAATAATGCCCCAATCCAGTCGTCGTTTACGCACCTACGGGCCGTACTAGTATTCTACAGAATACAAAAACAACAACACAACGGTTTGAGTTGCCGCCATTTTACAAGCGATTTCCATTCCTTTTTTTTTGTCATTGTGGTCAAATTCCACATAAATCGAACCCTGAAGTGGTAGAGTAAAATAATCACAGATTATAAGGCCAATGGTTTGTATTCTATCAATAAGTCGAATCATTTGCTTGTACGATTCGATAGAAGAAGCACATCAATAATAATCAGTGGTCGAATTTGAAGCGGTGTATTGGCGAAAAAAAAAAACCTTCCCAATAAAATGTAATTTTTAAATTGTTAAAAGTATACTTTTGCTTGTAATGAAAACAGTGGTTGGACGTATGAAAAAAGATGAACGCGATAAAAGTCGTTCACGCTAAAGGAATAAAATTAAACCTTCGAACAAATCAACGGGCACACTGACGTTATAAACCCGAAAAAAAATATTATGTTCTCTCACATAATCGTTGAGAAAATACATACGATTAACTTTATCCCGGGAGATTAAAAAAAAATAAACAAAAAATAAAAAATAAAAAAAAACGAACATTTAAATCGGAACACGAGCTCGACCGGAAGTTGAGCGTATTCCGCCATTTTAGGCAACGAGGGAACGGTCTTGCTTCGGACGAAGTGAAGGCAATTCGGACGTTTTTCTCCTCGGTTACCTCAGAGCAGCGACGAGGCAGACATGGTGAAGCTGTTTGTGGGCAATCTGCCAGCTTCGGCGAACACGGCCGAGCTGCGAACCGTGTTCGAGCGGTACGGCCAGGTGAACGAGTGCGACATCATGAAGAACTACGCGTTCGTGCACATGGAGAAAGAGATCGACGCGAAAAACGCCATCGCCGACCTGCACAAGTCTGAATTCAAAGACAACCGCATCAACGTGCTTTATTCCACCACGAAGGTACGAAACGCCATCAAGATATTCGTGGGCAATGTGGACATCTCGGTGTCGAGCCGGGAGATCAAGGAGATGTTCGAGAAGTACGGGCGGGTTCTCGAATGCGATATCGTCAAGGATTACGCTTTCGTGCACATGGAGAAAGGTCCGACCGTCATGGAGTCCATCGACGCTCTGCACGGCAAGACCCTCGGCGGGAGGGCGCTCAACGTGAAGCTGTCTGTGAGCACGCACGGCCGTGAAGAATTCGACGGGCCGGCCACAGGCTTCCCGGGATACCGTAATGGCGGAATGATGGGCATGCTACCACACCCTCCTCCCGGATACCCGCTACCACCACCCGTCCCGCCGGGCTACGGCCGACCGTTTCCACCACCACCGCCGCCACCACCACCACCTCCGCCAGGTTACGGTCGCCTTGGCCCCAGAAGAGAGGTCCCCGGGCGACCTTACACACTGGAGGAGCGCTACACCCTTCGTCCTCGTCCTTCTCCTTACCCGGATCCTTACGAGAGGCGTCCGCTTCCTCCGCATCCTGCTCAGGCGCCGCATGCTCCTCCTGTACCACCTGCTCATCTCCGCGACCCCTACGAACGACTGCCGATCTCCTACTACCGCGGCGCCCCTCGGCTGGCCAGAGAGCGAAGCCCCGTGCGCCCCTACCCCACGTCCAATGCCTTGTATGCTCGTAGGGCCCTCAGCCCGCCGGCCATCGCTTCTCGCTACCGGCTCTCGGAATCCTACGAGCGAGATTCGGCCTACGAGCGCTACAATAGCGCCGCCCGGAGAGTGTACTAGGGCGGTGTCCGTGGGAATGGGCAGCGGAACGGATTGGGGAGTGGGGGGGGGAACTGTTTAATGTACCGAGAGTTTTTGGAGTGGGTAATATGGCGTTTATGATAACTAGTACTTACCCGTTCAGATAGGCGGACATCTAATTAATATAGAAAACTGCTTCCAGTGTGCCGTTCCGATTTAGCTAATTTCATATCTCCTGCCCCTCTCTCCCAACCCTCCCACTATTCAGATCATCCATGTCCTCTCCCTTCAGATCATCCATATCCCTCCTAGATCATCCATATCTTCTCCCTTCAGATCATCCCATATCTTCTCCCTTCAGATCATCCATGTCCTCTCCCCTTCAGATCATCCGCATGTCTCCTCCCCCTTCAGATCATCCCATGTTCTCTCCTTCCCCTTCAAATCATATCCTCCACCTTCACCTCCCCTTCAAATCATATCCTCCTTCACCTCCCCCTCCCACCCCCCCAATTAGTTCATCCACATCCTCAATCCCCCCCAACTCATCCATATCCCCTCGCCCCTTTGGCTCATCCCATACCCCCCCCCTCCCGGGAATTTGTACCCGCTCAATTTATAGTTCTGGGTGAAAATTGCGTGCTCGCGTGTTGGCTGAGCGACATGGGGTTGGCGTTGTTCTTTGATCTTGTTTATTCCTGTCATATGCATTCATGTGATACTAATTTCCCATTTACATTTATTCGGCCCGTTCTGCGAACGTGTAGTGCGATTCATTGGTGCGTTTATCACTGATAATCATCGTCATAATCGCAGCATTATCATCATCATTTTACGCCCACGTTCGGCACTGCTTTGTAAATCGGCTGATGTTAGTCCGTTCTGGTTGTTTGAGGTGTTGGGGTTTTTCCATGGCGTGTACACGGTTGCAGCCGCCAGGTCGCCACATTTTCTTGTGCTTGTGTAATCTCAATCGTCATTGCGTATATTATTATTATTACTCCGCATTCCGCCCTGTATCGCGGCTCTTGAGTTTTTAATAAAATACTTTTCAGCCCCAACGTTCGCTCGCACACCGATAGCCATCGCTGTTTGTCTATCTCACACCACCTTTGCACAAACTACAGCCTGCGTGTCACTCGTTGAACATGCGATGTTCGTCGATCTTTGTGCAGCTTCAATTTCCACTGTATTTCCCTCCCTCATGTTTTTTTCCACGTTATCCTTCATATTCATTGCCATCACACACACACACATCACACACACACACACACATCACACACACAACCACACACACTTCCACCATCCTTGCCCTTGAACATTTAAACACTGCTATCCCACCATGAGACTCCCATCCCCCCCACTTGCATTCCCAGGTACACACCAATCCCCACACCTGGTATTTCTTCGACCCCAACACAGCACACCCGACCCATTACATCATCCCCCATGCACGACCAATTACACCACTCTCCCCACTTCCACCTCCCCATGCATGGCCATTCTCATTCCCCTCAACGCCCCACCTGGTCGTCCCCATTCTTCATACTCCCACCCAGCTGTCCCTGTTCCTCATTGTCCAGCCCCACCGTGCACTGCCCCGTCGCAAGCACCCCTCCCTGCCTCGCGCAGCGCCGCTTTTCCTCGTCCCACGCTGCCCTGTCTCCCCTCGCCACTGGCGGCCATCAATCCCCATCCCCATCCTTGTGCGCACCCCGTCTTCATACATCGGGTCCCGTCCTGTCCTGCCCCACACTTTTATTTGTAGGGTCCATTCCCTGATCCCACACCTCATTGTTTCCCAGGCCCTGCAACCTGCAGTCTTTGTTGGCCAGGTGTGGCCTTCACACCCCACACCTTAGTGTTGTCTGTAACGTCACCTGTGATGTTACAAACAATGAGTCGTTACAGACCAGCCCATTTTCTTGCCATCTCATTATTTTCTCTCCACTATTTCACCTTGCCACCACCTCTTTCCCCCTCTAATGTACTGTTTCCTTCTTTCTCGTTTCCTTCAAACCACCATTTCTCGTCGATTAAAAAAAAAACCTTGCTTGTTCTCACCATAATTCCCTTCCCCAAAATTAAATCTCCCAACTTGTACCCCGCTGGGTACGATAAGAGAAACCGGGTATGGTTTCACGTCCCACTTTTCTTCGATGTGCCTGTGGGAAAAGTGTGCGTTCTAAAAACACAAAAGTGCAATTCACCATGGTGGCGGCAGGGAGGGGGCGGTCCACGTGCGAACTTAACTCGTGGTGGCGGTGTGCCGGCATGCCCATCTGTGAATTCTCGCGAATGCCATTCATTCACGTTGACGCTTCAACTTCAGGAGCCCAAGGACCAAGGTACAGTGTAACTGGAAATTCCTCCACTGCCTTTGCTTTCACTTTTCGAGGTGAGTCCCAATTCCCAAAATAAATGGTCATGCAGTGCAGTGCAGTACAGTATTTTGTGCCAGTCTAGCAATGTAACTGATAGTGACTACTGACGGTGCAACACCATATCGGATGTGCCACCTTTGATGCAAAGTCATTCTCCGAGTCAAAAGATTTCACCACATTTCTGAACCCAAATTTCTCCACCTCACATCCATAGTTGTATTCTTTATTTCAGGTGTTGTACTCTCATGGTCACTTGGCCACACTTAACATTCCATAGGTTTGCCCTGAAATCATATTTGGCTTTGTGTAAGTTGAAGTTTACCTGTGCATTGTCACAGCCGTCTATCTTGCTAAGAATTTGCAGAAGTAATTACAGGTGTGCGAGCGCTTCCTCACTTGTGTGGCTGTCTTAACATTGATACTGCGTCTCTCCTCTGTCCAGGCCCTTCCTGTGGCCATTGACCTGTGCAGCACATAAACTTTTGTTCCCCAGTCACCTTTTGGGTTTGCCGAGTTTCTCGATGAAGACGGTCACATCGCTCGGCCGTAGGTTTCTTGAAGGCTTGAATTTTTAATTTGTTCAGGGTGCCGGCAATAATGCATCAACTTTTCGTCGAACGACCCCCGAATGCCAACGGCTCGATCTTTGAGGTTCACCATCTTGATGCTAGCCAATGGATCCCCGGCTTAACTTTCATCCAAGGGATGGTGCGTTTATTGATGCGACTGCCTGCTGTCGAAGCACCAATCCTGCAGTTTATAATCGGATCAGGAATAGAACCCAGGCTCGACAGCTCAAAGGCGAGCACACTCCCTCTGAGCTATCTTGCCAGCCCATTGATGCTGCATTGAGGTAGATCTTGTGCTGGTAATCAGTAGTCTCCATAACTTCCTTCTCCTTATTCCTCGTTCAATTGCATCTCGACTCCACGCCGTTAAACTTGCCACGCCAGGACTTTCTTCTCGTCGGCATCAAAATGAGATCGAGGGAGGGAGTGTGGCAGTTGCAATGTCTGGTTATTCTTGTTTTAGCTTTAGGTTAAAATGAGAGTGATGTGAATCCCTTTTTCAGAACCAACTAGTCTCTTAAAAATTGCCATTTTGAATTGTCATGCTAACTGTTCTGTCTTTCTGCCTCCACTCAGCCTTCCACCACTGTCGCAGTCAAGCATTTCCTCCACATTTTTTTTTACTCCTTTTTATCTCCGTCCTCCCCTCATGCTGCCTTTTGTTTTCTTCTCAAATCGGACTTCCTCTTATGCATATGCAATATGTAGCTTATTAGTGTGTGATTGCAGGGTTGGTAAGACCTTGTGATGGAGATCTCCCAGAATGCTGGAGGGTAAGTGTTCCTGTGTCTGCACATACTGTGACATATTTATGCTCGGTTCCCAATCACTCTCATTCAAATTGTCAGCCATGTTTTTCCCTCCTCCGCACTTCCCCATGTTTGTTGCTCCTCACCTGACCTTCAATGATGTTTCAATTTAAGCACAGATCTGTGGTAACAAAATTCCGCTTTGTCCGGAAGTTGCGATTCCATGTATTGTTGGCTTTTGGTGTCGCTATCTGCTGTACTCTAACAGGTGAGCTGTGCTGTGGTTGTCACATCACCTCTTGCTTGCCTTGCGTATGCACTCGGATAAAGGTTCCTCTCCGTCTGTTGACAGCAATTGAGCAATAGTTTTGATTGGCAAGAGCAAGCAACATGGTCCATTGTGGTGCCCACTTGCAGTGCCGCGTTTGTGCTGGAATAAACATCACCCGATTACTCTTGCTCTGGACACATCGTGGGACTGTGATGGTCAGTTGCTTGGGCTCTCCCTGGTTGTGTCCTGCTCTTCACAAGTGCAAGCCTCCAAAGCCTTTGGCTCATTGGTATTATTGTTTTGTTGACTCCGATTGCTTTGTCTCACGACGCTGCCCATCGGCCAACATCCATTATGATGATGTGAGCAAGACGTATGTAAACCGTCGAAGTATACTCGTTTACGGTAAGTGACTGTAATGATAAATACCGTTTGCATTTGCACAGTTTAATCCTTTATTTTATTCCTATTCCAAAAAAACTTTTTCTTCCATGTCATCCATCCATCCACCAGTAGTTTTTCAACTCCACAGCCATGTTGTAACATTTTTTCGTTGTATCGACTTGTGTTTTGAAATGCGGTCGATGACCCTGCCCTTTGCAGTCATTGGAATGGCGTCAACCTTTCGACTCTGGTGATATTCATCGATGTGTGGCAATGTGTGTACAAGATTATAATAACACTCGTTCCTTACAAGGAACTTCAACACAGGAGGAAGCCATTTGTCCCATCAAGCCTGCACAATCTAACAGCTCGGTTGGTAACCCAACCTTGGGTTGTTAGTCCATGTCCTATACTTTTTAATGCTGAGTGTCAATCAAGGAAGTAGCATATATCATTTTAATATTTTCTGTGACGACTCGGCCGGGGTTCGAATCGCCGACACCTTCAAGACTCGGAGCGGATGCTCCAACCATTAAGCCCCCGAGTCCTGTAAAATTTGCTTGGTGTATTATCGAGATAATTTGTTGTGTTCTAGAATTTGCTTTGCTTTGTATTTTGTCATCGTTCTCCGGCTTTTCGTGGTGGCGCAGTCCCTCGATCGGTCTGGGCACTTCCTTGGTGGTAATCTACAGAGCTGGGAAAGGCAGTGCGACGGAAGGCTGCATCCTTGAGGGAAGAGGGTCGGAGGAAGGAGACAAAAGTACAGTCGGAACCCCGTTTCCAATCGCCCCGTTTTGTTCATGAATGTGTGGCCACGGCCACCACCCTATTGCAGATTATTATTCTGTACAGTTGGCATTCACTTCACCACGTGCTTCTGCACAGTCACTTGCTATGCTCTGCTGCATGAACCTATCCTTACCAATTATCCTTGCTCCACATACAGTCTTGGGAGTCCATGATGTGGAAGACGTATGCCTGTCGGGATCTGTTTGATGTGTTCATGTTGCTCTTGTGTACCACACGTCCGTCGAAAATCACGAGGCTTCCTGCAATTTATGTTGTTTAAAGAATAAGAATGTAATCTTTGCTTTTTGTTGCCTCTTGTAAATGTTTTTTTTTTTTTTGGAAGAATAAAGCGATTTACACAGCTGTCCTGAGTTCTCAAACTCACACAAAGCGCTCTTCCTGTTGACCGGTTTACCTTTTATTGCGGGTAACTTCACAAACTCTTCGTCGAGATAGTCTCTTTCTTGACCGAGAAACTTGGTCTTTGGGTACTCTGTTGGCAGAGACCGAACCAGCCTCCTTGTGATTTCATCTGCAAAGTAAACGTTTCTTTTTATTCACTCATTTGCAATATATGGGGCAAACAGCTTGCAAGTAACTAGCCATTGCTGTAGCCTTGCCCAGGGCTGAAGAAGATTTCAAAGTTTTGTTTAAGTAATAGAGGTAGCCCAGAAGACAGATTTGAAGAATCGAAGCTTGAGCCTTCTCCAAGAGAAAGAGGTTCAGCCCCCAAAGGAGAAAAGAGTGGTCACATTGATGATTTTTATATCTGGGATCATTGGAACCCTCTCCCTCCCCCTCTCATTTTAAACTCTCCTTCTGCAGCCATGTTTGACCATAAGGTTTGGTCTAAACTGCTCCCATGTACATGATGCCCTTCCCATTTGGCATTGAGATGAACCACTATCTACGTACTTCGATGCGATCCGGGAATGAATTGCAGGCAGCCGTTTTCTTCTGTTGCATCCTCAACAGCAAACCAGAAGCCGGTGATGCATTGCATTGGTTCTGTATGCAGGAAGGTCGCATCCTGGTGTGGTGTCACTAGATTTGGGGCCCAGGAGCACACAGGTCAGTGGTCATCCTTTTGTGGGATCATAAAATATCTTTAGCTTTTTCATAGTTGTTGATTTCCCAGATGTTTTTTCCATACGATTTGCTTTACCTACTGTAAAACTAAACCTTAATTTCAAGAATCTTTTGGTCGTAACAACGCTGACTTGGATTTTGCGAGGGATCCAGGAAACACTACCGATGACATCAGCAGACTGCCTGAATAAAGGCATCCATTCAAGATGAAAGGGGGCATACCTTGAAGGTGATAGCATTTATCAACAGGTAAGGGGTTTTATTTGTGTATAGTTGAGGCTCGTGGAAGAGCTAGAACACTGAACGTAACAGAACAAAAGTAACAGTATTGGGGGGACACCAACAGCAGTGTTGAAGGACAAAATAGAGGGAGACTTGGACGAACAATGGGTGTGTGGGAGGTGGGGGAAATGAGGGTCAGGAAAGGATGCATGGGGTGGACAAGATGGATACAGAAGAAAGCCCCAAAGAGGGAAAATTGGAAGGAAGGATTTTGGATGTGGAACGAGAGTAGAAAAGATCATGGTTTTGGATTGGGGACTATCTGAGATGGTGGTGAACAGCTGTCTTAAAGACCTGGAGATTAGATTGAAGAGAACATGGGAGGAGTGAGGTTGAAGAGAATTGTGCCATCATATCTTTAACATTGATGCGAACCTTTGATCATATTTCGTCGTCCTCAATGGTTAAACGTCTATTTTGAAAGTAGTCAAATTTTCACTAACGACTTGGGTAGGAATGCAACTTCAATAAATGTGATTGTAAATCATTGACCGACTCACTCAGTTATCTCCTAGTAACATTTAATCATTCACTCAAAATATATTGGGTCTGCTGTTTCAGCAAACCACGTCCATTTTCTCTCATTTACTCGTGCTGAATGCATTGATCAAATTGACTGTTGAATCATCGCTGGATATTTTTGGAGAACTTTTAAGCTTGTCATGCTATGCCCCAGCTGTCATGCCTCATGGCTTTGTCTAGGGTACTAGCATACAATGGCATGCTCTTTTGGAAAGGCACACCATCGGCTTTTTAATGTTAACTATTCATGGTGATCAGTTGAAGCACTTGTCCAGCTTCACTTTCCCTCCGCAGGGGCATACTCGATGATGCAACACCCACTCCACTAACCTTCAAGGGAATGTCTCAACCCAACTCTTATTGTTGCAATTTTATAGTTGCAGTTAACTGTCCTTCCTCCCTCTCCACCAAGTTGCACTTTCTCATGAGCTTCGTCTCTGAGAGAATCTCTTCCGATTAAAGCCACGTCTAACACCTCTTAAAATACAGCTCATCAAGGCTCATGGAGGAGTGAGAACACACTTCATACCAACACGTTCAACTGCAGTATTTTGCTCGTCTGATGGCTTTACATCCACCACCGAAAGTCGACGGAGGTTGTTTTCATCCTTGTTTGTCTGTCTGTGAGCACAATATCTCAAAAAGTTATGGACGGATTCAAACAAAATTTGGTGGACAGGTTGGGTGCGTGACCAGGACGAATTGTTTCAATTTTTTTGTCAATATCTGGATTGGGATACGAGATTAAAAATTATTTAAAGTAATTTTTTTTTTCACCCTTAAGTGATTGGGCCAAAAACTATATGGAGCAGAATATTTCAAAAAGCTATGGATGGATTTGATGGATGAGCTGGGTCGGTGAAAATAATAAGCTGATTAGATTTTGGTTCAGGTCCCGATCCAGATCTGGCTTATCAGTGGTGTAGAAAACGTAAACTCTTCAGCCAGGCAGAGGTAGTGCTCTATTGAGTGCCCTTATCGTTGGTTTTCCTGCATTAGTTGCAGAACTTCACAATCGCTTCAATATAACTTGCATTTGACAGTTGCTTAAGGAGGAAGGGTAGAACATGGTACAATGGTGGAGCTGTTTTCTTTTGAAATAAAAAGTGTTGCTGGGATGCCAAGTGCAATTTAACTCTACCACCATCTTGTATTGTGTTCCATTGCCATGGTTATGCAGTACTTAAACAAAGAATCGTGGAAGACTGGACGAGCACACTCCAAAAATGTCCGGAATGTCTGATGAAGGTTGGCGAACTATAAATGATTGGAAAGAATAATATATGCATGAAACCAAGAATGGAAGTTAATTTGCAATACATTTGTTTTGTAAAGCTTTTAAATCTCTATGCAAGAAAACAAACGGTGATTAAAAAATTAATGAATAGATAAATGAAGAAGACCTGACCAATGATAGCCTTATACATATCGTGTGTTTTACAAAATTTAAACTGATCTGCCATAAAGCGTACCTTCACCCCCGATCCCAGGTTGCTGTAATGGGTGGAGGGTGGGGAGGGTGGTCGCACATTGGATTTATATTTGAATCCATCAAGTGTCAAATAATCACAAAATAACAATGTGTATACAAATGTCCAATATATTCAAAAAAAAGAACAATATTTTCAAATATATATAAAGAAAACTGTCCAAAACAAAAAAGAACAATTCTTGGCACTTACCTTGAAGATGTACATGCTCTGTACAACAACAGGTTTATTGATCTGTAAAGCCTTTGCTGTATCCTGGAGGGGTACATTGATGAGACTTTTAACATGAGTAAGCTTTTTGCACAAGACAGGTTCATGGTCATTTATTTATGACGAGGAAATACTGTTGCGAATCTGGAAGCCATGAGCACACAACATTCAGGTCCTATAGCTCAGTTATTTCGATAAGTGAATGTGGATAGATAGCTTCCCATCCCTTGACTAATGGGTAATTAAATGTTCATGCGCTGTGGAGTTATTTTGACAGGGTTTTTCTTTTACATTTTTCCTCCAACATGAACTACAACAACAGCTGCGGACCACTCCAGCTCCAAATAAAACAACGACGAAAACCCTCTGC
>CM068964.1:24589900-24610974 GCA_035128595.1 Eptatretus atami | reverse complement strand
CTCCCGGCATTCTCCACTCGCTCAGTAGGGGAAAGTCATGCCCCACCACGATTCGCTTGGCAGGGCGCCAAGTCGGGAAAAGGTCAAGCCCGCCGGGAATGAATCACGCCTGAGCGAGCCCCGCCCGAGAACGAATCACGCCTGAGCGAGCCCCGCCTGAGAATGATCCACGCCTGAGCGAGCCGCGCCCGAGAACGAATTGCGCCTGAGCGAGCGTGCCGGAGAGATAAAAAGGAACAGAGAATCACGCAGGGAGCGTCTTCTCCCTTCCTCCTCCCGTGATCAAGAGCTTGGGCTTCAGAGACACCATCCACCACCGGAGCCGCAAGGGTGTGCGCCGTCTCTCGGAGGATACGGAGGAGAGGCTTTGACTGCCAGGACGAGCGCCGAGCGGAGCTGAGAGGCGTGATCCGGCTCGCCGGTGTCTGGGTTTGGCTCGCCTCTCGCTGGTGCCCGGGTCGACTCAACGCGAAGACCACACGAGGTGGACGTCCGAGGCATAATCTGGCCTTCGGCTCGTCCTTTCCATCTGAGCTGGAGGCTCAATAAAGACCACTTTGGTCCAATATTTTGGTGTGTGTGTGTTGTTTGTGCGCCAGTCCATAAGTAATGAATTGTTAAGTGCCTTGCTGTACATACGTGCTTATCAATATTCGGATAACTCTGCTCTTCTGTGTTCCCCTCCTGCCTATTGTTAAATAACATCCCCTTGGTGAAATGTATCAGCTCGTTCGTGTCCTTTCCTCCATTGCTTAGCGTGCTGTGTGTTGGAAAATTAGCAAGGCTGTTGTGCCGCCGTAAGGGACATTTGGACGACGGATCTCGGTGACCATCGCTGGTCGCACACGGTTCGAGTACGCTAGCGTCTCGTTCCGCACGGTGCCGTCGAGGGTGTGAAGACTCGTAAATCGCCACGTGATTCTAGGTATTTTGAAAATTGGCAAATAACCCTGTACCCCGTGGTAGAAAATTGACGCTTCACGGTCCGATAAGGGACCCGTACTTTTCGGACTTTTCGAAAAAGTACGATCTAAATTCCGGGTGATCGCGGAGTCGACTCTGTGGCTCCATCTAGCGTTCTCGTCGCATACCGGTCCCGCAACAATACCACCTGTCGCTTCGCTGACGGGAATGGTGAGGGAGAGGGTGGGGAAAGGTAAGGCAATGTGAGGTGTGGTCGACGTTAATTATGATTCACACTGTCTCATCAAAATGATTATGTATAGATAACAATAATGATGGAAACAAATAATGTCTGAAATCTATTTTATACCATCCATCCATTCCTTGGACCATACTCTGTACAGAGCGTTGGTGCTGCCTAAGCAGTCTCCTTGATTAATGAGCACAACCCTGGACAGGTTGCCATTCCCACACGGGATATCAGCAAGCTGGCACTCATTTGCGACCTCGGAAGGATGACAAGGCTGAGTCAACCCTACCTGTATTAATTCAACAGCTGAGTGGATTTAAACTCAGGATACTAGGATCCAAGCCCATCACCCTAACCATTCAGCCAACACCAGGCATATTTTCTACCGGTCATACTATAAATACTGCGCAGAGCCAAACACTGTCCGAGACAAATCTGTCCGACATATCGGAGATAAATACTGTCCGACACAAACACTACCATACATAACCACGTCCAGACACATATGGAATAACCACTGTCTGTTACATACGTCCAGAGAGAGAGAGAGAGAGAGAGATGTGGGAGGGGGTGCTGCACTGTATTGGGAGGGTAGAGCAGCATGGGCCAAAAGAGGTGTGGGTGGAGGGAGTTAGCAGAGAATATGTTCTGCTTCATGAACAACACATACACACTGTATAATATTATATATATAATTATATATATATATATATATATATATATATATATATTATATTTGTTGCGAATTCGCGCCCGCCGGTGTGCGAACGCGCACGTAATCGAATCGCGGCACGTCGCCCACCGGACGGACAATTCAGTCGTGACCCTCTCGGACCAACGCCGGGAGCTAGTCACGGGTGGGGTTTAACTTCACCACGATTGTGCCAATTTCCCACCCGTGCAGGATAGGGTTGCTCGCCAAATTCGATCTACCTAAGTACCTGCGCGAATGGTCGACCGGGCGATCGTACCACGCCACAGGCCGACTCGGATACGAACCGCTTAAGCGGTCCGTTCCGTGCTACAGTGATAACCGAGCGGTGTTATCGTCGGCCTCGACGGTTCCGATTACTTACGGGATGTTGCACCCACTACAACCCTTACGTGAAGCAGGATGGAGATTCAATTAGAAGAAAAGACGAAGCGAAACGGGAAAACAGTCACACAATGCACATTATTTCCGGCACACGGAAAGCACGTATATACAGCCATACAGTCAAAATGACATAAAAAAAACCAAAAAAAAGCAACAACGACGCAGAGTTAATACCGACTACGGCGCAACACGGCAACACTTATACAGTTTTACTTCACAGACGGCGCCAACGCACATTTACACAAAAGCAAAGGAAAGAACCCCCTCACAGACAGTAGGGCGAACAGCCGGCGTAAGGCAATAGAGGGGACGAGGAGCGGAGTCGCGACGACGGGCTTCCCGCGTCTCGTGAGCGCGTTGGCGGCGCAGCCGAAAGATGGCGCGTCGGCCTGCGGGCATGCCCGACTCTGCTGCTCCTTGCGAGCGTGTGACGTTGGCATTGTGCTGGGTGTGGAACAGGGCCCTTTTGCACTATCTCAGGCGGCGAAAGGCAGATTGCTGATGCCCTGTGGGAGAGGATGCGGCTGGCTGGGGTCCCGCGACGGAGATCAGTGATCCCACACCGCAACTCATCGTCGCCAGCCCGACACCGAGCTGCCGCTGCCCGACCCATGCTGCGTCCGACCCGCTCTCACCTCGGCGCACGTGTCGTGGTAACTCTCTCAGTTCCGCACTTCCTGAAGGCGGACCGACTCTCGATGACTCCGTCACCCGACCTCTGACCACGACTCGTGACACTCTCCTCACTCCCGCTCGACTCCGTACTCTACTCTGGCCCGACTGACTCGATGACACTCTCCTCACCCGACTCTTCAGTTCGCACTCTCCTTCGCGACTTCCTCAGTTCCACACTCTCTCACCCGACCACTCTCGATGACACTCTCCTCACCGACTCTCCGGACCCGACTCTCTCTCAACTCTTCTCAGTTCCGCACTCTCCTGACGACCGACTCCGATGACACTCTCCTCACCCGACTCTTTTGCAACTCCCAACCAAACTCCGCTCACTTATCGCCTTGCGCTGCCTTTATAGCGGCAGAGCAGCCAATATGCAAATTTTAGATCAGAACGCGATTGAGGCGGGGCCACGCGCCCCCCCCCCCCTCAGCATTGGTCGGCAAAAATGGGTGAACCTCTCCTGATCCTAAAATTTGCAATACGGACTTCACATACACACGCTTGGAGGCGGCCGGCCGCCCGCGCGCGCTAATTGGACGGAGAGAAAGTGGCGTGAAGCGTTTCTGATCCGAGTTTTCCCCTCGGAAAGGCCGCCATTTTCGCTCGCGCTCGGTGCTTCGCACCAAACGCCGAACGGGCCGAGACAGCCGACGTTCAGTGTTCACAGGTGGTGGGGAATGGCCGTAGAAGAGAGAGTGAAGGTGGTGGAGGTTTTCGGTGGTGAGGTTGATGGTTATGGTGCCGTTTGGAATGCGGTGATGCGATGATGTGGGAGCGTAGATGGTGGCGTGGTGGTTGTTGTGTGAGGCGGTTGAGACGTGGTTGGTTCAAAATAAAATAGAACGAAAAAATGGCTAACTCAAAGCGTCGCAGCCCGGATGAATCACATAAATTCCCTCTATACAACGGGTTTGGGCTAACTACACATGACCTATCGAATGATATCTCACCTACGGCCCTTTATGGTGTAATGCGAATTTCCACAGCCGTAACAATATATATGTATAATCTGAAGATGACATGTACAGGATGCCCATTATCAAGAAAAAGAAGAAAGTCTTGAGAAATTGCCGACGCTTATAAACCACAGTCGACCGCAAGTCTACTTTTACGAGACAGCACACTCGGTGGGGCTCTTACAGTTCCTCTAGATATAAGATTTGGTTGATTGTATCTTGGTCAATAGAGCAAGAAAGGTCTGCAAATCTGCTCCACAGATAAACTCCATGCTGGAATTGAGACCATCAGACTATTCTTCATGAGATGTGGTATCCTGAACAGTCATCAATAGATATTTATACGAATAAAAGGTGTGTTGTGTGTGTATATTTTTTTATATATATTGTTACGGCTGTGAAATTCGCATTACACCATAAAGGGCCCGCAGGTGAGATATATCGATAGGTACATGTGTAGTTAGCCCAAACCCGTTGTATAGAGGAATTTATGTGATTCATCCGGCTGCGACGCTTGAGTTAGCCATTTTTTCTGTTCATCTTTATTTTGAACCAACCACGTCATCAACCGCATCACACACAACACTACACCACGCCAAGCCATCTCACAACTACAACCACGCTCAACCTCAGACAACAACCACAACGCCAACCCTCACCACAGAAGACCCTCACCACCTTCGCCTTACCTTCACGAATTCATCCCACATCATCCTCTACGCCCATTCGACACCTTGAACACTGAACGTCGGCTGTCTCGGCCCGTTCGGCATTTGTGCCGAACGCGAGCCGCGCAGTGAATGCGGCCCTTCCGAGGGAAATTCGGATCAGAAACGCTACACACCAGTTCTCCTCCGTCCAATTAGCGACCGGCGGGCGGCTCCTGCCTCCAAGCGTGTGTATGTGAAGTCCGTATATGCAAATTTTAGGATCAGGAGAGGTTCACGCCATTTTGCCCGACAATGCTGACCGGGGGGGGGGCGGCGTGGCCCGCCTCCAATCGCGTTCTGCTAAATTTGCATATGGCTTCTCCTGCCCCTATAAAAGGCGAGCACAAGGCGAATTGAAGAGATTGGTTTTGGAGATTGCTTGAGAGTAGTCATCGAGGAGTTGGTTTTGGAGTTGCTTGGAGAGTGTCATCGAGAGAGTTGGGTTTGGAGTTGCTTGGAGATGTCATCGAGGAGATTATTTTGGTTGCTTTGAGTGTCGTAACAGAAGTTACTTTTGGGACAAGGAGTGTTGCGTTGGGGGAGTTGAGGCGAGTCGCGCGTGGGTTGAACTGAAGCAAGGGAGCTCGGTCCGAACAAGAAGACGGCGGTCGGCGACGAGGTTGGTGTGGGGATCGTCGTCTCGTCGCGGACCCAAGCCAGCCAGCCCTCCCCCCCCCAGGCATAAACAATTTCCCTTTCCCCGCGCTGAGAGTGCAAAAGGGGCCCGTTCCACCCACCCCACACTGGTGCCAACAAGCACACAGGGCGCGAGTCGGGGCACAGCGGCGCGGACACTTGCGGCTTGCCGCCAACGCGCCACGAGGACGCGGGTAACCCCCGGTCTCGCGACCTGGCCTCCTCTAGTCCGCCGCACATTTGCGCTACGGGCCTGTCTGCCTCCTTGTCTGGAGGGTGGCTTCTTTCTTTTGCTTTTGTGTAAATGTGTGTTGCGCCGTCTGTGAAGTAAAACTGTATAAGTGTTGCCGTGTGTGCGGTAGTCGGTTTTAACTCTACATTTGCTTATATGCATTTTGACTGTATGGCTGTATATACGTGCTTGTCTGTGTGTGAAATAAATGTGCATTGTGTGAACTGTTTTCCCGTTCGCTTCGTCTTTTCTCCATTTGAATCTCCATCGCTTCACTAAGGGGTTCGTAGTGAGTGCAACATCCGGTAAGTAATCGGAACCGTGCGAGGCGACGATAACACGCTCGGTTATCACTGTGGCACGGAACGACCGCTTAACGTTCGTGTCCGAAGTCGGCCTTGTGGCGTGGTACGATCGCCGGCGACCATTCGCGCAGTACTTAGGTAGATCGAATTTGGCGAGCAACCCTATCCTCCGCGCGGGTCAATTGGCACGATCGTGTGAGTTAAACCCCCACCCGTACTAGCTCCCGGCGTTGTTCCGAGGGTACGACTGAATTGTCCGTCCGTGTCGACGTGCGCGATCGAGTTACGTGGCTGTTCGCACGCTGCGGGCGCGCGAATCGCAACAATATATATATATATATATACATATATATATTATATACGTATATGTATCTTCTTGTGGTTCTGCAAAACCACAGCCTGCAACGCACCTAACTACAGTGATCCCAGGCAATTATCTCGTTCGTCTTCATGCAGTCAGACCTTCCCCTATGTCTAATGGTTAATGGACAAAGTCGTTGCGTTGTCTTATAGCTTGTCTAATATATCTCTATCTTCCATTCAATCCTGATTTTCATTCCAACCCTTTCCTTTTATCCATGATACAAATTGAAGCAGACACCGCACCCAGGCAGCCACATATGGAAACTCTCCACCGACACTGTACAGGATGTGCATGGTGCACTCTTTCATTTGAATCTGCGTGCAGCTTACAACAGCGTCTCACCTTGCTCCCTTCGCTCACCAGAAGCCCACCTTGACCACCAACATTCCGACACCAGTAAAACACCACGCACCTCCGCATCGATGCAATTTTGCCACCAAACAAGCGTGCTGCGCGACCCAGCCACTTGGACCGTGTGGCGTGGGGAGGGGCAAGAACGTTAACAGCACAACCGCAGCTTGCTGGGGTGCCCCGTATGGGCATGCGAGACGACACGACCCTTGTCCAGTTGCCAAAATGGCCGGGAGTTCGTCCGGGCCGTGTTGCGCCGGATGTGCAAATGAGCCGCTTCCAGCCAGGAGCTTGCAGGGCGGGAAGGGAAGAACAATTTTGGATGACGGCGCGTCGCTTCAGGTCCTCACCGCACCCTCGTCTTGGCTTATAAAGGTGGTCGCGAAGCCGTCCGCTCTCTCTCCTCCTCTCGCTTGTCTGTCTCGCACTGTCTCCGCCTGTTTGCCACGCCCACTTCGCCTCTCTGCTCCTCCCACTCTTCGTTGCACTCATTGTCTGCCTGTCGCTGCGTCTGCACTCGGGTTGGTGTGCGACAGACATTTCTTCTGGACAGTGCAGAGCACACATTTCCACGAGCCCCATCAAGTGATCAAGCAAAGATAACACGCCGACTTAAAGTGGGATCGCTCAAGCGGAGTGCCCCCAAAGGCGACTGCACCAGATATTAGAGGGCTGTTACTTTTCATTCTCTATCCTTCCTCTGCTACTAATCTTCATCGGGTCTGTGTGTATGTGATGGCCTGTAGTAGCTAATATTAAGATTGTAGAATATAAGGGATAAGCCTGCTCTGTGTCTGCTTTTTTTAAATTGCTTGCTTTTGTCGCACCCCCCAAATTCCTCGTTATCCTCTGCTGTACATAATAAATAAACTCCATTTACTGTTCCACATCCATTCCTCACTAATTGAATAAATGCTTTATATAGAATGTTCCCAGATCGTTTCATATTTCCTTCATTTGGTCCAGCATCCGGTATCCTCGCCGATCTGTTTGTCTCACTGGTACGTCTTGGCAGTTGCGCTCAGATACATCTCATTGGTACGGTGATCCGTTTGAACAAGCGTACGAGGGGTGTCCTCCAGTAATTGGGATCACGTGACCATTCAGGTAACCGGTTTCCATTCACGGAGGACCTAAGTCACGTGGTTGATTATTGGCGTTCACGGTCGATGAGTGACCACGTGTCACTGAGTTATCTGTGTGTGACGCCTGCGATTCCAGAGAGTGTGGAATCCGAAGTAGCTTCCCATTATATATAATTGTTACGGCTGTGAAATTCGCATTACACCATCAGGTCCCGTAGGTGAGAAATAGTTCTCTATATACATGTTAGTTAGCCCAAACCCATTGTTTAGAGGGAATTAATTGATTCATTCGGCTGCGATACTTTGAGTAGGCGTTTTCTGTTCTGCTTTATTTTCGAACCAACCACACTTCAACGTCAACAACGCCAACCAACAACGAACAACGCTAACCACGCCACCACCTCTAACAACGCCGGCCCGCCACCCTCACAACCACGCCACCATCTCAACACGCTACCCACAGCAACGAACGCCATCCTCAGCGGTCTACGAACGACCGTTTGCGCGCTGAAGGCCGTCGAACGCATTCGCCTCGTCCCCACAAGACGCAGGTGGGAGGGAACGAAGAGAACGCCCCCCTTCTCGAAAGCGCCTCGAAAAAGTGGAGCGAGAACGGGCGTGGCGCGGCGTATAAGAGTCGAGGCGCATGAGGTTCTCTCTCTCTCGTTCGGTATTGCGCTCTCTCGTTCGTGAGCTTCGGCTCTGCTCGTCTTATTCGGCGTTTCTGGCTCTCTGGGTTCGCGGTGGCTCTCTGTCGGCTGGGTCCGAAGGCGTCGAGAGGCCAGCACGAGCAGGCGCCGGAGAGGCCTCGCGACCACGCTCGAGCGGGGAGTCACGGCAGAGGACGTCGCGAGGACTCAACACCGCAGGGAAGTCGACTTCCATTTCTTTTGGGTTTTGTGTGAACGTGGTGTGTCGGCGCCAAGTCCGTGAGAGTAGTATTGTTTTAAAGTGGTCCGTGTGTCGCGTATCGGTATAGCTCTGCTTCTTTGTTTTCTATTTGATGTATGTGCATTATTGAATACCGTTGCTTTATGTTGCTATTCGTTGTGTGTTTGTAAATAAAACGTGCTTCTGTTGAAATCTTCCCCCGTGTCGCTGCGTCCTTCCTTCGTTGGTCTCCATCTTGTTTCACGTAAAGTGTGAGTGGCGCGGGACCCCGATAATTAATCTGAACGTCAAGGCGACGATAACACCGCTCGTATCCCGTTAGCCCGGAACGAGCCGCTTAAGCGGATCGTGTCCGAAGTCGCCATGTGGCGAGGTACAACCCCTCCCCGTAGTTACCCGTGCGGGTACTTAGGATATCGACTTCGGCGATCACCCTATTCCGCGCGGGTAGAATGCGGACTGGGTTGTGTGAGGCCGAAAGTCCACGCCGTGATCTGGATCCCGGCGTAGCCGGGAGGTCACGACTGATTGTCCGTCCGGTGGCGAGGCGGTCGCGTTCGAGTCGCTCTGCGATCGCACGCCACGGGCGCGATTCGCAACAATATATATAATATATATATATATATATATGTATATATATATATATATATGTATATATAGTACCAGTTAAATGCTGGACACCACTACTCACTCAAGGTTTTTTATTTATTTTTACATTTTTCTACATTGTAGAATAATAGTGAAGACATAAAAACTATTAAATAACACATGGAATTATGTAGTAACCAAAAAGTGTTAAACAAATCAAAATATATTTAATGTTTGAGATTTTTCAAAGTAGCCACCCTTTGCCTGATGGACAGCTTTGCACACTCTTGGCATTCTCCCAACAGCTTCATGAGGTAGTCACCTGGAATGCTTTCCCAACAGTCTTGAAGGAGTTCCCACCTATGCTGAACACTTTTGGCTGTCTTTCCTTCACTTCTGCGGTCCAACTCATCCCAAACCATCTCAATTGGGTTTAGGTCATGTGATGTGAGGCCAGGTAATCTGATGAGCACTCCATCACTATCCTTCTTGTCAAATTGCCCTTACCCAGCCTAGAGGTGTGTTTTTGGGTCATTGTCCTGTTGAAAAACAAAGATGGTCCCTGGAAAGCGCAAGCCGGATGGGATGCGTATCGCTGAATATCTGTGCGCTTATGCTGGTTAAGTGTGCCTTGAATACTAAATAAATCGCGAAAGTGTCACCAGCAAAGTACCCCCACACCATCACACCTCCTCCTCCAAGCTTCACGGTGGGAACCACACATGCAGTGATCATCCGCTTCACCTTCTCTGCGTCTCACAGAGACATGGCGGTTGGAACCAAAAACCTCAAATTTGAGTCATCAGACCAAAGGACAGATTTCACCAGTCTAATGTCCAATTCTCATGTTTCTAGCCAAGCAAGTCTCTTCTTCTATTGGTCTCCTTCAGTAGTGGTTTCTTTGCAGCAATATCGATCTGAAGCCTGATTCACGCGTCCCTCTGAACAGTTTGATTTGAATGTGTCTGTTACTGACTCTTGAAGCATTTACTTGGGCTGCAATCTGACGTGCAGTTAATGGCAATTTCTGAGGCTGGTAACTCTAAAAACCTATCCTCTGCAGACGAGGTAACTCTGGGTCTACCTTTCCTGTGGCGGTCCTCATGAGAGCCAGTTTCATTCAGAGCACTTGATGGTTTTACGACTGCACTTGAAGAAGCTTTCAAAGTACTTGAAATTTTCCGAATTGACACCTTCATGTCTTAAAGTAATGATGGACTTTGTTTTTCTTTGCTTAGGTGAGGTTCTTGTCATATATGACTACTACAGTACAGACAAAATATGGTCTATTTACCAAATAGGGCTATTACACATACCAACCTGACCTTATCACACACAAATGATGGCTCAAATGCATAAGAAGGAAAGAAATTCCACAAATAACTTTTAACAAGGCACATCTGTTAATGGAAAAGGATTCCAGGTGACTACCTCATGAAGCTGGTTGAGAGAATGCCAAGAATGTGCAAAGTTGTCATCAAGGCGACCTTACCCCAGTCACGCCCACCTGTCCCTGGACTCTGTGTCCTTTTCTTCTGACAAAGGGAGAGCTTGCTGTCAAACCTCAACTCAGATTCTGCAACCGTCCAGAACGGTATCAGCCCACGTGGCCAAAAAAACCTGCTCTTCTGCTCTTGCTCACCCTCTCTCTGTTCTATTACCCTCTCATTGTGCAAGGTCATATATCAACTGCTTGGAAATCAGCAAACATTACCGCGCTGCATAAAACGGTGCAAAAACAAGTCCCTGCAACTACAGACCAATACAGCCTTCTCCCAATCATCAGCAAGTTATGGAATCCATCATCACTTCAGACATTGAATCCTTCCTCTTCACAATTGGGTGCTTTCCGAGTATCAATTTGGTTTCAGATCGGGTCACTCTACCCTGGATATGTTGCTTCTCTCTCCCAACAATGGAATGGAGGTACTCAATGCCAGACATGAAATCAGTGCCATATCCCTCGACATATCGCATGCTTTTTGACACGTCTGGCACCCTGCTCTGCTCACCAAACTCTCTTCCTATGATATCCAAGGCCATCTCCACTCACGGTCGCAGACTTTACTCTCCTGTCGCAGTCAACGGTGGCCTTCAAGGAGTTTTTCATCCCTCTCCTGTCAGCTCGAGTTCCTCAAGGCAAGCGTTGTGGGCCCTGTCTTTTTTCTGGTTTTCATCAATATCTCTCCGACTCTCTGGAAAATCCTCTTATCTCTTTGCTGATATCTCTTGCTTTATCTCTTTGCTTGCTATCCACCCTCTGCCGTACCATCTGTCACTCCCCAAACCAAGCAGCAGCGCGTATTTGCTCTCTGCAATCCGCGGTTAAATCACAAACTGCCCAACATGTGGAAACGTTTTTTTCAATCCTGACAAATCTTCACGCTCTCACTATGTCTCTCCAAAGACTGTTGGGTTGGAACCCCCCCCCCCATCTACTTCCAAAATTCTCGGAAGAATCCTTCATTCAAGCTTCTGGTCTCACTATCTGCCATGATCTTTCCTGGGAAAGCCACATTTCTGACCTGGCTCCCAAAGCATATCACCGCTGGGCATCCTCCTTCGTAAGTCCTTCTAACCCACCTGAGTCCCTGACCAATACAAAGCTTTTGTCCACATCCTGATGGGAACTATGCTTCTCCTCTGGGCTGGGTGCTTACTGCCTCACTTTTAGTTCACGCTTGGGAAACCAAAACGCATTTAGATCATTGGATCTCCCGTGCTGCAGGCTGAACTTTGGCTCTGCACTTTTTCTCACCGCAGGCAGTCGGTGTCGTTTTCTTCTTATACCGTACCCTCTCCTATCTCACCACCCCCCCCCCCCCCCACGCTCTCTCTGCAGATGTGCATGTTGCACTCTTATTCCACCCAACCAATTTCCGCGTACTCAAGTCCGCCAGCACCTTCTTCTGTTTAAACTACCAAATCATGAATACTGCTCACCTTCACTCTTCATTCGTCTTTTCTCTGCCTTTGAATAAACTCTCACACTCTTTCATCCCAAGTCTTCCTCCAGTCTTACAAACAAGCTATCACCACCACCTCTTATCTTCCCCCATCAAAACCACGATTTTCATTTTCTACCCCGTTTAATACACCCAAAACCCGCTTCTTTCTGAAAGTCCTGTGGTCGGCAATCTGTAGTCTCTTGTGTTCTTGCCCACTCCTCTCCTTCCACAGATCTCCAACATTCCCTGTAGATTCCCTCCATGTTCTTGTCCGCTCTTCCACCCTCTTAGTTCCTGCCCCCCTTGTGTGTGTTGTCGTCTTCTTCGTACAGAGCTCGAACAATGTATAAACAAAACAGAAAGGAAAAGGGTGGGCTCTTTGAGAACTAAATTATATAATAGATTATAATATGTTTACGGTTCTGTGAAATGCAAATACACATAAAAGGGTCCTCAGAGAGAAATATCGAAAAGTCTAGCTGGTTTAGGTTAGAGCCAAACCGTTTGTTTAGGGATATATTGTGAATCCATTCGGGCTGCGATTCCTTCATGTTAGCCGTTCTTTCTTTGCTGCCGATTTTACTCATTTTTCGTGATTGATTCTGCAACAAGCACAAACAACCACATCCCACAAACAAACAATCTCAAACACACCGCGCCAATAATCCTTCTCTCGTCTCGCCGGTGTCTGGGTTTGGCTCGCCTCTCGCTGGTGCCCGGGTCGACTCAACGCGAAGACCACACGAGGTGGACAGGTCCGAGGCATAATCTGGCCTTCGGCTCGTCCTTTCCATCTGAGCTGGAGGCCTCAATAAAGACCACTTTGGTCCAATTATTTTGGGTGTGTGTGTGTTTGTGGTGCCAGTCCATAAGTAATGAATTGTTAAGTGCCTTGCTGTACATACGTGCTTACTCAATATTCGATAACTCTGCTCTTCTGTGTTCCCCTCCCATGCCTATTGTTAAATAAACATCCCCCTTGGTGAAATGTATCAGCTCGTTCGTGTCCTTTCCTCCATTGCTTAGCGTGCTGGTGTTGGAAAATTAGCAAGGCGTTGTGCCGCCGTAAGGGACATTTGGGACCGACGGATCTCGGTGACCATCCGCTGGGTCGCACACGGTTCGAGTACGTAGCGTCTCGTTCCACACGGGTGCCGTCGAGGGTGTGAAGACTCGGTAAATCGCCACGTGGATCTCTAGGTATTTTGAAAATTGGCAAATAACCCTGTACCCCGTGGTAGAAATATTGACGCTTCACGGTCCGATAAGGGACCCGTACTTTTCGGACTTTTCGAGAAGTACGATCTAAATTCCGGGTGATCGCGAGTCGACTTGTTGCTCATCTAGCGGTCGTGCTCGTCGCCGATACCCGGTCCCGCAACAATACCACCTGTCGCTTCGCTGACGGGAATGGTGAGGGAGAGGGTGGGGAAAGGTAAGGCAATGTGAGGTGTGGTCGATCGTTAATTATGATTCACACTGTCTCATCAAAATGATTATGTATAGAATAACAATAATGATGGAAACAAAGTAATGTCTGAAATCTATTTTATACCATCCATCCATTCCTTGGGACCATACTCTGTACAGAGCGTTGGTGCTGCCTAAGCAGTCTCCTTGATTAATGAGCACAACCCTGGACAGGTTGCCATTCCTACACGGGATATCAGCAAGCTGGCACTCATTTTGCCGACCTCGGAAGGATGACAGGCTGAGTCAACCCTACCTGGTATTAATTCAACAGCTGAGTGGGATTTAAACTCAGGATACTAGGATCCCAAGCCCATCACCCTAACCATTCAGCCAACACCAGGCATATTTTCTACCGGTCATACTATAAATACTGCGCAGAGACAAACACTGTCCGGAGACAAAATCCTGTCCGGACATATCCGGAGATAAATACTGTCCGGACACAAACCTACATACAACACGTCAGACAAATGGAGATAACACTGTCTGTTACAATACAGTCCAGAGAGAGAGAGAGAGGAGAGAGATGTGGGAGGAGGGTGCTGCACTGTATTGGAGGGGGTAGAGCGAGCATGGGCAAACGAGGTGTGGGGGTAGGGGAGTTAGCAGAGAATATGTTCTGCTTCATGAACAAACTAACACTGTATAATAATGTATATATATATATATAGTTATGTATGAATATAAATATACTATATGGGTGATATCAGTATATGATATATGGAGTGTTGGAGCGATTTCGCGCTCGCCGGTGTGCGCGACGCACGTAACTCTCGAATCGGCGCACGTCGCCACGGACGGACAGTCAGTAGTGACCCCTCTCGGAAGCCAGCGGAGCTAGTGCAGCGGTGGGGGTTTAACCTTCACCACGAATTGTGCCAATTTTCCACACCGTCAGCAGTGATGGGTTGCTGCGCAATACGAGTGTGAATGGCGGGTAACTATACTGGCGATGGTGCTGGGCTGGCGATCTGTACTAGCCAATGGCGACTTGCTAACTGTTTAATGCGGTGTTGTGTAATGATACGACCGGGTTGTATGTCGCTCGGGGGCGTTACTACGATTGGTCTGTAAAGATGTGTATGTGCGAACGCACCATGAATGACTTACGTGATAGAAGGAGAGATGGAGATTCAAGTTAGAGAAGGAAGCGAACGGGCAACGTTACAACATGACTTTATTCCGGCACAGGATGGAACGAGAAGCACGTAATATACGCATAAGTCAAAATGCACATAAGTCAACAAACAATAAGCAACAACGCGCAGGTTAATAAGCGACTAGCGCACACAGGCAACACTTTTAAGTTTTACACTTCACAGACGGGGCAAAGAATTTAACAAAAGCAAGGAGAAGCCACTCAGAAGGAGGAAGAAGGCGTAGGCCAAATGTGGGGGCTAGAGGAGGGCCAGGTCCGCGAGAAAGGGTGGTTTAGGTCGTGACGGTTGGCGGGGCCAGCGCAATGTGGGGCGGTTGCCGATCTGTGTCTTGGCGGGTTTCGTTTGGCAACAGTGTGGGGTGGGGTGGGAAGGGCCTTTTGCTATTAGCGGGGAAGGGAGATTGTTGATGGCTGGGGGAGAGGAGCTGGCTGGTGTTGGGTCCCCAGGGAAACCGAGAAGAGAGTGTAAGCAGTGGCTGGAAGTCCGTCGCGAGGCTGACGTACTTGTTGTAGAGCTGTGCGTTTAGTGATGACGAGTTCTTGCTAGCAGTTCCAGGATCTCTCGCCCGCTTATCTGTAACTTTTTGAGTTCGCAGACTTCTTGATGAGAGGCTTCCGATGAGTCATACGACTTCTGGACGGGAACTATGGATCGATTGAAGTATCTCGGTCGACGGATTGCGACTGACTATTGCATCATTCCCGTCTTTGGCCGACTGACTCGATGCACTTTCGTGAGTTAGCGATAGTTGTAGTTGCTCTCTTGGATCTCTCAGTTCAATCTTCCACGAGACTTCGTGAATTTACCGAGTCTCCGACGACCGATTCTTCTGCAATCTTGAGTGTTTGCGCCTCAGGTGGAGGGGTCTGGAGACGATCTTCGTGAACTGCTATGTTCACCGACTCGTCTGGACTCTCCAACAACTCCGTACTCTATTCTGCCGTTGCCCTCGCCTTTTTATAGGGGGCAGGAGCAGCCAATTGCAATTTGGGTCAGAACGCGATGGAGGCGGGGCCAGCCGGCGCCTACACGATTGGTCAGCCATTGGTCGGCGAAGTGGGCGTGAACTCTCCTGATCCTAAAATTTGATATACGACTTCACATAAACGCTTCTTGGAGGCGGGGCCGAGCGCCGCGCGCGCTAATTGGACGGAGGAGAAGTGGGCGTGAAGCGTTTTTGATCCGAGTTTTCCCTCGAAGGCCGCATTTGCGCTCGGGCTCGGTGGCTGGGCACAACGCCGAACGGGCCGGAGACGGCCGACGTTCAGTGTTCACGTGGTGCGGGAAGTGCAGAAGGAGAGAGGTGAAGGTGGTGGAGGTTTTCGGTGGTGAGGGTTGATGGTTATGTGCGTTTGGGATTGGCGGTGATGCGATGATGTGGGAGCGTAGATGGTGGCGGTGGCGTGGTTGTTGTGTGATGGCGGTTGAGAGTGGTTGGTTCAAAATAAGATGAACAGAAAAAATGGCTAACTCAAAGCGTCGAGCCCGGATGAATCACATATTCTCTAATAAAACGGGTTTGGGCTAACTACACATGTATTCGAGATATCTCACCTACGGGCTTTTGGTGTAATGCGAATTTCCACAGCGTAACAATATATATGTTATATCTGAAGATATGTACAGGATGCCCTTTTTCAAGAAGAAGAAGATCTTGAGAAATTGGCGGACGCTTAATAACAGTCGACCGCAAGTCTACTTTTACGAGACAGCACACTCGGTGGGGCTCTTACAGTCCTCTAGATTATAGATTTGGTTGATTGGTATCTTGGTCAATAGAGCAGAAAGGTCTGCAAATCTGCTCCAACGATAAACTCCATGTTGGAATTGAGACCATCAAGACTATTCTTCATGAGAGTGGGTATCCTGAACAGGTATCAATAGATATTTTATACGAATAAAAGGTGTGGTGTGTGTGGTGTATATTTTTTAATATTATTGTTACGGCTGTGGAATTCGCATTACACCATAAGGGGCCGCAGGTGAGATATATCGATAGGTAATGTTGTAGTTAGCCAAACCCGTTGTATAGAGGGAATTTTATGTGTCATCGGCTGCGACGCTTTGAGTTAGCCATTTTTTCTGTTCTATTTTTTTGCATACCAGTCTCAAGATCACACACCAATTAACACCTAGCGACCATGTCACAACCAAACACGTCAGCTCGCAACCTCAGACTAAACCCACAACGCCACACCATCCGCTGCTCACCGACAGCCAAGAAATCCGAGATCGCTACCTTCGCTTACTTTCACGAATTATCCACATCATCGCTGCTGACGGCCATTCCCGCACCACCTGTGAACACTGCCGTCGGCGGACCTTGTCCGGCCTTTGCGATAGCAGCTGCACGACGCGACGTACCCTGTCGGCCGTGATGGGGATGAGAACCGAGCCGCGAGCGTGAATGGCGGCCCTTCCGAGGGGAAAATTCGGATCAGAAACGCTACACACCAGTTCTCCTCCGTCCAATTAGCGAGCGCGGGGCGGCTTGGCCCTGCCTCCAAGCGTGTGTATGTGAAGTCCGTATATGCAAATTTTAGGATCAGGAGAGTTCACGCCCATTTTTGCCCGACCAATGGCTGACCGGGGGGGGGGGCGGGTGGCCCGCCTCCAATCGCGTTCTGATCCTAAAATTTGCATATTGGCTTCTCCTGCCGCCTATAAAAAGGCGAGCACAAGGCGAATTTGAGAGAGTTGGGTTTTGGAGTTGCTTGGAAGTGTCATGAGAGAGTGGGTTTTGGAGTTGCTTGAGAGTGTCATCGAGAGAGTTGGGTTTTGGAGTTGCTTGGAGAATGTCATCGAGAGAGTTGAGTTTGGAGTTGCTTGGAGTGTCGTCGAGAAGTTACTTTGGGGAAGGAGTGTTGCGTTGGGGGAGTTGAGGCGAGTGCGCGTGGTGGAACTGCAAGCAAGGGAGCTCGGGTCCGAGACAAGAAGGACGGCGGTCGGACGAGGTTGTGGTGTGGGGGATGCTCGTCTCGTCGCGGGACCCAAGCCAGCCAGCCACTCCCCCCAGGGCTAAACAATTTCCTTTCCCCGCGCTGAGAGTGCAAAAGGGGCCCGTTCCACCCCACCCCACACGT
Organism: Eptatretus atami; assembly: GCA_035128595.1. NCBI lineage: Eukaryota > Metazoa > Chordata > Myxini > Myxiniformes > Myxinidae > Eptatretus > Eptatretus atami. The sequence continues at coordinate 24,593,265 of CM068964.1, read as the reverse complement.
GTGCCAACAAGCACACAGGGGCCGGAGTCGGGGCACAGCGCGCGGGACACTTTGCGGCTTGCCGCCAACGCGTCACGAGGACGCGGGTAAGACCCCCGGTCTCGCGGACCTGGCCGTCCTCTAGGTCCCGCGCACATTTGGCCTACGGGCTGTCTGCCTCCTTGTCTGTGAGGGTGGCTTCTTTCTTTTGCTTTTGTGTAAATGTTGTGTTGGCGCGTCTGTGAAGTAAAACTGTATAAGTGTTGCCGTGTGTGCGCGTAGTCGGTTTTAACTCTTACATTTGCTTTATATGCATTTTGACTGTATGGCTGTATTACGTGCTTGTCTGTGTGTGAAATAAATGTGCATTGTGTGAACTGTTTTCCCGTTTCGCTTCGTTTTTTCTCCATTTGAATCTCCATCTGCTTCACGTAAGGGGTTCGTAGTGAGTGCAACATCCCGGTAAGTAATCGGAACCGTCGAGGCCGACGATAACACCGCTCGGTTATCACTGTGGCACGGAACGGACCGCTTAAGCGGTTCGTGTCGAGAGTCGGGCTGTGGCGTGGTACGATCGCCCGGTCGACATTCGCGCAGGTACTTAGGTAGATCGAATTTGGCGAGCAACCCTTCCTGCGCGGTGGGATTGGCACGATCGTGGTGGGTTAAACCCCCCGTGACTAGCTCCCGGCGTTGTTCCGAGAGGGTCAGACTGAATTGTCCGTCGGGTGGCGACGTGCCGCGATTCGAGTACGTGGCTGTTCGCACGCTGGCGGGCGCGAATTCGCAACAATATATATATATATATATACATATATATATATTATATTACGTATATGTATCTTTTTGTGGTTCTGCAAAACCACATGCCGCAACGGACCTAATACAGTGATCCCCAGGCAATTATCTCGTTGTCTTCATGCAGTCAGATTCCCTCATGTCTAATGGGTTAATGGGACAAGTGCGTTGCGTTGGCTTATAGCTTGGTCTAATTATATCTCTATCTTCCATTCAATCCTGATTTTCATTCCAACCCTTTCCTTTTATCCATGATACAAATTGAAGCAGACACCGCACCCAGGCAGCCACCATATGAGAAACTCTCCACCGACACTGTACAGGATGTGCATGGTGCACTCTTTCATTTGAATCTGCGTGCCAGCTTACAACGGCGTCTCACCTTGCTCCACCTTCGCTCACCAGAAGCACCACCTTGACCACCAACATCTTCCGCACACAGTAAAAATCACCACGCACCTCCGCATCGATGCAATTTGCCACCAAACAAGCGTGCTGCGCGACCCAGGCCACTTGGACCGTGTGGCGTGGGGACGGGGCAAGAACGTTAACAGCACCAACCGCAGCTTGCTGGGGGTGCCCCGTATGGGCATGCGAGACCGACACGACCCTTGTCCAGTTGCCAGAACATGGCCCGGGAGTTCGGTCCGGGCCGTGTCGCGCCGGATGTGCAAATGAGGCCGCTTCCAGCCCCAGGAGCTTGGCAGGGCGGGAAGGGAAGGGAACAATTTGGATGACGGCGCGTCGCTTCAGGTCCTCACCCCACCCTTCGTCCTTGGCTTATAAAAGGTGGATCGCGAAGCCGTCCGCTCTCTCTCCTCCCTCTCGCTTGTCTGTCTCGCACTGTCTCCGCCTGTTTGCCACACCCACTTCTTCGCCTCTCTGCTCCTCCCACTCTTCGTTGCACCTCATTGTCTGCCTGTCGCTGCGTCTGCACTCGGGGTTGGTGTGCGACAGACATTCTTCTGGACCAGTGCAGAGCACACATTTCCACGAGCCCCATCAAAGTGATCAAGCAAGAGATAACACGCCGACTCTAAAGGTGGGATCGCTCAAGCGGAGTGTCCCCCAAAGCGTACTGCACCAGATATTAAGAGGCTGTTACTTTTCATCTGCTATCCTTCCTTCTGGCTAACTAATCTTCATCGGGTCTGTGTGTGTATGTGATGGCGCCTGTAGTAGCTTAAATTAAGATTGTAGAAGATATAACGGGATAAGCCTGCTCTGTGTCTGCTTTTTTTAATTGCTTGCCTTTTGTCGCACCCCCCAAATTCCTCGTTATCCTCTGCTGTACATAATAATAAACTCCATTTACTGTTCCACATACCATTCCTCACTAATTGTAAATAAATGCTTTATATAGAAATGTTCCCAGATCGTTTTCATATTTTCCTTCATTGGTCCAGCATGGTCCGTATCCTCGCCGATCTGTTTGTCTCACTGGTACGTCCTTGGCAGTTGCGCTCAGATACATCTCATTGGTACGGTGATCCGGTTTGAACAAGGCGTACCGAGGGCGTGTCCTCCAGTAATTGGATCACGTGACCATTTCAGGTAACCGGTTTCCATTCGACGGAGGACCCTAAGTCACGTGGTTGAGTTATTGGCGTTCACGGTCGATTAGTGACCCACCGTGTCACGGAGTTATCTGTGTGTGACGGCCTGCGATTCCAGAGAGTGGTGGGAATCCGAAGTAGCTTCCCCATATATATATATATATATATATATGTATATATATGTATATATATGTATATATAGTACCAGTAAAATGCTGGACACACCTACTCACTCAAAGGTTTTTATTTATTTTTACTATTTTCTACATTGTAGAATAATAGTGAAGACATCAAAACTATTAAATAACACATGGAATTATGTAGTAACCAAAAAAGTGTTAAACAAATCAAAATATATTTTAGATTTTAGATTTTTCAAAGTAGCCACCCTTTGCCTTGATGACAGCTTTGCACACTCTTGGCATTCTCCCAACCAGCTTCATGAGGTAGTCACCTGGAATGCTTTCCCAACAGTCTTGAAGGAGTTCCCACCTATGCTGAACACTTTTGGCTGTCTTTCCTTCACTCTGCGGTCCAACTCATCCCAAACCATCTCAATTGGGTTTAGGTCATGTGATTGTGGAGGCCAGGTAATCTGATGCAGCACTCCATCACTATCCTTCTTGGTCAAATTGCCCTTACCCAGCCTAGAGGTGTGTTTTGGGTCATTGTCCTGTTGAAAAACAAAAGATGGTCCCTGAAAGCGCAAGCCGGATGGGATGGCGTATCGCTGCAGAATGCTGTGGCCGCTATGCTGGTTAAGTGTGCCTTGAATACTAAATAAATCGCCGAAAGTGTCACCAGCAAAGTACCCCCACACCATCACACCTCCTCCTCCAAGCTTCACGGTGGGAACCACACATGCAGTGATCATCCGTTCACCTTCTCTGCGTCTCACAGAGACATGGCGGTTGGAACCAAAAACCTCAAATTTGGAGTCATCAGACCAAAGGACAGATTTCCACCAGTCTAATGTCCAATTCTCATGTTTCTTGAGCCAAGCAAGTCTCTTCTTCTTATTGGTCTCCTTCA
>CM068964.1:24552174-24575285 GCA_035128595.1 Eptatretus atami | reverse complement strand
GTATACACCCACGGCTTCTCACTATGTCTCTCCAAAAAGGGACTGTTCTGGAACCCCCCCCCCCATCTACTTCTCAAAAATCCTCTGGAAGAAGTCCTCATTCAAGCTTCTGGGTCTCACTATCTGCCATACTTTCCTGGGAAGCCCACTTTTTCTGACCTGCCTCCAAAGCCAAATTTCACCGACTTGGGCATCCTCCTTCGTACAAAGTCCTTGCTAAGCCCACCTGAGTCCCTGACCACATACAAGCTTTTGTCCACATCTGATGGAAGTACTTCTTTCTCCTCTGGGCTGGTGCCTTCTGTCTCTCACCTTCTTAGTTCACGCTGTGGAAACCAAAGCATAGGATCATGGTAATCTCCGTGCTGAGGCTGAATCTTTTGGCCTCCTCACTTTCTCACCGGCCAGGCAGGTCGGGTGGTCTTTTGTCTGTATACCGTCTCCTCTCGATCTCACCACCCCCCCCCCCCACCCCCGCTCTCTCTGCAATATGCTGCATGTGCACTCTTAATTCCAACCCCCCATATTTCCGCAGTACTCAGGCCCCAGCCAACCCTCTTCTTTTGGTTAAAACTACCAAAATCATGAATCACTCTCACCTTCATCTTTCATTCGTCTTTTTCCTGCCTTTGGATAAACTCTGACACTCTCTTATCCCAGTCTTCCCTCCAGGTCTTCAAAACAGCTCAGTTCACCACCACCTCTATCTTCCCCCATCCAAAAAACCACGATCTTTTCTACCCCCGTTAATCCCACCAAACCCGCCTCTTTCCTTAAAGTCCCTGTGGTCCATCTTGTATTCCTGTGTTCTTGCCCATCCCTCTCCCTTCCACAGATCTCCAAAATGTCCCTGTTCCCACTGTTTTGTCCTCTCTCCACCCCTCTTGTCTCCTGCCCCCCTTGTGTGTTGTCTGTTAGCTCTCGTCGAGCCGCGACCAATGTATACCAACAACAGAAAAGGCAAAGGGTGGCTACTTTGAAGAACCTAAAATATATATATATATATATATTGTACGGTGTGCGAATCGCAATACACCATAAAGGGTCCTCAGGTGGAGATATATCGATAAGTCCATTTGTAGTTAGCCCAAACCCGTTGTTATAGAGGGAATATATGTGATCCTTCGGGCTCGATTCTTCCAGTTAGCCGTTTTCTTGCTGTCTATATTTGGCAACAACACAACCAACGAACATGCGCCACAACCAACATCTCAACAACACGCCATTCACACCACGACGCCACCGTTCAACAACTACAACCACCCACACTTCGCCATCGGCCATTCAACAAGCGACAGCGCGGTCACGATCTCCGCGCGCACAGTGAGTGAAAGGAGCGGGGTGCAGCAGCAAGGGGCGGAAAGGCATCTCCCGCCTGAAACTCCCGCTCAATTACTCCCGCCCGAATCTTCAGCCATCGTCGTCGCGCTTGGTGAGAAGGGGAGGGGTGGCGCAAGCTCGCCCCGATTGGGGATGCGCGGTGTGACGCGGCCAGGAGGAGGAACGCCCCCTTCGAGACCTTTCTAGAACCCGCGGCAAGGGGGGTGGAGCAAAGCACGGGCGGAGAAAAGGGCGGGCCCCCAGCGCTACAAAAATGAACGGACGAGAGGTTGTGCGGCTTCTTGTCGGTTCTTTTCCTATGCGGTTCGTCTTGTCGTCGTTTGGCCTTGCTCTTTGATCCTCGCGCGAGCCCTGGGACCCCGTGAGCGAACGCGGAAATAGCGCTGAACAAACCCCGTCTGTTTCCCAAACCCCTCCGTACTTGATCGAGCGGACCACACAGCCGACGCCGCTGCACGAGCCGCGACCACGCCGGAGGGCTCGGATTTGCTGTCGCAAAGGAAGGACTCGACACGCTCAGGAAGTTGCGACTTCCATTTCTTTTGGTTCTGTGTAAACTGGTGTGTGGCACAGTCTGGTGAAGTAAAATTATAAGTGTTCGGTGTAGTAAATCATATTCGGTGTAGCTCTGCATCGCTTCCTTGCTGGTGTTTCTTACGGTGATTGTAAAATACGTGTATGCTTTTATTGAATCCCTGTGACTGTAATATACGTCCTTCCGTGCTTCCGTATTAAATGTGCTTGTTCGATTTCCCGTTTTGCTTCGTCTTTTCCTTTTATTGATTCTCCATCTTGCATCACGTTAAGGATCTGGTAGTGGTTAAACGCCCGGTAAATAATCTGAACCGTCAAGTCGACGAAACTTCCGCCGGTTATCCCCTGTGACACGACGAGCCGCTTAAGCGGTTCGTGTCCCGAACGTTGACCTGTGGCGTGGTACAACTCCTCGGTCGCTACCCGCGCAGTACTTAGGTAATCGACACGATGTCGATATACCCTATTTCGCGCCGCGTAGAATGCGGACTGGTTGTGTGAGGCTTAGAACCCCCCACCCATGACTAGCTCCTTGGCGATAGTTCAGGAGGTCACGACATCCTGAATTGCACGTTCGGTGGGCGAGGCCGCATTGGTTAAAGCGGCGGGAGCCGAATTCCCAAACAATATATACTATATATATATACATATATATATGTATGTATATATATATATATAAAAACACACACAAATATTGTGAATTCCACAAAGACTCCTATAATTCGGACACTGGTGAATGCCTTATACCTATATTCTGTCTACCTTCGAAGCAAAGCTGTCTCAAACGCGTTTGAAAACCAGATCAAACAGACAGTGTCCCCATTCTTACTATGCTGTTCAACCCAGTGATTTTCACCACCCACCAGTGATTTCTGTCAGCCAACAAAGTGTTCTGTCAGCTCTCATATTAAGTAGAAATTTAATTTACAAATTTCGTGCCAGTGTGATCATACGTGGGCGGGCACATCTTTGAGATTTGAAGGACATGCCTTGAACAAACACGTCCCCTTTTGGTGATTAGATGGGCCAGTCATCCAACAGAAACAACCAACTCGGCCGTAAGAATTACATGTAGTACGACAACTATTTCCCTGTGCCTTGCAATGTTACCATTTATGAATAATTCTCAGTTTGCAGAGCAATTAGCGTATTGGCTGTTTAAAAAGCTGAGTAGGAGAACGCAGTTTAGCTGCACCATCGTGCATTGGAGGCCACATCATCAGTTCAACCAACCCTATTCTTTGTAGACAGAAATTGTCCTGAACTTTACATCTGTTTGATTATGATAGCTTGATGTGTGACAATGTACCACAGTCAATTTGAGTCATCATGAACCCCTCCCACCCCACTAGGCCCTCAGCTTAATTCCGCATTACGTTTCCGCTGGTGCTGGTGATTCATCTCCGCATACTCATTATTATTGATGCGTCCATGGTCCACCACTCAGGTAATCCCATTCTTCTTTTTCTTAACCAATCAACTTGAGGACATTACATTGTTACTTTATAAATGAGAGTTTGGTGCTGCTTCTGCACTGCTTGTGATCTTTATCCTGAGACAGAAGGCAAGTTGGAAAGCTTGATAATGTCTAGTTTTATGAAATACATATTAAATTTTGTGTACTAATCAAAAGGTTTTGGAGTTATTGAGACACACACACACACACACACACACACACACACACACACACAACACACACACACACACACACACACCACACAACTATAGAGATGGTGAATTTTGATACCCACCCACTCCATGTACCATCTCAAAAGTGTTTAATTTTTCACGAATTGCCGGTTCGGACGGCCTACTCACGACCGCTCAGCCCAACCGCAGTCGCGCGGTCCTCCGAAAACCGGAAGTTCAGTCGAGCTTCCTGACAACCTCCGGAAACCGCTACGGGGCCTTAAGTACCATAAACTGTCAAGTGTTCTGTCCAGCAGGTACAGGGTTAATCGCCGAATCTCGATATACCTAATTATCCGCGCAGACAAGAATTACCGAGAATTTATACCTCGACGGAACTCGTATGAATGAGCCGCTTAGCGTGCTCGTTCCTGTGGCGATGCGAGCAGTTTAATCACCAAGTTCCTCGGACCAAATGACCACTTTAATTGGCTTTAATAGCCTGCTAATTCCGAAGCGCCGGGAGTCCAGGAGGAATGACGCAACGAGCAGATTACATTCAAACAATGGGGCATTTATTTCAAAGTAAGCAATCAATGGGGCATGGGGACATGACACAAGCAAGCCTACAAGCGATGTCTATTCTATTATGTACAGGCACGCACTTTAACAACAAATTCTACTTAGGAAGACAAGGCGCCACAGAACACTCTCATACAAAACCCCAGAAAAGAACGGGCCTGTGAGCCTTTATTCCAACTCGGGAGCCTGGTATGACCGGGCTCACAAGAGCCGGGCAGGTTACCTTGACGCCCCTTGTACGCTCGGAAGGTCTTCAAGGTCGGTGAACCCCGATGTCTGCTTGGCCCTTGTGTCGTCGCGCGCCAGCATCGTATTGAGCGCCGGGGTCTTGAGCAGGCTTGGCGAGTGGCTTCTCGGTTCCCTCGTCGTCGGCTTCACTGCGCTGGTCGGGTCGGCCTGGCCGCGCGGCGCGTCGGAGGAGTGAACGGGTCTTTTTCTTTTCGTGATGCTCTTTGGGACCCTTCACTACCTCAGCATCGCTCGACATCTCGGGCCGTTCGCCCGCTCACGACGCAGCTTGCTCGACTCACCGCAGCGGCGGACCTCTGGCGCGCGCTCCTCTCGCTGTTCCCAACGACCTCCGACTCTCTCTGGCGCTCTCTGACTTCTTCGCCACCGACACCTTACTGACTTCTGCTATCCACCGACACTCGACTCCTCTGCACTCGAACTCCGCCCTTTTATAAGGCTGGCGCCCGCCCTTCGAACTCTCAACCCGAGGTGGGCTCCGCCCACTCTCACCTCCGACCTCTCACCCTCGAAAGCCCGCTTGAAACCCAAGGTCGACGTCACTAGTGTTTCGGGAAGCCCTCTTTTGATCCGGTTTATGCCAAATCAGCTCGTCGCTGCGGCCGTTCGCCTGTGGTGTAGGGATGGCGTTGTCACATTGGTGAGGAGATGACGGTTGCTGTTTGTTTGTTGTAGGAGATGCTGGTTGCGAAGATGGCGTTGTTGTCGATGATGAGAGATGACGGTTGCTGTTGTTTCGTGTTGGTGGAGATGCTGGTGCGAAATGGCGTTGTTTGGCGATGATGAGGATGGTTGTGTTGTTTTAAAATAAAAGATGGAGAAAGAAAAATGGGCTACTCAAACATTATTCACAGGCCCGGCACCACGAACAATTCCCTTTACACATCGGTGGGGGGTTCTTAACCTGAAACACATTACTTATCGAAATAACGGATCTTCGGGGAACCTGAATGAGTGCTTGTGAATTTCCACAACCGCAACATATAATTATATAATATATTTATTTATATAAATTAATTAATATATATATATATATATATATTTATATCAAAACCAACACGGCTCTCAACCGTAATGAGGGAATAACCAATCGGCTCCCACCTCATCAATTACCCCAGGGGCTTTTTGAATTTCAAATAAACATGAACCCTTCCTATGCTCTTCCCTCTAAAGAAAGCTGCAAAAAGCAACCATGAAAAGCTACCCTAAATAGCCTTTGCTGTGTTCAAACGCTACCAGAGTTGCCTCTCCAGTTCAGACTCAGACATCACGAGTAGCACACATGAGGAATCCAATTGCTACACACCCCTCAGCTCTTTGGAGTCCCAAGTGGGCACATTCTGTCTACGCGTCACTGATGGCTCACTAACAAGTGATGAGAAACCGTCTGGCGCGCTGTAGGGATGTGGCATTGGGATTCTTAGTATGTAACTACTTTGAATTTGCAGCTGCTAGAGGAAACTCTGGAAGAGTTTGAAACACAAAAGGCTTACCTTGTGGTAGCTTTCATGGCTGCTTTATGCAGCTTTCTTCAGCTCGAAAAGCATGGAGAATATAGGACTCAGTATACACACAAAACACACACCACACTTTTTTATCTACATCTTTCTCCTTCATTTGTTCTCGCTTCAATTTATTGATTTATATTCTCACTTCCGCTTCCAACTCCCCCACACCCCTCCCCTCCCCATTTACATTAATAACTAGATTAGTATTTGCCATTTTTAAGATAGTACCTAATTTAAGACTGGGTTATTTCTTTGAAAACTGGATCCAGTGGCATGTAGTGCTGTAAAAAAAGCAGGAGTAAGTTATACAGTTGACATAACACACAATCCTGCAACTGCGATTTCTAGGGTAATCGTTATTTTGCCTGGTAAAGTTATATTTGGTTCCAATGTACAGAAAAAAAGCCATTCACAAGTCAAACATCATCCATTTTTGACCACATTAGAGGTTCCCATTTTGCTCTTTTGGGAAGTGGTTTTTTATGGTCCTACACAACTTGAAGAGGAATTGTTTCTTCTTTTCTGAATGATGACATTCTTCTCCTCAAAACGGCCATACCCCTTTCAGCATTGTCATTATCACCTTAAATGTTCAACGTCTGTAGTGCCTCCTTGGAAAACCAAGCGTCTTCAATGATTATTGGAATCTCCCACGATGAAGCGAGTCTGTGGCTATCACTTTGCCATCGCAGACAGGTCAGTGGTCTCTGTCTTCTACCGCCTTCCTTCTGGTTGCACTCTCTGATCCTTTTAACATTGAAAGTCTCGCCCAGGTCCAGTCGGGCCAAACATGGTCCAAATCAACCCCCTTCGTGAAACTCCACTTCATTCGTTCCTCTTTGATACCACCTGTGCGAACCAATTCCACATTCTTCTTCAATTTCATTCTTCCCTCCAAGTGTTCATGACAGCGCTTCACCACCATCTTCAGATCATCCCCAATCCAAAAACACGATCTTTTGTAACCTTTTTAACCCCCCACCCACCTCAATCCACCCTCCTAAATTTCCAGTTTTTCCTTCCTGAGAGTTTCCTTCTATATTTTATCCATCTTCCAGCCCACGTGCCTTTCCTGCCTCTATCCTCCCCACACCATTGTTTGTCCAAGTCTCCCTCTATTTTTCTTCAATTCACTGTTGTGCCCCCCCCCACCTCTCCTCTTCAATTTCCATTTGTTCTGTTACTTCTGATCCATGTTCAGTGTCAGCTCTTCAACAAGCCATGACGGTATCACCAAAAAAGATTGTCATATCCTCAGACTGACTTCTTGACTATATTCAGCTCGATGCACTGTGGGTGCCATGCCTTACTTTGCATTTCGTGTCTATACCATTACTCATTTTGACTCTGTGAATACAGCTGAATCAAAGACACACCCAACAATGAAGCTCCTAATGAGATACCATGATGTCTAGCAGATTTTGAAAGGTGAAATTCATCTTCTCATATTTATGATGTCAGAAGTTAAAGGTCATTTGCACGGAACAGAAATGGTATTGAGTAGCAATTAAACCATGCTTTAAGTAGACTCGAACAAACAAAGATGCAGACGTCACGGAGTTCCTCTTTGCGCGTGTCGTTTGAGCTTAAACGTCTAATAACCATTCCAGACCTTGAGGGCAATAATGTCCTTGGCATTTGGTCATCCATCTTTGCATGAAGCTGGGCTTCAGTGCTATAAATTCACATTCCACCAAAAGGAGCACAAGAAAGGTCACCGTATTCTGACGATGCTGATATAGGTGGCCACAAGGCTTCAAACTTCAACTTCATTGAGAAACCAAATTTCAACACAACCTAACTACAGATCACTAAACGAACGACATGACAACCATAGTTACTTCCACCGGCTTGTTCTTTACCATGGCCACACAATCAGTCACATGGAAGCCATTAAAGTTGTATTTGACCGTGATATTCTTCCAATTATCATGGTTTATGCAGAATCAAAGAAATGGGAATGAACACCGTATACATTCCAAAGGTAATTTTGCCGAAGACTTCACCAGTCCAATTTTGTTACGGCCCTTTCCTTTGGAATAATGAATCACCGAGAAAAATTGTTGGTGTTGACAAAGCAGATAATACTTTCACCTTGGTTTTATCTGTTTTCATTCTTGCAACTTTACCTTCTTTAGTGCAAACTTCCTTTTCGAGAAGATCGTATTTTGCTCCATCGAAAGGAAATAATCGTTGCTTCCCTGTGCAGGAGATGATGGCATCTTCGTATCATCGTTACATGGACTCTTTTAAAGAGCATTCTCATGTCTTCATTTTTAAAAAAAACAAAGAAGAAAGGGTCCTTTCCTGTTTGGGTCTTTCCTTTGATGAAGTTTTATTAGTTTCTTGATTCTCACCAGTCTGCAAACAATCTGATTGGTAATTGATGAGCAATTTTGAGTTGATGTACCTTGGAAGCTCACCTGGCTCTGTACTTGACTGTCTTGGGTGATGAACTCGACCATGCCACGAGTGTGGTCACACCATATTGTGCAACAAGCTCGGCAAATTTGTATTCTTCCATTTTCTCGCACTCCTCGGGACTCAAAAAACCTTGATGGCCACGTACCCCATCGGAGTGAAACTACGGAGGGTCAACCGACACTTTCATTCATGGGGGGGGGGAGATGGGAATCCAGTGGAAGCATGGAGGAAGGTATTCTCCTTTCGTATTGCAGCACAAGGGTGTGGGGTAGCATTAATTGGCTGAGGACGAGGCTATGCCGCTGATTGCATCCCCTTCTAGCTTAGGCAGGAATGTTTGAATTTGTTTTCGCCTGCTGGCGATAGCTCGCTACTTCGTAAAGGTTCCAAGGATCTTTACGTTCACCAACTAATGCCGGAGATGGTTACCGTTTAACGTCATTCGAAGGAAGGCACACACATTGGCTGAATCATCTTGCCTGTTAAACACAGTGATGACAGTTCATAGCTGGTCAGGATTCTCAAATCCAGGCTAGACAGCTTTGATGCGGTGTGCGTGCCTCTAGGGGGTCTAGGCTCATCCTGCACCCAGAGGAGGTAGTAAAAGTGGTGTTGTTCAGAGCATGAAGATTGCAACGGCAGGAGAACATATAGACTGGTCATAGTGTTTATGAGAACCCACGGTGTAGCCTAGTGTTGGCTCAGTGGTTAGGGTGGCGCTTGGGATCCTAGGGTCCTGAGTTCAAGTCCCGTCGGCCGCTGAATTAAACACCAGGGGGTTGACTCACCTGTCATACCTGTCATCCTTTCGAGGTCGGCGAAATGAGTACGCAGTTCCAGTGTGTGTACTGGTAGAAGGCACTGCATCAGCGACACAGTCGCCTTCAAGAAATGATAGCTACCCCGGCAGCTAACAGCTAAGCTGCCATACGACCACCACCAGAACCACGAAGCAAGGAGGGAAAGTAGAAGAAAAATGACACTTTTGGAAAGTTGTGTTGAAATAAATAAAAAGGTATTGTGCTCCAAAATAAGGAAAGCATGTTCTGTTCTGGATCGAGAGAATCTTACCTTCTCATGTCCTCCATAGTAATTCTTCGTTTTCCATGGACTCAAACAAAGCGCAGGACACGGGGAAGTCTTTTACTGCCCTGGAAGCAACGGTCGAGACGCTTTCACCAATGTTGTTCGAGAGACAGGAGTGATCATTGTCCTCGAGTCAGCACATTGTTCGAGTTGCACACCGCTCAAGTCGTGTGTCAGCCAACCAGAATGGCAAAGGTGAATGTGAATGCTGATTTGGTTCAAGTAAGGTTATCTATTTATTGTGTACCTTTGGGGTTGTGGAGGTGAAAGTGAGAGGAGGGGTAGGGTAAGTTGGAGGAAAGGGGATTATATGGGCAGTGGGTTTGGGTGGGTTGGCTGGAATATAGCTGCCCTTTAGACTTCCACAATTATTACAGGTAAGGTCAAAAAATGAATCCACACAAATTGACTACTCTATTGAGTATTATTTGAAATTTTCACTAAAAACTTTATGGTCCTGAACAGGATACCGCCAAGTACACAAACTCGAATCTAAAGCTGTTCTCGCCTGGGTTCAAATCCCGTCCCAGCTTTAAACTCAATCTGGTGGGTGGTTCATCAATGTGTTCCATCCCTCGGATACCGTTAAACTGGACGTCCCGATCTGCTATATTAATTGTTGGATGTTAAAATCCCACGGTGTTCCACGAAGAGTAGGTGAGCTATCTCGGCACCCTGAACAAATTAGCAAATTCCGACCCTACCCGAAGGGCATCAGTGGCACAGTCACACTCCCCGCAGCCCAATATTGCAACATCAGCCTTGCCGCTGCATACGAAAGAAGACTAAAACTCATTGAAGCTCGCTCGAGCATTGATCCTTATCTTAGTGCGAGCCGGTGATAAGGTGGGAATTTTTTTCATTTGCATTAAGAAGGTGCTTATAGTGAAAGTTACTCCTGTTAATAATATCTGACAGCGTTTCATTCCCACATGTCATCCATCCCTCTCCTGGTGTGTGTATGGGCTGCTGGTTTGCATCACCTCTGGGTCCGCGGCAATGCTGTAGATTATTGTACAGTTACTATCCAATATTGCGGCACACATCATACAGTAATGTGGATGTACCCGTGCATTGGTTTCCTAACAGTATGTTGCCCTCTGGTGACAAGCTGGGTCTTTTGGAAACACCTTTCCTCACCTGGAGACAGTTTCGTGAACAGTCACGTGAAACGGTGCCGATTTAAGGATGTGTATTCATTTACTCCCTGCCGTGGATGGGGAGAAGGGATCTTAATTTTAATTTCACCCCATCCCCTCCCATCAGTACGTAGGCACGGAGTAAAAAATTCACCTGAGAAGCAGACCCACAGACATTACCATGAACCCACCACCCACAAGGGCAGATACATAGGGCAGATCCAGAATTGTTTTTTTTGGTGGGGGGGGGGGGGTTCACTTAGTTAAGATGTTCTCATATTGTGAAATATACACTACGGTCAAAAGTTTTAATCACCCCCATTTTTCCAGTTTTACTGAAATTTAAGCAGTTCAGTCCAGTTGAATAACCTGAAATGGTACCAAATCTAGCGGTTAAACTCCAGAGGTTAAAAAAAGGTTATAAAAGCTTAGTGTTACTAAAACTGAAAAATAATGTAAATTCAGCAGTTCTTAAAAAGCCGTTTCAGGGAACAAGTAATGGGTTACAACTGCAGCTGTTTCTGCAGCAATGGAAGTAAATTAAGCCTTGAAAAGTATGCAAACAATTCCGACAGTGTCCCAACTTTTGTTGATTAGTTACAAACCCTCTGTCTGTATAAAAGCCAGTGTTGGACAGACTGTGTTGCTACACCCTCGAAGCATTATTTAGACAATATTCACTGCAGGAAGTGTATTTTGCTATCATAATGGCGAGAAAAAGACAATAACAAAGGAGAGACAGACAGACCATTATAACCTTATAAAGTTTGCGTCTTTACGTGGAGAATTGCAAAGAGCCAAGGTGTCAGTGAGTACAGTTTCCTCCACATCAAAAGGCACTTGGAAACTGAGGAAACTCTGACAGAAGAGTCTGCAGACCAAAGCACAACACAATAGAAGACAAGTTTCTGTGAGATCAACAGTTTTTTGTATGAAGGCGGCTCACAGGACAGCAGCTTTCAAGCACAGCTTAACACTGGTCCGAAGAAGGAAGTCTCAGTTTTCAACTGTTGAAGAAGAAGCTTCGAGCTGCAGGTTTGGACAGGTCGAGTGGCGGTAAGAAAGCCATTGCTAAGATGGGCAAAATAAGAAAAAGAGGCTTGGCCTGGGCCATGCAAGCACCGCCAGTGGACTTACTGAAAACTGAAAGAAGACTTATGGACCGAGAATCAAAATTGAAATCTTCGATTCATCACGCAGGGTTTTTGTACGGCCTTCGAAAAAGGTGAAGGATGGTCCTCAGTCGTGTGACAACCAACTGTTCAAAACATGGAGGAGGAAGCTGATGATCTGCGGGCTCTTCTTTTGCTCGATCCGAGTCAGCAACTTGTACAGAGTGACGGCATCCCTGAACCAAAAGGCTACCACAGCATTTTGCAGCCTAGCAATACCCTCTGGTCTACGCCCTAGTTGTCAGGGGTTTATCCTACAGCAGATAACGACCCAAAACATACCTCCAGGCTTTGTCGAATACCTTAGAAGAAAAGAACAAGCGGTAGGCTTCAAATCATGGAATGGTCAGCACAGTCTCAACTTAAACCCATCGAAGCTGGTTGGGATGAACTGGACAGAAAGGGTGAAAGCAAGCAACCCACAAGTGCAACACATTTGTGGGAACTTCTGCAACAGTGTTGGGAAGAACTTTCCGAACAATATTTGATTTTTATTGTCGAAATAATTCCACGAGTATGTTCGGCTGTTATATCTGCAAAAGGTGACTACTTTGATGAGTCAAAAATTTAGATTAAATTTTGTTCAACAAAATGATTCCATGATTTCTTTTTTTATCTGCAATTGTTTATTTGTTCTATGCTTTAATTTCAGAGTGCATTGAAACATTAAACTCCTTAAATTTCAGTAAAAACTGGAAAAATGGGGGTGTTCTAAAACTTTTGACCGGTAGTGTACCACCAAGCCTTTTAAGTCAGTGTAATCGTCGAGGAAAAACCGGTTAATCTATCCAGAGTGTCCGATCCCAGAGTATCCCATCTATTATCCCATCTATTATCCCAGTAGATAGTTTTCTATCCAGAGTAGCAGTGCCGACATAAATTTACTTTCTCCACAGGAAAATTTGGGAATATCGAGCTACTTGACGAAAAGGCCTCAGGCCTTCACTAACTGATTTCTAAAGAAAGATGAAGATTTTGGAATCTTTGTGACGGTCTTACAACAACAATGTAAATACACAAAATGTTTCCAAACAAATCGATGAAAATATCGAACGGACAAGCACAGAATGAGGCGAAATGACCCCGAGTACTAAACCTAAACTCGCCATTGTGGATCATCAGACCGTTAGTTATAATAATGGACGATGTAGTCACTGAGACTTTGAATTACCTGGTGAAATAGTTCAGGATTGCACTGCCCTTTGCTGGAGGACACCATCCCGAAAATGTTTCCTTTCTCTTCGGAGCCATAACTAAACACCGAGTCGCAGGGATTAATGCAGAACCAGCGACGAAACGTATCATGGCTCGGATTAATTGTTGAGTGAAAGCAAAAGACGTGCGATTACTGATTGTCCAGTGATATCCCGCATGACGATCACGTGACATGATTGTGGGGGTGGGGGGGGTCATGTGCACCTGGTGAACTCCCCCTGGATCCGCCATTGCAGTGAGTGAATTGGAGGGAAGATGGGAAGGTCAACGCATAAAGGGGGATACGAGGGAGTGAGGAAGAGGGAATTCGGAGGAGATTGGCACAAAAGAAGAGGAGCATGGGATGTATCATGAGGGTGGAGGGGCTCTAGCATATACAATGGTGGGGGGAGGTGGGGAAGGTACAGACTGCCCTCCTCCTGATAGCTTTTTGGCCGCAAAAGTATAGGATTTCTTTTTTCCTTTATATAATATGTAGTCGAGGCTCGTGGAAGAGCCAGTACACTCAACAGAACACGACAAAAGAGAGAAGGAGGTGTTGAGGAATTTTGTCCTTGTTGTGATCGTTGTAGAATTCTGTAGCTTGTTGTGATCGTTGTAGAATTCTGTAGCTTGTTGTGGAATTATTATTCTTAACGTTTTAGCCGACTCGAATGTAAAGGGGCTGTCACACCTTGACGATTTAGCCAGCGTATGCCGATTTATGAAAAATTTGTCTAAAACGCTGGCACACGTCAATACGTTATGGGTACGTTTTGTGTACGTTAGGTGCACGCTGAAAAACACTACCATAGTCGTATTACGCTGGTTAAAACGTTGTACTTTTTGGTTGTCCAAAAAATTTTGCATGCTTGAAATTTTACGACGTACTCGGCGTTTGGCTCACACGTTCCGCTACGCTGGCCATAAGTTGTAGGCACGTTATGCGATCGTTGACACACGTTAATTGTATGTTACTCATAAGTCGAAACACGTAGAGGTAACATTCGCGTGCCCGAAACTTATTTCTAACCTATGAGTAACGTTTTGTAAGCACGCTACACGAACGTTGTTCACACTTCGCAACACGCTACTTGAAAGTTCCTCATACGTCGAAACACATCAAGTAATGTTTAGGGTACCCGTGACTTATTTATAACCTATGAATAACGTGCTTGGAATTGTTACGCTATGCATACGCTAGACTATCGTTGGCATAGGTTGTGGACGCCTAAACACGATAAACAATCGTTGGTATAACTTATGTATAAGTTATCGAAGCGTTCTGTGTTCATTACTAGTACATTATGCATTTGTCAAAGTCGTTTTTAATACTTTAAAAAGTAAAACAAAGAAATATTTCATCGTGGGAATGAGGAAAAAAAAATAGCCGAAAAGAACATTGAACAATGGTGCAAAGTAGTCTCCTATTCGTGACGATAAGAGGATCCATCATCACCCACACCCTCCCCATCACGCTCACTACTACTACTGACATGGACCAACGACTACTACCATACTACTACTACAACTACTACTACTACTACTACTGACATATGACATACTATACTACTACTACTACTACTGACATAGACATACTACTACTACATGCTACTACTACAACTACTACTACTATTACTACTGTCACGCACACCAACTACTGCTAATAGTATTACTACTACTGATACTACTGGCATTGACATCTACTCAACATGGAGTCTGGAACAATGATGGTTCCTCTTGTGAAGCCCATTTGTATATACCAATTCCCCTTAATGCTGCCAATACGCCATTATACGGTAGATGTAAGTTAGAAACACGTTCAGTAAGTGCTGTGGTCATCCGGAAGACGTCAATCTAATTCGTCTACATACGACAATGTGCGTTTTAGATACGTTACACATAGGTTCATAGCATGTTCCTCAAAGGTTAGAAGCACGTTATACTTAGGTTCAAAGCATGCTACACATAGGTTAAACGCACGTTACTCATCGGTTCATAGCACGCTAGTCATTGGTTCAAGGCAAGTTACAAATAGGTTCAATGCACGTTACTCTCATAGGTTTCAAGCACGTTAAACATAGGTTCAGAGCACGCTACTCATAGGTTAAAGGACGTTACCCATTGGTTGAAAATTAGGTTGCGGGTATGTTAAATATTACCTTGACGTGTTTCGACTTATGAGTAACCTACAAGTAACGTGTGTCCATCGTGTGTAAACAATCGCGGAGCGTGCCAGGAACATATGACAACGCATGCGGAACGTGTTAGCCATACGCCGAGTACGTCGTAAAATTTTCAGCATGCTTGAAATTTCACGACGTATTACACGTACCACGTAATACACAGCGTACTTCATTGTTTTCCAGCTACTGTTAACGTATACACAACTTACCTATACCATATTTGACGTGCGCCTAGCGTTTTAGACACATTTTTCATAGGCCGGCATACGCTGGAAAAATCGTCAAGGTGTGACTGCGATATTGACACTTCAAATTCTCAGGCGGTTATGATTTAAATCGGCGTGCGGCAGGTTCTTAACAGGCTACGCACGAGTTCGCCGGCGATACGTTTAGCGCGCTATGGTAAGTTAAACTATCGTTGGGCATAGGTTGTGAACGCGACAACAGGCTAAGCATTAGTTGGTAAAAGTTATCAATAACACAACGAAACGTTCTGTGCCCGTTACTAATATGTTATGCATACACCCAAAACTTAAAAAAACATCAAAATTTCAGCGTACCCCACGTTTTACATACATTTTTATACGTTGCCATTGCTGGTTAAAACGTCAAGGTGTGACAGGCCCTAAATCCTGTTACTCAAAGTCTGACAGACACCGAGTAATTCACTGTCCACACGCAAAGTACTTTACTTCAGAGAAAAGTTTATTTTACTTAGCACCAAGGAGTAAGAAACACTCAGACGTAAACATCCACAGAATTATTTCTTCACTCCAGCAATGAATTTTTCACTGATATACATACAAATGAGAGTGGAGAGGGTCTGATAAGCATGTAGGTAAAAGAACACAAAAAAATGCATTACGTGTCCACTAACTGGACAGCGAATGACATAATTAAAAGCAAAAGTTGCAGTTATCAAAAAGGTCACCTTGGACTTGGAGAGAATTAAACAAAAAGTCCAGAAGCGGGACAAAGGAATACAGGATAACACATTAGGTTATAGGTTTAACAATTAAAAAAAATGATTATAGTAGGAGAAAAGTACATGACTGATGTCAGTGAAACAAACAGCAAAGGTTTCTTTTAAAAAAAAGGAATATTTCCCCAACAGAGGGGTGACACCAACAGCAAAACTAAAGGCCATTACAGAGACCCAAACAATGGGGAAGGGGGGGCAGGAGAGGCCACATGGGGTGGACAAGATGGATAAAGAAGGAAACTATCAGGAAGGAAAATTTGGAAGGAGGAAGGATTGGAGTGTGGGGGTGAGTAATGAGGGTAGAAAAGATGATGGGTTTGGATTGGAGACGATCTGAGGTGGTGGTGAACAGCTGTCTTGAAGACCTGGAGGGAAGAATGAGATTGAAGAGGATGTGGAAGTTGTTTCCACACACAAGAAAAAAGAGGAACGAATGAGTGAGTGGAGGTGAGCATGCAGTTTTTTTTTTGTATACATTTTCGTGGCTCATATAATAGCTAACACACAGAAACATATCACAAGGGGAGCAGGAGACAAGAGGGGTGGGCGAGGGAAGCACAAAATAGTGAGGAACAGAGACATTAGGAGATGGAGCAGTGTGCATGGGGTAAACAAGATGGACACTACAGGGACTTTCAGGAAGGAAAGCAGGGAATGGAAGGAGGTGGATTTACAGGGGTAGAAAAGAACAAAGTACTGTATATGGGGGTGGTTGTCAGATATTCCTTTCGGAGAGTGAGATAGTGAGAGTGAGATTTGTTAGGACTGAGACATATTCTAAGTGAATAAGGAAGAAATAAGTCTGGTGTCTGCTTAACGGTTAAGGTGGCTGGCTTAACATCTTAGGGTCTTGAGTTTAAGTCCTTGTTATGCTGTTAAATAACACCAGGTGGGTTGACTCAGCCTGTCATCCTTCTGAGGTTGGCAAAATGAGTACCAGCTCACTGGAAACATGGGTCACTGCATCAGTGGAACAGCCATGCTCCCAGCAGCAATCCAACTACCAGCCTTAGGCTGCATACTAAATAATAATAATAAAAAGGAAGAAATGTTTATGTTGTGAATAAGGAAGAAATGTTCATTGACGTTGAAGTTTTAATGAACATAATTTTGTGACTGCAATCATTACTTAATGATTTTTTTTTTCAATCCCTCCGTCATACTCACGTATCATCTAAAGCAACAAATGTTTCAGTATTTGGTCAATATAAAACATCCAACAAATTACACATGCTCATCTCCATTTCGATGACGTGATGTGTCAAGCAGAAAATAAAGCATGCAGCACAATATGGGTGTGGACTGCGTGGGTGCACACAACAACGATTGTGGAAGTCGTCAAAACAAGTCACTCACCAAAAAATTGCGACATAGTAGTTTGGCAGATTTATTCCAGAAGAAGCAAGACAACAGTGTGTTCAGATTTTAAGATTTATGAACAGATAGTTTTTTGTTGTGCAAGATTTACCAAGATATTGATGAAAGCTGTTGTGGAATTTACACTTTAGCATGAGCCAACACACATGTGAAGTTAGGCCATAATGTTAAAACAAATATGTATAATAATACGCTTGTTCATCCGTCTGTCTGTCTGTGTGTAACATTCCGTTCCACCCATTGGTTGGACAGTTTGCTTGACGCCACTCACAATTTCAAACTGAAAAATCATGCGGCCACCATGTTGGTGCCTACTAAGATGTGAAGCCAAAGATGTCTTTGGAACTGTCATATTCACAATTGCCATGTCCTCCCTATAAGTTTTCCCTTCAGTGTGTCGAAGAATTCATCTATTTCCACAAGTGTAAAGTGATCAAAGCGACAGTTAAAAGGATTTTGAGTCAATCCGTGTCACAGGCCTTGTGAAGATAGGCCTTGGCCATCAATGCAATTGTTTGTTTTCCGTACACCACCCAAATAACTGTGGCATTCTCTCAAGCAGGACTTTTACCACGGAGGTTATGCAAGAGGTTGAAGGCTTCACGTGGGGAAGGGATTTAAGCCTTAGGGTTGGAAGGAGGAGGTTGAGTACTTGGGGTTTTGGGGGGTTGATGACTTTGGGTTTGTGGGGGGGGGGGGAGAGAGCTGAGGACTTGAAGTCACATTTTGCATTGTGCAGATGTTCCGCAGGTCCCTGTGAGTAAGAAATAAAAGTACCTTAAATGGTAATTGATTCGCTGTGAGTAAAAGTGAAGTCGATTCTGGCCTTCCTCTTTGTCGGTGGAGGTGGAGCAACTCCTTGCAAAGGTGGAGCAACTCCTGGCTGAATATAAAAACTTTTGAACACTGTACCAACAAAGGACTGATACAGATAGTATTAAAACAACAAATACACAAGGCATCTTAAAATTCATAATCAAGAATACATTAGAGTGCACTTATGCCAATCTTAAAAGACTATCACATCAGTGGGACAGTATCAATTTATTTACCTTCATCTACAGCTGAGCGATCATTCATCAGTCAAACTGACCAGGAATCATTTTCGCTCCACAATGACTGGAGGACGGTTTTCTGGGCTGGCATTGCTCAGTGTAGAAAATTATCTTGCATCAAGAGTATATGACTCATGGGTGATTGACAGATTAGCCAGAATACGCAAAAGGACCAAACATTCAAGGTCAGTTTAAAGTTGAATTTGTATTTGCTGTGTCCTCACGATAATTCATAAAGCAGTGTTTGTTTGTTTGTTTGTTTGTCGCACTACTCCTCTTACAGTTCTGGACCAATTACATCCAGATTTGCTACAGAGGACCAGCATGACCCCAATTAATGTATAAGGGTGTTTTTATCTTCGCCGGTGCTCTTGGGGGTGGGGGGACTACACAAATTCTCAATGTAAATGTGTATCGTGTAGCGCCGCCTCCAGATGGGGGAGGGTATTACAAGTCTACACCATTTCCAGTGCAGTATTCTTGTCCCTACATTTTCCAGTGCAGTGAGGTGCTTTGAATTACAATTTTTAATTTTGCAACCAAACTTTTCGTGGCCTCCTCTTTCATCCAGAAGAAGGTCGAGGGCTATGTTTAGATCAAAAAAAATGGAAAAAAAATCAGATAATTGCCCTTCAGGCCTCGATTGGGTATTGGCCTTATACACTGCCTGGGTTTTATTTTTTTTCCTGGGAGCGATCGAGTAATGTGTCTTGTGAAGATCGTATTTTGAGTTTGTATGTTGTGATTTGTTGTCAATAACACAAATTTAGTTATAGTGTTTACATGTGTACCTACCATTAAAAAGATTGCTTTACACAAGTTTATTATAACACTTTAGTGTTCAGGCCTCGAGTGAGTATGTTGCTTACACACTGCCTGGGTTTTTCCCGGGAGTGATCGAGTAATATGTTTTTTGAACATCATACGTTGAGGTTGCATTGATTTGTTGTACCATATTTGAATAAAATTAATAAAAATAAGGGAAAGCGGTCCAAGCATATTCTGCAACGCTGAAGAATGGTAATTCATATGAAACCGTAATGTCATCATTCACCAAATGTGTCATGCAGGAAATATTTAAATACATACTTCAATTAACTTCCCCAGGCATCGCTGCATACTTTAGCAAGTAATGCCATACAATACGTCTTTAGATTGTTCGGACACAGAAAATTTCGATTGACATCAAAATGAACGTACTCATTCCATCACGATTTCGTCTTGCCCCAGCCGAGGTGGTTCATGGTCTGGCCGAATGAACATGCGATATACATGCTTCCCTGCCGACATATATAATTTTGCAGTATTTTGCCACCCCCACACCCCCCCTGATGCCAAAGTCAAGACACACCACTAAGGAGAGGTGATGAGAAATTCCACCATATTTGCATATGTAATAAATGGATAACTCATTGGTTGCTCACGCACCACGCCAAAGACTTGACTGGTCGACGTATCTTGAGCGGTTGAGTGAAGCAGCGAAAAGGTGTCTTGAGTGGGTTTGTGGCCAAGGAAGAATAATGCCTCCTATTATATAGTACGGTGTTATATGAATGTGAAGTATGATATTATGGGATGCTATGGGGTCACGACCATAACCAGGGAGTCATAGCACACGTATACACTGCGCTATTGTAAGGTATCTGAAACGTTGTACCATAAGTCATGGGACTGATGTGTGTACACGTGAGACGGCTGCACATCATACCTCTCTCGTCATTAGGTGAGATTAGCCACAGAAATATGTCCTGCAAGTCCGGACACGGACAATATCGGACACATTATCGGAAAGGAATTTGTAAACGCGCTTAAATTGACAAATATCCGACAAACGTAAATGCGCATGTTAAGACAAACTCCTAATTATAATTAATAAACATATCGCTTTGATCACCATGAACGAAACCTTCTGGGGTAAACCGGTATGGATGGCCGTATGGGTCTTGAGCAGGAGGTGACGCAGTGTGTCCCAGCGAACGTGGCCCACAGTTTTACAAATAGACCATGAGATTTATAACGTTCACAAAGCAGATGAGGCAGCCAACCAATAATTTGGAACAACATCCTGATTTTTATTACCTCTTCATAATCCGAAGGAATTTAAAATACCAAAAGCCTTCAACCCGTTTCGTTAACACCTCTTTCGAAGTGGTTGCTCACCTTGGGATGAGATATTTAAAACGTCATTTGGGGTTTGAATGTTTGATGAGTCGACCAATTGCCTAACAGATGACTACTGTCAACGACATCCGACTTCTGTAGAGGCCCCAATTCCCCCCCCCCCCCTCCCACGTTATCGTGGAGTTGGTCAGGGAACGATTTTGGTCCAAGTCGTTCACGAACCGGTTGGCTAAGCCTCATTGGGGGAAGGTAATTTGTTCAGGATGCCGGCGATAGCTCGCATACTCTTCGTGAAGGACAGCGTGGGATGTTTAACGTCCAACAATTAATATCAGCAGACAGGATGTCCAATTTAACCTTACCTGTGAAACACCAGGATGGCAGTTTACAGTTGGCTCGGAATTCAAACCGAGGCGAGACGGCTTTAATATAGAGATGAGTGTGCGTACCTCTCGGCCATCGCAGCAGCCCCCACAACCCGCAGGGTGGTATTCTCGTATATCCCATCATTTTCCTGTTTTGAAACCCTTGAGTGTTGTAAGTCGGTCCGTTTCAAAATCCTTGTGCAATAAAGTCCTGAAATAATGGGGGAAAAGATCAAAATTATTTCAATCAACTCTCACTGTTGTGACTATCGAGTAACCTCGTGCTTTATTTTGCAATATTAATGTCGATTATAATTATTTTAAATATTTATTTTTTGCCACATTGTAGTAAGAATGGCAATGCGGTTTAATTTATTTATTTTCTCATGTCAGACGCGCTTGTTCGTCTGTTGTTCTGGACGTGCGCGACGCGTCATCGCAAAGTCATTAAGGGCCCTTTGTGCGTCACAATGGATTGCTAAAGGGCCTCCTACATCGCCCGTGATGCACCGATCGGGTGTTTCCTCACTCCATCGTGCTCGAACCGCCGGGCCGTTTCTCTTGTCTTGGTAAATTAGAGTCTCGGGACATCGAAACTCCTGCGGGGCAGGTTGTCCGCAGTTGTTGCACAAAGCAACCGGACGTCATGTGACCACAGACAGAGTTTCAGCATAGATGTTATCATGTCTCGACAACACAACGCACACATCATGATGGGCTGTACCTTTGGTCGTTGGTTCGTCAGGGTTTTCGATTGAGACTGTGAACCGGAATCATATACAGTAAGATTATAGATCGACAATTCAACTCCGCTTTAGCGTACAACTCGTGAGCGACAGAGTTTGGGCCAAGCTGCCAGGCTGAACAGTTTACGTTTTTGATCCACTGATAGGTCTGATCTGCATCAAAATGTAATCAATTCGTCCTTGTCACACACCTAACCAAGTTACGTCTCAATCCGTCCCGAACCTTTTGAGATATCCTGCACACTGACAAACAAGCAGACAAACAAGGGTGAAAACATAACCACCGCCACTAATGAGCTACGGTGATAGACCGTTATCTGGAATGGGCTTTCAGTCTAGGCCCTAGGGAGTCTAGGCAACTAGGTATTGATGATAAACAGTTAATTTTAAAAGATTATGTTAAAGGGGTGGTGGTGGTGGTGGTGGTGGTGATGGTGGTGGTGGTGGTGATTGTGATTGCCATTGCCTTATTTGCAACAGTCTTGACAGGAATTTGGAAAAAAGGGAGGGCTTCAGCACACAATGGCCTGCTCTAATTACCAAGATCATCATGTGATCGATTATAATTTATTCATGATTTGCTGGAACAAAAATATACCAGAAAAATATATTATCTCTCTTCCCTTCTTTCCCTTCCCTTCCTTTCCCTTCCATTCTCTTCCCTTCCCTTCTCTTCTCTTCCTTTCACTTCCCTTCTCCCTTCCCTTCCTTTCTCTTCCCTTCCTTTTTCTTCCCTTCCCTTCCTTTCTCTTCCCTTCCCTTCCTTTCTCTTCCCTTCCCTTCTCTTCTCTTCCCTTCCCTTCTCTTCTCTTCCCTTCCCTACCCTTCTCCCCACCCTTCCCTTACTTTCTCTTCCCTTCCTTTTTCTTCCCTTCCCTTCATTTCTCTTCTCTTCCCTTCTTCCCTTCTCTTCATTTACCTTAACTTGCCTTCCCTTCTCTTCATTTACCTTCACTTGCCTTCCCTTCTCCCTCCCTTTCTCTTCCTTTCCCTTCCCTTCTCTTCTCCCTTCCCTTCCCTTCTCCACTTCTCCATTCCCTTCTCCATTCACTTCTCCCTTCCATTCCCTTCTTCTCTTCCCTTATCTTCTCTTGCCTTCTCCTGTCTTCCCTCATCTTCCCTTATCTTATCTTCCTTTTTCTTCCCTTCCCCTCCCCTCTCTTATCTTCTCTTACCTTTTGTGTTCTTCCCTTGTCTTATCTTCCCTTCTTTTCCCTTCTCTGACGTTTTTGGCTCCGATCAGCGACGAGTCCCTGGTATTCTTTTCTCATCACAAAGCGGAGTACAGTACGCTATTTCATGAAGATTTGTATTAAATGCCAGTCACGTGATCTGAGCAACACCTGCAGTGTGCAAGTGTGGGAGGGGAGGGGGCAGAAATCGATATGGGAATGATATGATATTGTCTTGTCCACAGCGGT
>CM068964.1:24512967-24528015 GCA_035128595.1 Eptatretus atami | reverse complement strand
AGAGGCTGAGGCTTGAATTCACATTTTGCATTGTGCAGATGTTCCGCAGGTCCCTGTAGTAAGAAATAAAGTTACCTTAATGGAAATTGATTAGCTGCTGAGTAAAAGTGAAGTCGATTCTGGCCTCCTCTTTGTCGGGTGGAAAGTGGAGCAACTCCTTGCAAAGGGAGCAACTTCCTGGCTGAATATAAAAACTTTTGAACACTGTACCAACAAAGGACTGATACAGATAGATATTAACAAACAAATACCACAAGGCAATCTTAAAATTCATAATCAAGAATACATTAGAGTTGCACTTATGCCAATCTTAAAACTATCACATGCAGTGGGACAGTATCAATTTATTTACCTTTCATCTTACAGCTGAGCGATCATTCATCAGCTCAAACTGACCAGGAATCATTTTCGCTCCACAATGAAGGATTGGAGGACGCGTTTTCTGGGCTGCATTTGCTCAGTGTAGAAAATTTCTGCATCAAGAGTTATGACTCATGGGTGATGACAGATTAGCCAGAATACGCAAAAGGACCAAACATTCAGGTCAGTTTTAAAAGTTGAATTGTTATTTGCTGTGCTCCTCACGATAATTTCATAAGCAGTGTTGTTTTTTTGTTGTTTGTCGGCCACTACTCCTCATTAACAGTTTCTGGACCAATACATCCAGATTTGCTACAGAGGACCAGCATGACCCCAATATAATGTTATAAGGGTGTTTTTTATCTTCGCCGGTGCTCTTTGGGGTGGGGGCGACTACACAAATTCTCAATGTAAATGTGTATCGTGTAGGCGGCCGGCCTCCAGATGGGGGAGGTAAAGTTACTACCATTTCCGAGTGCGTATTCTTGTCCTACATTTTTTCCAGTTTGCAGTGAGGTTGCTTTGAATTACAATTTTTAAATTATCATACCAAACTTTTCGTGGTGCCTCCTCTTTCATCCAGAAGAAGTCGAGGGCTAGTTTAGTATCGAAAAAAAATAAAAAAAATCAAGATAATTGCCCTTCAGGCCTCGATTGGGTATTGGCCTTATACACTGCCTTGGGTTTTATTTTTTTTTCCTGGAGCGGATCGAGTAATGTGTCTTGTGAAGATCGTATTTTGAGTTGTATGTTGTGAGTTTGTTGTCATACACAATATTTAGTTATAGTGTTTACATGTGTACCTACATTAAAAAAGATGCTTTACACAAGTTTATGTATAACACTTTTAGTGTTCAGCTCAGATGAGTATGTTGCTTACACCACTGCCTGGGTTTTTCCGCGGAGTGATCGTAAATAGTTTTTAACATCATACGTTGAGGTGCATTGATTTGTGACGATATTGAATAAAATTAAATAAATAGGGAAGCGGTAAGCATTATTCTGCAACGCTGAGAATGGTAATTCATTATGAAACCGTAATGTTCATCATTCACCAAATGTGTCATGCAGGAAATATTTAAATACATGACTTCAATTAAACTTCCCAGGCATCGGCTGCATACTTTAGCAAGAATGCCATTACAAATACGATCTTTAGATTGGTTCGGACACAGAAAATTTCGATTGACATAAATGGACGTACTCATCCATCACGATTTCGTCTTGCCCCAGCCGAGGGTGGTTCATGGTTGGCGAAATGAACATGCGATATACATGCTTCCTGCCCGTACATTATATAATTTTGGCAGTATTTTTGCACCCCACACCCCCCTGATGCCAAAGTCAAGACACACACTAAGGATGAGTTGATGAAGGATAATTCCACCATATATTGCTATATGTAATAAATGGATAACTCATTGGTTTGCTCACGCACCACGCCATATAGCTTGACTGGTCGACGTATCTTGTAGCGGTTGAGTGAAGCAGCGAAAAGGTGTCTTGAGTGGGTTTGTTGGCCAGGAAGAATAATGCCTCCTATTATATAGTACGGTGTTATATTGAATGTGGAAGTATGTTATTATGGGATTGCTATGGGGTCACGACCATACCAGGGAGTCATAAGCACAAGTATACACTGCGCTATTGTAAGGTATGCTGCTTGCTACCATAAGTCATGGACTGATGTGTGTACACGTGGAGACGGCTGCACATCTACCTCTCATCGCATTAGGTAGATTAGCCACAGAAATTAATGTCCTGACAAGTCCGGACACGGACAATCGGACACATTATCGGAAGGAATTTGTAAAACGCGCTTAGAATGAAATATCCGACAAGTATAATGCGCATGTTAAGGACAAACTCCTAATATAATTAATAAACATAATCGCTTTGATCACGCATGAACGAAACCTTCTGGGGTAAACCGGTATGGAAGGCCGTATGGGTCTTGAAGCAGGAGGTGAGCAGTGTGTCCCAGCGAACGCTGGCCCACAGTTTTACAAATAGACGCATGAGATTTATAACGTTCACGAAAGCAAGATGAGGCAGGCCACCAATATTTGGAACAACATCCTGATTTTTATTACCTCTTATTTAATCCGAAGGAACTTTAAAATACCAAAAGCCTTCAACCCGTTTTCGTTAACACCTCTTTTCGAAGTGGTTGCTCACCTTGGGATGAGATATTTAAAACGTCATTTGGGGTTTGAATGTTTGATTGAGTCGAAACCAATTGCCTAAACACATGACTATGTCAACGGGACATACGACTTCTGTAGAGGCTTCCCCCCCCCCCCTCCCACTGTTATCGTGAGTTTGTCACGGGAACGATTTTGGTCCAAGTCGTTCACGAACCGGTTGGCTAAAGCCTCATTGGGGGAAGGTTAATTTGTTCAGTGATGCCGCGATAGCTTCGCATCACTCTTCGTTTGAAGGACAGCGGGGATGTTTAACGTCCAACAAATAATATCAGCAGACAGGATTTGTCCAATTTTAACTTACCATGTGAAACACCAGATGGCAGTTTTACAGTGGCTCGGAGATCCAATACCGAGGCTGAGACGGCTTTAATATAGAAGGATGAGTGTGCGTACCTCTCGTGCCATCCGCAGCAGCCTCCCAACACCCGCAGGGTGGTATCTCGTATATCCCTCATTTTTCCTGTTTTTGAAACGCCTTGAGTGTTGTAAGTCGGTCCGTTTTCAAAATCCTTGTGCAATAAAGTCCTGAAAAATGGGGCGAAAAGATCAAAATTTTATTTCAATCAACTCTCACTGTTGGTGACTATCGAGTACCTCGTGTGCTTTATTTTTGGCAATATTAATGTCGATTATAATTATTTTAAATTAATTTTATTTTTTGCCACATTGTAGTAAGAATGGCAATGCGGTTAATTATTTATTTTCTCATGTCAGACGCGTTTCGTGCGTTTTGGTTTTTCTTGGTTTGGTATTGGACGTGCGCTGACGCGTCATCGCAAGCTCATTAAGGGCCACTTTGTGTGCTCACAATGGATGCTAAGGGCCTCCTACATGCCACGTGATGACACCGTATCGGGGTGTTCCTCCCACTCCATTCGTGCTCGAAACCGCCGGGCCGTTTCTCTTGTCTGGTAAATTAGAAGTCTCGGGACATCGGAAAGACTCCTGCGGGCAGGTGTGTCCGCAGTTGTTGCACAAAGCAACCGGACGTCATTGGACCAACAGACAGAGTTTTCAGCATAGATGTTATCAATGTCTCTCGACAACACAACGCAACACATCATGATGGGCTCCGTACCTTTGGTCGTTGGGTTCGTCAGGGTTGTCGATTGAGACTGTTGAACCGGAATCATATACAAGTAAGATTATAGATCGACAATTCAACTCCGCTTTAGCGTACAACTCGTGAGCACAGAGTTTGGCCAAGCTGCAGGCTGAACAGTTTACGTTTTTGATCCACTGATAGTCTGATCTGCCATCAAAATGTAATGCAATTCGTCCTTGTCACACACCTAAACCAAGTTACGTCATCAATCCGTCCGAACCTTTTGAGATATCCTGGCAGCCACTACAACAAGCAGACAAACAAGGTGTGAAACATAACCCA
Organism: Eptatretus atami; assembly: GCA_035128595.1. Lineage (NCBI taxonomy): Eukaryota > Metazoa > Chordata > Myxini > Myxiniformes > Myxinidae > Eptatretus > Eptatretus atami. Next base: position 24,524,061 of record CM068964.1, on the reverse strand, counting down.
CCGCCAGCTAATGAGTACGGTGATAGACCGTTATCTGGATAATGGGCTTTGCAGTCTAGGCCTAGGGAGTCCTTAGGCAACTAGGTTATTGATGATAACAAGTTAATTTTTAAAGATATGTTAAAGGGGTGGTATGTGGTGGTGGTGGTGGTGATGGTGTCGGTGTGGTGATTGATGATTGCCCATTGCCTTATTTGGCATACAGTCTTGACAGGAATTTGGAACAAAAGGGAGGGCTTCAGCACACAATGGCTCGGGTGCTCTAATTACCAAGATCATATGTGATGGATTATAATTATTCAGATTTGCTGGAACAAAAAATATACAGAAAAATATATTATCTTCTCTTCCCTTTCTTTTCCCTTCCCTTCCTTTCCCTTCCATTCTCTTCCCTTCCTTTTCTTCTCTTCCTTTCACTTCCCTCTCCCTTCCTTCCTTTCTCTACCTCCTTTTCTTGCCTCCCTTCCTTTCTCTTCCCTTCCCTTCCTTTCTCTTCCCTTCCCTTCTCTTTCTCTCCCTTTCCTTCTCTTCTCTCCCTTCCCTTCCTTTCCCACCCTTCTCCCCACCCCTTCCCTTACTTTCTCTTCCCTTCCTTTCTCCTTCCCTTCATTTCTCTTCTCTTCCCTTCTTCCCTACCTCATTACCTTAACTTGCCTCCCTCTCTTCATTTACCTTCAACTTGCTTCCCTTTCCCTCCCTTTCTCTTCCTTTCCCTTCCCTTCTCTTCTCCCTTCCCTCCCTTCTCCACTTCTCCATCCTCTCATTCACTTCTCCCTTCCATCCCTTCTCTCTTCCTACTTCTCTTGCCTTCTCCTGTCTTCCCTCATCTTCCCTATCTTATCTTTCCTTTTTCTTTCCCTTCCCTCCCTCTTTTCTTCTCTTACTTTTGTTTCATTCCCTTGTCTATCTTCCCTTCTTTTCCCTTCTCTGACGTTTTGGCTCCGAATTCAGCGGACGAGTCCCTGGTATTCTTTTCTCATCACAAGCGGAGTACAGTAACGCTATTTCATGAAGATTGTATAAATGCCAGTCACGTGATCTGAGCAACCACCTGGCGTGTGGCATGTGTGGGAGGGAGGGGGCAGAAATCGATTGGGAATGATATGATATTGTCTTGTCACAGGCGGTTCGGTTACCACCAGCCAGGACGGAAGAGCCAAACGGTTTTAACTCAGAGGCGAACAGCCGAGGCTCTTGTGATTATGGCATGCAACGGCACGGGAAGCAGCGGAGGCACCCACTGGAATGGAAAGCACACGGGTATTTCTCGAGCTTACAACAAATAGACGAACACAAGTAATTTAAAAATATGTTATTAAAAATAAATCAAGAGTAAAATGAAATGTCAGGTAAAATGAAATCCGAATTTGAGATGTCTTCACTCAGTCACAAAAACAGACAAGGAAAGATAAAAATAAAAGAAATCCTCCTTTATTACCAGCACTCAGCTTGAATTCAGAGATGGAACCTTTTCGAGCCTGCGCGATCCTCGAAGTCACGCACAGGAAATGCACAAAATGGTGCGGAGTCGTGCTCTGCGTGAGAAATGCACCAGATGGCCCGAAGACGCTCTCCGTGGCCACGTACGTGCGACAATTCGTGCGGGCGATCCCCATCGGCCAATGACCCACCAGCCGTCATTAAACTCCTTTCTCATGATCGAAATTGCTTGACACCAGTCCTCTCTCAGCACCAGGTCTGCTCACAGCAAATGCCGCCGGCCTTCTTCCTCGAACATACAACAGTAGAGACTGCTGAGTTAGAGCTGAGAGGAGCTCCTCTCCTTCTCTTCCTCTCCTCTCAAAGCACACCCACATCACGACCAGCCGAACAGTCAATGGCTTGTGGTCCTATTCCAGCACGCGAGCCAAATGCACACAGCATGAACAACGAGAATCGGCAGCCTTCTTGACAGTGGAGCAGAAGCAAGAGAGACCCTCTGTGTTGGTTCTTCACATGATCATCTCCCTCTTACATCACACTGACCATTCATAAGCTTTTGGGGCACGGCCTGCCGGTTACAGTTCCTGGGGCGAGGTTTAGCCTGCCCATTGTGTTTGGACTCCTCGCGGGTTGACGTTGTTGTTGTAGTAGTAGTAGTAGTAGTAGCAGTAGTAGTAGTAGTAGTAAGAACGTGGTTCTTTTTTTATGGCCGGCCCTGTAAATAAAAACGTAGGAAAAGGTCACAGGGGCAATCACATTCTGGGGAAAAGTAGTGTTAACCCTACCTCGTCAACACAGCACCACCCGCCACGTGGTGACACGGAAACAATCTTCAGCTCACTATTTTCCCCACTTAAATTACATCGAGATGTGTCCTACTCATCCACAGATCATGCAATACTATACAATCCTATCTTCATTATGGGATTCCTCCAACCTCCCCCACAACGTAACAATATCAAGCCATAAGTAGAACACAATATTACGATGTGACAGCATTTCAATTAATTGTTACATCCAAGCTCGTAACCGTACAATTATTCATCCCATTGTGTAATATAGTCGTGAATGTTCTCATGATCATGTTAAATGTTCACAGGGTTTGTTTTTCTGCCCATCATACGTTAAGCCTATATGGAGTACTTGTTACTCTTCAGTACGTTTGACACATGAGGGTTCGTGTATTGTTCGAGTTTCTAGCCTGGTTTTGGTTCAGTGGTTAGGGTGGCGGCTTGGGATCCTAGGGTCGTGAGTTCAAGCCCCGTCGGCCGCTGAATTAAGAATTAATACACCAGGGGGTTGACTCAGCCTGTCATCCTTCTGAGGTCGGCAAAATGAGTACAGTTCCAGTGTGTGTACTGGTAGAGGGCACTGCATCAGCGACACAGTCGCAACTTCGAGAAATGATAGCTACCCGGTAGCTAAGCTGCCATACGACCACATTCGAGTTTCTAAAATTGATCGCAACAGTTAACATGCCACGTGTCCTCAACGAGGAGCGTACAGTGTGTACCCGTGGGGTGGCGTGACGTCACGGAGCCTGCACGCCCCCGCCCTTTATTATTCAAATATGAACAATTAATTATTATAATTTTTTAATGTTGGGGAAAAAATAACTTTTGTGCCTGGAACAACATACATGTCGTCAATATTCGGTAGGACTAATACAATGTTTCCAACAATCTTTAATTACAGCTTTGTCCTCATACAATGAATAATTTAAATGGACACGTCGTCACAATCGTGTTCATGACCCCACGTGTGTAAACTCGTTACTCTGTGCGCGACTTGCGGCCAAAGACTTTTATATTAATCAGGACAGGACGACAATCAGGTCTGCGGGCTGCCACCGAACGTTCATAAATTCAACTTATTTTTAAAAAAAAAATGGGATTTGTTTATCTTTCCGCCAATTAATGAACCCATTCAATTAACTAAATAAGTTTGGAGAGACGGGTCATTGTTGGTTTCGTCACAAAGGCCGTCGCGGGAGGCGGGGCTGGTCTCGGTGATCGAGGGCGGGGCGTGGTTCTCGTGTCCGGAGATGGGGCGTGGTCTCGGTGATTCGAGGGCGGGGCGTGGTTCTCGTGTCGGGAGGCGGGGCGTGGTCTCGCTGATCGAGGGCGTGGTTCTCGTGTCCGGGAGGCGGGCGTGGTCTCGCTGATCGAGGGCGTGGTTCTCGTCATCCGGAAGGAGGGGCGTGGTCTCGGTTTCCGGGAGGAGGGTTGTTCATGATGCCACTTGGCCGTTAGTCCCGTTAAGAGCGGCACCCTTTGAATGGCGCGCATATGTCGTCTGGAGAGCTCGAGGGATACGCCGGCAGTAACACCTCGTGCTCCCGCTCCTTGTCGGTCGATGCGTTCAACCAAGACGTTCAGAGGAGGATAACAAATCCCCGATGATTCCCGGATCCCCGAAAACGGAGTCCAATGGAACCGACCAGGCTTCCAGCGCGAACCACAGCAGCAGCAGTACGCACTTGTACTCTCGCCGCTGGGTCATCCTCCTGGTCTTCAGCTCGTATTCGCTCGCGAACGCCTTCCAGTGGATCGAGTACGGCATCGTGAGCAACGTGTTCGCCAAGTTCTACGACGTGCCGGACACCGCGCATCGACTGGCCTCCATGGTGTACATGGCGCGTACCTGCCGCTCATCCTCCCCGTGACGTGGCTCCTGGACACGCGAGGTCTTCGTGTCATCGCCGTGCTCGGTTCGCTGTTCAATTGTCTGGGCGCCTGGATCAAGCTGGGGAGCGTGCGTCCCGATCGGACGGGGTTCGCGGTGACGCTCGTCGGGCAGTCTGTGTGCGCCGTCCGCTCAGGTCTTCATCCTGGCATGCCCTGTCGCTCGCTTCGGCTGTGGTTCGGAGCACGCGAGGTGTCCACCGCCTGCCCATCCAGCGTGTTTGGAACAGGCTGAACCTTCGGTGTTGTGCGTGTGTACCCATTAAGGAGGGTGTGAAGGAGCGAACTCACCCGCGGAGTTGTCGAGCCTGGGTTCGATTCCCGTCCCGATTATAAAACCGTCACATTGATGCTTCGTCTATGTTGCTTAACAATGTTCGTTAAGCCCGGTGTCCCGTCTGCTGGTATTGGACGGTGGTCTTTAAAGACCGCACCGTTCTTTCACAATAAGTCGTGAGTTATCTACGGCATCCTGAACAAATTACAAATTCCATACCCAAAAAAATCACCTTCGTCGAACGTCAGTCCTGGCCGACCGGTTCGTGACTTGCCCTAAAAAACACCGTTGGTCCTGCCGACTGCGCAAGGTGGAATGATTTGTAGCAGTTCTGAGTGGAAGTCACGTTTTCATGTACAGTAACAAGGAAGTTCCCAAGTTTGTTTGCACTGCAGAGGCTACAGCTCATAATTGTTCGTCTTCAAAGGGAATAAACAAAGCAGATTAATGAGGAAACATCAAGGAAAGCTTGAGGTTTACAATTCGATATTTAAATGGCACCACACCACAGCCGACTCCGCTCGTGAGAAGGCTGACTGCTTCAATTCCGTATAATTGCTTCCACATCTTTGGTACCCATCCTTCCCCGTGTGCGTACCCAACTGCTACTGGTTCTGTGTCTTTTTACACCTGAGAGGTGGAGAAGATTCTCTCTACCCTCGACTCTGAACTGCTACTGGACCGGGTGGCATCAGCTCGCGTGTCCTAAAAACTGTTCCGGCTGCTCTTACACATCCTCTCTCTGTGTGTGTGTGTTGTCTCTGCCATTTTCACCCTGCCATTTGCGCTAGGTCATCTTCCCATCTGCTGGGAAATCTGCCAACATCACTGCAGGTGCATGAAAAGGTGCAAAAGCTGTTCCCATTAAATACAGACCTTTCGGCTTGCTTCCAATCCATCGGCGAGATCATGAATCCATCATCGTAGTTGATATAAAATCCTTCATTTTCTCCAACAGCCTCATCTCTGATTCACCAATTTGGTTTCAGATCGGGTTGCTCCATCTTGGACATGCTGCTTCTACTCTTCCAACAATGGATGGAGGTCCTCGATGTCAGATATGAGATCAGGCGTCGTCTCTCTAGACATATACGAGATATATCTCGTGGTGTTTGATACAGGTCTGGCATCCCTCCTTACTCTGTCTGCCTTTGGCATCCAAGGCCAACTTAACATATGGACTTACTGACTTCCTCCACTCTCGTGCCGTGTGGCACTCAATGGAATCCTTTTACCTCCTCACAATGTCAAGGCTGGTGTGCCCCAAAGCAGTGTTCTGGGCCCAGTCCTATTACTGACCTACATCAATTTATCCTCTCTGACTCTCTGTAAAATCCCCATTATCTACTTGGTAATGACTCCACCCTCTGCCATCACATCCCTTATCCTTTGGAACAGAAGCCTGGAGCCTTTTCCCTTTCTTCAGACCTTGACACAATCACAAGCTGATCAAACTCTTGGAAACATGTCTTTCAATTCTGACAAATGGTCACACTCTCACTATCTTTGTCCAAAAGGACCAACCCCCCTCTCCCCCTTATCGACTTCTTAACAATCCTCTGAGAAGTTCTGTCATTTCAAACTTCTGGGTCTCACTATCAGTCATATATTTATGATGCAAACCGCATTCAAAGCTAACCTCCACCGAATGGGCATCTTCCATCGTACAAGTCCTTCCTTGGCACACCTGAACTCCTATCCACCGACAAGGCCTTCAACCATAGCTTGATGGAGTACTGCTCTTCCCTCTGGGCTGGCTCCCCTTCTCACATCTTGCTCAGCTTGATGCTATGGAAACCAAGGCCTTCAAGATTATTGGAATCTCCCATGGCTGAAACTGAGTTTATGGGCCTATCACATCGCTATCGCAGATAGGTCGGTGGTCTCTCTTGTCTTCTACCGCCTCCTTTCTGCTCTTGCACCCTTTGCTCTTTCCATTCTTTTACCCCTGCCCCTCTCCTAGGTTTTCTGTAGGGACACACTGTCTACCATCAACCCCCTTCTGGTGAAACTACCTAAATCCTGAATCACTACTTACCTCCACTCATTTGTTCTCTTTTTCCTGCCTGTGGAACCAACTTCAACATTCTCTTCAATCTCATTCTTCCCTCCAGGTCTTCAAGACAGCTGTTCATCACCATCTCAGATTGTCCCCATCCAAAACCATTAACTTTTCTAACTTTGTTAACCCCACCTAAATCGGGATTGCTATATGTTGTATGCCATTGTCTTGGGGAAGTGCCGTTTTGCAGAACCTTAACTGTGTATGTATGTATGTATGTATTACATATATATATATATATATATATATATACACACAATCTATCTATATATATAAAGTTGAAAGTGTGTCTGTTTGTGTGTTTGTCTGTGACCTATGCACGTGAAAAAGTACTGGACTGATCCTCACCAAACTTCACATGCTGACAGAACATGTACCCAGGAGTGTCCCGATGTAAAAGAATTGTACTTCCGATTCCGGTTTCTGATTATGACGTCATCACCTGATTTAGTAAAGTTAATTTTTCAAGTTCAGCCGATTGATATGGGGCCAACGCCATATACAATATATCTAACATATGATTTTAAGTTTTTGTTTGTCTGTTTGTTTGTTTGTTTGTCTGCACGCGCTAATCTCCTGAAAGGTGAAAGATAGGAGCTAACCACTGAAACAAAAATGTCGGGATGGGCTCCGGGAAGGTAATAGGCTATGTGGCAAGGCCCTCGGCCGGAGGGGGGGGAGGGGGTGTGTTTCCCCCTCACCAACCCCCTTAGCCTATGACTGCCATGGCCCAATAGGGAACTGATACTGTGCTCCCGTCAGACATATGTATAGAAGATTAAATTCATTCAAAAAGAACCCGGGCAGCGCCGGGTGCATTCACCTCTATATACAGTATATATAATAAAAAAGCAGGAGTGTTCATCCGTCCCCGAACTACTCCCTCAGTTTTGGGGCTAGCCCCGTCAAACCTTCTGCGGAACGTTTTGGTGTCCCATCGGATGTCCTAAGGTGGGTGGGAGGTTTCTCAAATTCCTCAATACAATTATGGTTTTAATTTTCAATCCGTATGAAGTGTTTTGTATCTGCCATTTTCGCCGGTAGATTCGTCTGTATTATGTCAAGTGAGAACGGCATCTATCATTTACGGTTCCCTCACAAGTGTTTTATTTTTGCTATATTATTGTACAGTATTAATTTGTGATTGGAATGAAAATATAAAGATTGAGTTGAAAGGAGAATCAGGATCAGGAAATCATGTAAAGGAGTTCAACCCGTGAATTTGTGGATTCGGTGTTGTGACGTCATCGAAATATTGTTGTGGTGCGGGTTCGGTGGCGAGGCCGACGCTATATGGAGCAGTCGGGCCGTCTCCCACCGAACACGGAATTGGAAGGTCATCACCCTGGATAAATCCGGAGTCGCGGGTCGCTTAAAGGACCGTGGTCGCCAAATTTCGACGGCGTGAGGTAGGGTCCACTTGCTTAATTCCAATTTACCTAACTACCGGGGAAGCCACACCCTCGGCCGACTTTGTCAAACCGAGTCGCTGTTACCGACTCGGATCCGGCGTAACGAGCGGAAGTTACCAAAGCCGCGCCGGACCAAAATGAAACATTTACGGCACAAACGGCCTTCCTAATTCTCAGCCCAAACCATACTGGGTCAATGATAGAAACAACAGGCAACGAGCTGGTACATTTAACAGGGGGTTTATTTACAGTAATCGGGAAGGGAGACACAGAGCAGACTTAATCACGAAAATATGCAGGCAATGCACAGTGAGCAAAAGCACTTAACAATTTCTACTTATAGAACGGCACCACCACAGACACACACACACACACCAAGAGAAAATGGACCCCACTGGGTCTTTATTCGGTCCTCCAGCCGAGGAGGATATGTTCAGCTGGGGGACAGAGTCTGGCCAGTACCTGGCCGCCTCATGCGGTTACACCGACTCCAACCCCCCAAGGTGGGACTCGAACCCACGACCCGGAATCCAACGAGCCCACGATCCTGGCTGCCACGAATGACGATCGGGCACCACGGTCCTGGCTGCCACGACCACCACCACCACGAGGAACCCCAGAAAAGACCGCAGACCAAGACCACAGACGACGACGACTGCAGACCAAAGAGCAAAAAGCCCAGCCGACGACGACTAGCACTGACGACAGCTCGCCACCTTTCTTATCTTCCCCCCCCCCCCCGGTCGAGGGAACCGCTCTGAGGTAACTCGCCTCCGGATTGGGCGAGGAGTTGTCGGGCGATCAGTGGCCTCCCCTTATTGGACGGGACGAACACTCCATCTGGCTGGGGCGGAGTCAGCCCTGAGGTGATGAGCCTCCTGATTGGTTCGGTGGGTGAAAATGGTGGCCATCCGTGATTGGAGGAGGTCCGGTGGGAGGGGCAACGACCACCCTCCCCCCGTGCGTGTCTGAGAACCCAGACAGAACAACCAGGGGACACCCTATTCCCCATCCACCCTTGTAGCGGAGGAGGGGAATTTCAGGTCGGCTGTTGGGCCGGCTGCTGTTGATTGGACGAGCTCATGGTGGGCGGAGGGAACCTCACCCCTGTACATGGCACGTTGCACGTGGGCGATGGATGGCGATGGTGCGAGAACGAAGGATTGATTGGTTGTCGTTGGGTATGCAAAAATCTAACGAGAAAGAAACTTCGCAGCGCACACATGTAATTCCCTTTAGACATAGGGAGGAATCTAACTATACACATGCTTATTGAAATAACTAAACTTTGGGACTGCTGACTGTCTGTGTGCAAGAGGCTTCCAAATCCGTAACAATATGACCCACCTTACTTCTGTTGGGATCGGTAAGGTTTATTATCTTGCGAAAACGAAGTTTTTGCAAGATATGTTAGTCAGCTTGTATTTTTTTTTGTTTGTTTTCTGTAATCACGTATCGATCACTCTGCAGAGCACAGTTATCATTGGAAATTTTTGTAACTTCGCATATCAGAGTCCTATACAGGTCCCTTTCAGCGCATAAAATTTTCAAGTTCAAGGTCACTTTGTCGCAAATCAGGGGAGTCGACGAAACCCTTATTTTTTGAGTAATTTTGATCGGATCGTCTTCAAACTTCATGGGATATAGTTCATGGTCTGGCGCTCAGCTGATTAAATTTTGGTGGCGATCGGCCTTGACCTTCATGGTTAGCGCTGGAGGTCGAAAGTTTTTGACCCCAAGGTCAAATTTTGATATCTTGGGTACCATATCGTGTAATATCTCAAATTGAACACCTCGATGAGTGCTTTCTAGATATGTCAAGCTTGAGACATTATGACATCATTTGGTGACGTTATGAGGCAAACTCATATTTTTCATGGTTACTCTGTAGAACGATTCTCATCGGAATCTCTCGTAGGCAGATATTCCTCAAGGAGTCGCTCCTGGTGGATAGCAGCTCTGTTCACCTCAGTGTGACCTTAAAAGAGTCACACGTTGTCACCTTTTGGCAAGATACGGGTCACCCTAAGGGTGACATTGGGTTTTTTAATTATTTATTATTGGTGCCCAAGTCCTTCACAAACCGGCTGTGCATAGCATGGGTATCTCACTGGTACGTATTTGTGTGTGTGCCGGGTTCGGTGGCGAGGACGACAGCTAGACGGAGCAGTTGGGCCGTCTCCCACCGAACACCGGAATTGAAGGTCGTCACCCGGGATAACTCCGAAGTCGACGGGTCGCTTATGGACCGTGGACGCCAATATTTTGACCGTGCGGTTAGGGTCTTTTTGTCTGATTCCAATTTACTGAATTAGCCGTGCGGTGTAGCTACCGGGGAAGCCACACCCTCGGCCGGCTTTGTCCGAACCGAGACGCTGTTACCGACTTGGATCCGGCGTAACCGAGCGGGAATTACCAAAGCCGTGCCGGCCCAAATGACAATTTACGGCACAATCGGCCTCCCTAATTCTCAAGCCCGAACCATACTGGGTCAATGAAAGAAAGCACAGACAATGAACTGGAACATTTAACAGTTATTTATTTACAATTGTAAGAGGGAGGGAAACACAGAGCAGACTTAACCACGAATATAGATGTAGGCAAATGTACAAAGGCAATCACTTAAACGATTTCTACTTATCAGACTGGCCACAGACAGACACACACACCCAAAATGAAATGGACCTCATGGGTCTTTATTCGGCCCTCTCAGCTCGGGAGGGAAGGTGAGCTGAGGTCAGAGTCTGGCCGGGTACCTGGCCGCCTCGTGCGGTTTTACCGACTCAAACCCACCATGGTGGGACTCGAAACCACGATCCTGGCTGCCACGAACGACGATACGAGCACCACAGAATACCTCCGCCACGACCACCACCACCACGAGCACCAACACGACCACTGACAAGAGACCAAAGACCCCTGACGACCGCCGAGACAGCTCGCCACCTTTCTTATCCCTCCCCCCGGGCGGGTGGACGGATCCGCTCTGAGGTAATCTCTCCTCCGATTGGTCGGGGGGGGGGGGGATTGGGCGATCGGTGTCCTCCCCTCATTGGACGAGACGAACATTCCATCTGGCTGGGGCGGGGTCGGCCCTGAGGTGATCTCACCCCCGATTGGACGAGGGGAACATTCCATCTGGCTGAGGCGGAGTTGGCTCTGAGATGATCTCACCCCGCCTATGTCCGTGGCCTCGAACACGTGCGTAATGGCGCT
>CM068964.1:24496002-24512942 GCA_035128595.1 Eptatretus atami | reverse complement strand
AGAGGCTGAGGCTTGAATTCACATTTTGGCATTGTGCAGATGTTCCGCAGGTCCCCTGTAGTAAGAAATAAAGTACCTTAAATGGTATTGATTTCAGCTGTGAGTAAAAGTGAAGTCGATTCTGGCACTCCTCTGTTGTCGGTGGAGAGTGGAGCAACTCCTTGCAAAGGGACAACTCCTGGCTGAATATTAAAAACTTTTGAACACTGTACCAACAAAGGACTGATACAGATAGATATTAAACAAACAAATACAACAAGGCAATCTAAAATTCATAATCAAGAATATCATTAGAGTGCACTTATGCCCAATCTTAAAAACTATCACATCATGCGACAGTATACAATTTATTTACCTTTCATCTTACAGCTGAGCGATCATTCATCAGCTCAAACTGAACCAGGAATCATTTTTCGCTCGCACATGAAGGATGGGAGGACGGTTTTCTGGGCTGGCATTGCTCAGTGTAGAAAAATTTCTCTGCATCAAGAGTTATGACTCATGGGTGATGACAGATTAGCCAGAATACGCAAAGGACCAAACATTCAGGTCAGTTTTTAAAAGTTTGATTGTTATTTGCTGTGCTCTCACGATAATTTCCATAAAGCAGTGTTGTTGTTTTGTTTGTTTTGCGGCCCAACTACTCCTCATTAACAGTTTCTGGACCAAGTACATCCAGATTTGCTACAGAGGACCAGCATGACCCCAATATAATGTTATAAGGGTGTTTTTTATCTTCGCCGGTGCTCTTTGGGGGTGGGGTGACTACACAAATTCTCAATTGTAATGTGTATCGTGTAGGCGGCCGCCTCCAGATGGGGAGAGGTATAAAGACACCATTTCCAGTGCGTATTCTTGTCTACATTTTTTCCAGTTGTGCAGTGAGGTGCTTTGAATTACAATTTTTTTAAATTATGAACCAAACTTTTGTGGTGCCTCCTCTTTCATCCAGAAGAAAGGTCGAGGGCTATTTTAGATCAACAAAAATAAAAAAAATCGAGATAATCTGCCCTTCAGGCCTCGATTGGGTATTGCCTTATACCTGCCTTGGTTTTATTTTTTTTCCTGGGAGCGATCGAGTAATGTGTCTTGTGAAGATCGTATTTTTGAGTTGTATGTTTGAGTTTGTTGTCAATAACACATATTTGTTATAGTGTTTACATGTGTACCTACATTAAAAAGATGCTTACACAGTTTTGTATAACACTTTAGTGTTCAGCTAGTGAGTATGTTGCTTACACCACTGCCTGGGTTTTTCCCGGGAGTGATGAATATGTTTTTGAACATCATACGTTGAGGTGCATTGATTTGTGTACGATATTGAATAAAATTAAATAAATAGGGAAAGCGGTCACATATCTGCAACGCTGAAAATGGTAATTCATATGAAACCGTAATGTTCATCCATTCACCAAATGTTTCATGCAGGAATATTTAAATACATGACTTCAATTATAACTTCCCAGGCATCGGCTGCATACTTTAGCAGAATGCCATACAATACGATCTTTTAGATTGGTTCGGACAGCAGAAAAATTTCGATTGACATAAAATGACGTACTCATTCCATCACGATTTCGTCTTGCCCCAGCCGAGGGTGGTTCATGGATCATCCGAAAGGTAACATGCGATTATACATGCTTCCCTGCCGGTACATATATAATTTTGGCAGTATTTTGCCACCCCACACCCCCCCTGATGCCAAAGTCAAGACACACCACTAAGGAGAGTTGATGAAGGAAATTCCACCATAATTGCAATATGTAATAAATGGATTAACTCATTGGTTTGCTCACGCACCACGCCATATACGCTTTGACTGCGTCGACGTGATCTTGTAGCGGTTGAGCTGAAGCAGCGAAAAAGGTGTCTTTCGAGTGGGTTGTTGGCCAGGAAGAATAATGCCTCCTATTATATAGTACGGTGTTATATTGATGTGGAAGTATGTATATTATGGATGCTATGGGGTCACGACCATACCAGTGAGTCATAAGCACAAGTATACACTGCGCTATTGTAAGGTATCTACTTGCTACCATAAGTCATGGACTGATGTGTGTACACGTGGAGAACGGCTGCACATCTACCTCTCACGCATTAGGTAGATTAGCCACACGAAATATGTCCTGCCAAGGTTCCGGACACGGACATATCGGACACATTATCGGAGGAATTTGTAAAACGCGCTTAGAATTGCACCAATATCTCGACAAGTATAATGCGCATGTTAAGGGACAAACTCCTAATATAATTAATAAAATAATCGCTTTGATCACGACATGTAACGAAACCTCTGGGGTAAACCGGTATGGAAGGCCGTATGGGTCTTGAAGCAGGAGGTGAGCAGTGTGTCCCAGCGAACTGGCCCACAGTTTTAAAATAGACCATGAGATTTATAACGTTCACGAAAGCAAGATGAGGCAGCGCACCAATTAATTTGGAACAACATCCTGATTTTTATTACCTCTTATTTAATCCGAAGGAATTTAAAATACCAAAAGCCTCAACCCGTTTCGTTACACCTCTTTCGAAGGTGGTGCTCACCTTGGGATGAGATATTTAAAACGTCATTTGGGGTTTGAATGTTTGATTGAGTCGAAACCAATTGCCTAAACACATGACTATGTCAACGGGACATACGACTTCTGTAGAGGCCCACCCCCCCCCTCCCACTGTTATCGTGAGTTTGTCAGGGAACGATTTTGGTCGCAAGTTCGTTCACGAACCGGTTGGCTAAAGCCTCATTGGGGGAAGGTTAATTTGTTCAGGATGCCGGCGATAGCTTCGCATCACTCTTCGTTGAAGGACAGCGGGGATGTTTAACGTCCAACAAATAATATCACAGACAGGATTGTCCAATTTTAAACTTACCATGTGCAAACACCAGAGATGGCAGTTTACAGTGGCTCGGAGATCCAAACGAGGCTGAGACGGCTTTAATATAGAGGATGAGTGTGCGTACTCTCGTGCCATCCCGCAGCAGCCTCCCAAACACCCGCGTAGGGTGTAGTCTCGTATATCCCATCATTTTTCCTGTTTTGAAACGCCTTGAGTGTTGTAAAGTCGGTCCGTTTTCAAAATCCTTGTGCAATAAAGTCCTGAAAAATGGGGGAAAAGATCAAAATTATTTCAATCAACCCTCACTGTTGGTGACTATCGAGTAACCTCGTGTGCTTTTATTTTTGGCAATATTTAATGTCGAATTATAATTATTTTAAATTATTTTTATTTTTTGCCACATTGTAGTAAGAATGGGCAATGCGGTTTAATTATTTATTTTCTCATGTCGACGCGTGCTTCGTCTGCGTTGTTTTCTTTGTTTTGTTCATTGCTGGACGTGCGCGACGCGGTCATCGCAAGTCATTAAGGCCCTTTTGTGCGTCACAATGGATTGTCTAAGTCCTCCTACATCGCCCGTGATGCACCGTATCGGGTGTTCCTCCTCACTCCATCGTGCTCGAAACCGCCGGGCCGTTCTCTGTCTGGTAAATTGATAGTTCTCGGACATCGGAAAGACTCCTGCGGCAGTGTGTCCGCAAGTTGTTGCAACAAAGCAACCGGACGTCATGTGACCAACAGACAGAGTTTCAGCATAGATGTTATCAATGCTCTCGACAACACAACGCAACACATCATGATGGGCTGCCGTACCTTTGGTCGTTGGGTTCGTCAGGGTTTTCGATTGAGACTGTTGAACCGGAATCATATACAAGTAAGATTATAGATCGACAATTCACTCCGCTTTAGCGTACAACTCGTGAGCGACAGAGTTTGGGCAAGCTGCAGGCTGAACAGTTTACGTTTTTGATCCACTGATAGTCTGATCTGCAATCCAAAATGTTAATGCAATTCGTCCTTGTACACACCTAAACCAAGTTACGTCATCAATCCGTCCCGAACTTTTGAGATATCCTGGCAGCCACTGACAACCAAGCATGACAAACAAGGTGTTGAAAACATTAACCACCGCCAGCTAATGAGTACGGTGATAGACCGTTATCTTGGAAATGGGCTTTCAGTCTAGGCCTTAGGGAGTCCTAGGCAACTAGGTTATTGATGATAACAAGTTAATTTTAAACGATTATGTTAAAGGGGTGGTGATGTGGTGGTGGTGGTGGTTGATGTGTCGGTGTGGTGATTTTGATGATTGCCTCGATTTGCCTTATTTGCATACAGTCTTGACAGGAATTTGGAAATAAGGAGGGCTTCAGCACACAATGGCCTCGGGTGCTCTAATTACCAAGATCATCATGTGATGGATTATAATTTATTCATGATTTGCTGGAACAAAAATTATACAGAAAAATATATTATCTGTCTTTCCCTTTCTTTTCCCTTCCCTTTCCTTTTCCCTTCCATTCTCTTTCCCTTCCTTTTCTTCTCTTGCCTTTCACTTCCCTCTCCACTTCCTTCCTTTCTCTAATCCTTCCTTTTCTTCCTCCTTCTTTCTCTTTCCGCTTCCCTTCCTTTTCTCTTCCCTTCCCTTCTCTTTTCTTCCCTTTCCTTCTCTCTCTTCCCTTTCCCTTCCTTTCCCATACCCTTCTCCCCACCCTTTCCCTTACTTTCTACTTCCCTCCTTTTTCCTTCCCTTCATTTCTCTTCTCTTCCTTCTCCCATCTCTCATTACCTTAACTTGCCTCCCTCCTTCATTTACCTTCACTTGCCTTCCCTTTCCCTCCCTTTTCTCTTCCTTTCCCTTCCCTTCTCTCTCCCTTCCCTCCCTTTCTCCACTTCTCCATTCCCTCTCATTCACTTCTCCTTCCATTCCCTTCTTCTCTTCCTACTTCTCTTGCCTTCTCCTGTTTCCCTCATCTTCCCTTATCTTATCTTCCTTTTTCTTTCCCTTCCCTCCCTCTCTTATCTTCTCGTACCTTTTGTGTTCATTCCCTTGTCTATCTTCCCTTCTTTTCCCTTCTCTGACGTTTTGGCTCCGAATTCAGCGGACGAGTTCCCTTGGTATTCTTTTCTCATCACAGCGGAGTACAGTACGCTATTTCATGAAGATTTGTATAAATGCAGTCACGTGATCTGAGCAACACCTGGCGTGTGCAAGTGTGGGAGGGAGGGGGCAGAAATCGATATGGGAATGATATGATATTGTCTTGTCCACAGCGGTTCGGTTACCACGCAGCCAGGACGGAAGAGCCAAACGGTTTTAACTCAGAGGCGAACAGCCGAGGCTCTTGTGATTATGGCATGCAACGGCACGGGAAGCAGCGGAGGCACCCACTGGAATGGAAAGCACACGGGTATTTCTCGAGCTTACAACAAATAGACGAACACAAGTAATTTAAAAATATGTTATTAGAAAATAAATCAAGAGTAAAATGAAATGTCAGGTAAAATGAAATCCGAATTTGAGATGTCTTCACTCAGTCACAAAAACAGACAAGGAAAGATAAAAATAAAAGAAATCCTCCTTTATTACCAGCACTCAGCTTGAATTCAGAGATGGAACCTTTTCGAGCCTGCGCGATCCTCGAAGTCACGCACAGGAAATGCACAAAATGGTGCGGAGTCGTGCTCTGCGTGAGAAATGCACCAGATGGCCCGAAGACGCTCTCCGTGGCCACGTACGTGCGACAATTCGTGCGGGCGATCCCCATCGGCCAATGACCCACCAGCCGTCATTAAACTCCTTTCTCATGATCGAAATTGCTTGACACCAGTCCTCTCTCAGCACCAGGTCTGCTCACAGCAAATGCCGCCGGCCTTCTTCCTCGAACATACAACAGTAGAGACTGCTGAGTTAGAGCTGAGAGGAGCTCCTCTCCTTCTCTTCCTCTCCTCTCAAAGCACACCCACATCACGACCAGCCGAACAGTCAATGGCTTGTGGTCCTATTCCAGCACGCGAGCCAAATGCACACAGCATGAACAACGAGAATCGGCAGCCTTCTTGACAGTGGAGCAGAAGCAAGAGAGACCCTCTGTGTTGGTTCTTCACATGATCATCTCCCTCTTACATCACACTGACCATTCATAAGCTTTTGGGGCACGGCCTGCCGGTTACAGTTCCTGGGGCGAGGTTTAGCCTGCCCATTGTGTTTGGACTCCTCGCGGGTTGACGTTGTTGTTGTAGTAGTAGTAGTAGTAGTAGCAGTAGTAGTAGTAGTAGTAAGAACGTGGTTCTTTTTTTATGGCCGGCCCTGTAAATAAAAACGTAGGAAAAGGTCACAGGGGCAATCACATTCTGGGGAAAAGTAGTGTTAACCCTACCTCGTCAACACAGCACCACCCGCCACGTGGTGACACGGAAACAATCTTCAGCTCACTATTTTCCCCACTTAAATTACATCGAGATGTGTCCTACTCATCCACAGATCATGCAATACTATACAATCCTATCTTCATTATGGGATTCCTCCAACCTCCCCCACAACGTAACAATATCAAGCCATAAGTAGAACACAATATTACGATGTGACAGCATTTCAATTAATTGTTACATCCAAGCTCGTAACCGTACAATTATTCATCCCATTGTGTAATATAGTCGTGAATGTTCTCATGATCATGTTAAATGTTCACAGGGTTTGTTTTTCTGCCCATCATACGTTAAGCCTATATGGAGTACTTGTTACTCTTCAGTACGTTTGACACATGAGGGTTCGTGTATTGTTCGAGTTTCTAGCCTGGTTTTGGTTCAGTGGTTAGGGTGGCGGCTTGGGATCCTAGGGTCGTGAGTTCAAGCCCCGTCGGCCGCTGAATTAAGAATTAATACACCAGGGGGTTGACTCAGCCTGTCATCCTTCTGAGGTCGGCAAAATGAGTACAGTTCCAGTGTGTGTACTGGTAGAGGGCACTGCATCAGCGACACAGTCGCAACTTCGAGAAATGATAGCTACCCGGTAGCTAAGCTGCCATACGACCACATTCGAGTTTCTAAAATTGATCGCAACAGTTAACATGCCACGTGTCCTCAACGAGGAGCGTACAGTGTGTACCCGTGGGGTGGCGTGACGTCACGGAGCCTGCACGCCCCCGCCCTTTATTATTCAAATATGAACAATTAATTATTATAATTTTTTAATGTTGGGGAAAAAATAACTTTTGTGCCTGGAACAACATACATGTCGTCAATATTCGGTAGGACTAATACAATGTTTCCAACAATCTTTAATTACAGCTTTGTCCTCATACAATGAATAATTTAAATGGACACGTCGTCACAATCGTGTTCATGACCCCACGTGTGTAAACTCGTTACTCTGTGCGCGACTTGCGGCCAAAGACTTTTATATTAATCAGGACAGGACGACAATCAGGTCTGCGGGCTGCCACCGAACGTTCATAAATTCAACTTATTTTTAAAAAAAAAATGGGATTTGTTTATCTTTCCGCCAATTAATGAACCCATTCAATTAACTAAATAAGTTTGGAGAGACGGGTCATTGTTGGTTTCGTCACAAAGGCCGTCGCGGGAGGCGGGGCTGGTCTCGGTGATCGAGGGCGGGGCGTGGTTCTCGTGTCCTGGAGATGGGGCGTGGTCTCGGTGATTCGAGGGCGGGGCGTGGTTCTCGTGTCGGGAGGCGGGGCGTGGTCTCGCTGATCGAGGGCGTGGTTCTCGTGTCCGGGAGGCGGGCGTGGTCTCGCTGATCGAGGGCGTGGTTCTCGTCATCCGGAAGGAGGGGCGTGGTCTCGGTTTCCGGGAGGAGGGTTGTTCATGATGCCACTTGGCCGTTAGTCCCGTTAAGAGCGGCACCCTTTGAATGGCGCGCATATGTCGTCTGGAGAGCTCGAGGGATACGCCGGCAGTAACACCTCGTGCTCCCGCTCCTTGTCGGTCGATGCGTTCAACCAAGACGTTCAGAGGAGGATAACAAATCCCCGATGATTCCCGGATCCCCGAAAACGGAGTCCAATGGAACCGACCAGGCTTCCAGCGCGAACCACAGCAGCAGCAGTACGCACTTGTACTCTCGCCGCTGGGTCATCCTCCTGGTCTTCAGCTCGTATTCGCTCGCGAACGCCTTCCAGTGGATCGAGTACGGCATCGTGAGCAACGTGTTCGCCAAGTTCTACGACGTGCCGGACACCGCGCATCGACTGGCCTCCATGGTGTACATGGTCGCGTACCTGCCGCTCATCCTCCCCGTGACTTGGCTCCTGGACACGCGAGGTCTTCGTGTCATCGCCGTGCTCGGTTCGCTGTTCAATTGTCTGGGCGCCTGGATCAAGCTGGGGAGCGTGCGTCCCGATCGGACGGGGTTCGCGGTGACGCTCGTCGGGCAGTCTGTGTGCGCCGTCCGCTCAGGTCTTCATCCTGGCATGCCCTGTCGCTCGCTTCGGCTGTGGTTCGGAGCACGCGAGGTGTCCACCGCCTGCCCATCGCACGCGTGTTTGGAACAGGCTGAACCTTCGGTGTTGTGCGTGTGTACCCATTAAGGAGGGTGTGAAGGAGCGAACTCACCCGGGAGTTGTCGAGCCTGGGTTCGATTCCCGTCCCGATTATAAAAACCGTCACATTGATGCTTCGTCTATGTTGCTTAACAATGTTCGTTAAGCCCGGTGTCCCGTCTGCTGGTATTGGACGGTGGTCTTTAAAGACCGCACGTTCTTTCACAATAAGTCGGTGAGTTATCTACGGCATCCTGAACAAATTACAAATTCATACCCAAAAAAATCACCTTCGGTCGAACGTCAGTCCTGGCCGACCGGTTCGTGACTTGCCCTAAAAAACACCGTTGGTCCTGCCGACTGCGCAAGGTGGAATGATTTGTAGCATTCTGAGTGGAAGTCACGTTTTCATGTACAGTAACAAGGAAGTTCCCAAGTTTGTTTGCACTGCAGAGGCTACAGCTCATAATTGTTCGTCTTCAAAGGGAATAAACAAAGCAGATTAATGAGGAAACATCAAGGAAAGCTTGAGGTTTACAATTCCGATATTTAAATGGCACCACACCACAGCCGACTCCGCTCGTGAGAAGGCTGACTGCTTCATTCCGTATAATTGCTTCCACATCTTGGTACCCATCCTTCCCCGTGTGCGTACCCAACTGCTACTGGTTCTGTGTCTTTTTACACCTGAGAGGTGGAGAAGATTCTCTCTACCCTCGACTCTGAACTGCTACTGGACCGGGTGGCATCAGCTCGCGTGTCCTAAAAACTGTTCCGCTGCTCTTACACATCCTCTCTCTGTGTGTGTGTGTTGTCTCTGCCATTTTCACCCTGCCATTTGCGCTAGGTCATCTTCCATCTGCTGGAAATCTGCCAACATCACTGCAGGTGCATGAAAAGGTGCAAAAGCTGTTCCCATTAAATACAGACCTTTCGGCTTGCTTCCAAATCATCGGCGAGAATCATGACATCCATCATCGTAGTTGATATAAAATCCTTCATTTTCTCCAACAGCCTCATCTCTGATCACCAATTTGGTTTTCAGATCGGGTTGCTCCATCTTGGACATGCTGCTTCTACTCTTCCAACAATGGATGGAGGTCCTCGATGTCAGATATGAGATCAGGGTCGTCTCTCTAGACATATACGAGATATATCTCGTGGTTTTGATACAGTCTGGCATCCCTCCTTACTCTGTCTGCCTTTGGCATCCAAGGCCAACTTAACATATGGACTTACTGACTTCCTCCACTCTCGTGGCCGTGTGGCACTCAATGGAATCCTTTTACCTCCTCACAATGTCAAGGCTGGTGTGCCCCAAAGCAGTGTTCTGGCCCAGTCCTATTACTGACCTACATCAATTTATCCTCTCTGACTCTCTGTAAAATCCCCATTATCTACTTGGTAATGACTCCACCCTCTGCCATCACATCCCTTATCCTTTGAACAGAAGCCTGGAGCCTTTTCCCTTTCTTCAGACCTTGACACAATCACAAGCTGATCAACTCTTGGAAACATGTCTTTCAATTCTGACAAATGGTCACACTCTCACTATCTTTGTCCAAAAAGGACCAACCCCCCTCTCCCCCTTATCGACTTCTTAACAATCCTCTGAGAAGTTCTGTCATTTCAAACTTCTGGGTCTCAACTATCAGTCTATATTTATGATGCAAACCGCATTCAAAGCTAACCTCCACCGAATGGGCATCTTCCATCGTAAAGTCCTTCCTTGGCACACCTGAACTCCTATCCACCGACAAGGCTTCAACCATAGCTTGATGGAGTACTGCTCTTCCCTCTGGGCTGGCTCCCCTTCTCACATCTTGCTCAGCTTGATGCTATGGAAACCAAGGCCTTCAAGATTATTGGAATCTCCCATGGCTGAAACTGAGTTTATGGGCCTATCACATCGCTATCGCAGATAGGTCGGTGGTCTCTCTTGTCTTCTACCGCCTCCTTTCTGCTCTTGCACCCTTTGCTCTTTCCATTCTTTTACCCCTGCCCCTCTCCTAGGTTTTCTGTAGGGACACACTGTCTACCATCAACCCCCTTCTGGTGAAACTACCTAAATCCTGAATCACTACTTACCTCCACTCATTTGTTCTCTTTTTCCTGCCTGTGGAACCAACTTCAACATTCTCTTCAATCTCATTCTTCCCTCCAGGTCTTCAAGACAGCTGTTCATCACCATCTCAGATTGTCCCCATCCAAAACCATTAACTTTTCTAACTTTGTTAACCCCACCTAAATCGGGATTGCTATATGTTGTATGCCATTGTCTTGGGGAAGTGCCGTTTTGCAGAACCTTAACTGTGTATGTATGTATGTATGTATTACATATATATATATATATATATATATATACACACAATCTATCTATATATATAAAGTTGAAAGTGTGTCTGTTTGTGTGTTTGTCTGTGACCTATGCACGTGAAAAAGTACTGGACTGATCCTCACCAAACTTCACATGCTGACAGAACATGTACCCAGGAGTGTCCCGATGTAAAAGAATTGTACTTCCGATTCCGGTTTCTGATTATGACGTCATCACCTGATTTAGTAAAGTTAATTTTTCAAGTTCAGCCGATTGATATGGGGCCAACGCCATATACAATATATCTAACATATGATTTTAAGTTTTTGTTTGTCTGTTTGTTTGTTTGTTTGTCTGCACGCGCTAATCTCCTGAAAGGTGAAAGATAGGAGCTAACCACTGAAACAAAAATGTCGGGATGGGCCCGGGAAGGTAATAGGCTATGTGGCAAGGCCCTCGGCCGGAGGGGGGGGAGGGGGTGTGTTTCCCCCTCACCAACCCCCTTAGCCTATGACTGCCATGGCCCAATAGGGAACTGATACTGTGCTCGCCGTCAGACATATGTATAGAAGATTAAATTCATTCAAAAAGAACCCGGGCAGCGCCGGGTGCATTCACCTCTATATACAGTATATATAATAAAAAAGCAGGAGTGTTCATCCGTCCCCGAACTACTCCCTCAGTTTTGGGGCTAGCCCCGTCAAACCTTCTGCGGAACGTTTTGGTGTCCCATCGGATGTCCTAAGGTGGGTGGGAGGTTTCTCAAATTCCTCAATACAATTATGGTTTTAATTTTCAATCCGTATGAAGTGTTTTGTATCTGCCATTTTCGCCGGTAGATTCGTCTGTATTATGTCAAGTGAGAACGGCATCTATCATTTACGGTTCCCTCACAAGTGTTTTATTTTTGCTATATTATTGTACAGTATTAATTTGTGATTGGAATGAAAATATAAAGATTGAGTTGAAAGGAGAATCAGGATCAGGAAATCATGTAAAGGAGTTCAACCCGTGACATTTGTGGATTCGGTGTTGTGACGTCATCGAAATATTGTTGTGGTGCCGGGTTCGGTGGCGAGGCCGACGCTATATGGAGCAGTCGGGCCGTCTCCCCCGAACCGGAATTGGAAGGTCATCACCCTGGATAAATCCGGAGTCGACGGGGTCGCTTAAAGGACCGTGGTCGCCAATATTTCGACGGCGTGAGGTAGGGTCCACTTCTAATTCCAATTTACCTAACTACCGGGGAAGCCACACCCTCGGCCGACTTTGTCAAACCGAGTCGCTGTTACCGACTCGGATCCGGCGTAAACGAGCGGAAGTTACCAAAGCCGCGCCGGACCAAAATGAACACATTTACGGCACAAACGGCCTTCCTAATTCTCAAGCCCAAACCATACTGGGTCAATGATAGAAACAACAGGCAACGAGCTGGTACATTTAACAGGGGGTTTATTTACAGTAATCGGGAAGGGAGACACAGAGCAGACTTAATCACGAAATATGCAGGCAATGCACAGTGAGCAAAAGCACTTAACAATTTCTACTTATAGAAACGGCACCACCACAGACACACACACACACACCAAGAGAAAATGGACCCCACTGGGTCTTATTCGGTCCTCCAGCCGAGGAGGATATGTTCAGCTGGGGGACAGAGTCTGGCCAGTACCTGGCCGCCTCATGCGGTTACACCGACTCCAACCCCCCAAGGTGGGACTCGAACCCACGACCCGGAATCCAACGAGCCCACGATCCTGGCTGCCACGAATGACGATCGGGCACCACGGTCCTGGCTGCCACGACCACCACCACCACGAGGAACCCCAGAAAAGACCGCAGACCAAGACCACAGACGACGACGACTGCAGACCAAAGAGCAAAAAGCCCAGCCGACGACGACTAGCACTGACGACAGCTCGCCACCTTTCTTATCTTCCCCCCCCCCCCCGGTCGAGGGAACCGCTCTGAGGTAACTCGCCTCCGGATTGGGCGAGGAGTTGTCGGGCGATCAGTGGCCTCCCCTTATTGGACGGGACGAACACTCCATCTGGCTGGGGCGGAGTCAGCCCTGAGGTGATGAGCCTCCTGATTGGTTCGGTGGGTGAAAATGGTGGCCATCCGTGATTGGAGGAGGTCCGGTGGGAGGGGCAACGACCACCCTCCCCCCGTGCGTGTCTGAGAACCCAGACAGAACAACCAGGGGAGCACCCTATTCCCCTCCACCCTTGTAGCGGAGGAGGGGAATTTCAGGTCGGCTGTTGGGCCGGCTGCTGTTGATTGGACGAGCTCATGGTGGGCGGAGGGAACCTCACCCCTGTACATGGCACGTTGCACGTGGGCGATGGATGGCGATGGTGCGAGAACGAAGGATTGATTGGTTGTCGTTGGGTATGCAAAAATCTAACGAGAAAGAAACTTCGCAGCGCACACATGTAATTCCCTTTAGACATAGGGAGGAATCTAACTATACACATGCTTATTGAAATAACTAAACTTTGGGACTGCTGACTGTCTGTGTGCAAGAGGCTTCCAAATCCGTAACAATATGACCCACCTTACTTCTGTTGGGATCGGTAAGGTTTATTATCTTGCGAAAACGAAGTTTTTGCAAGATATGTTAGTCAGCTTGTATTTTTTTTTGTTTGTTTTCTGTAATCACGTATCGATCACTCTGCAGAGCACAGTTATCATTGGAAATTTTTGTAACTTCGCATATCAGAGTCCTATACAGGTCCCTTTCAGCGCATAAAATTTTCAAGTTCAAGGTCACTTTGTCGCAAATCAGGGGAGTCGACGAAACCCTTATTTTTTGAGTAATTTTGATCGGATCGTCTTCAAACTTCATGGGATATAGTTCATGGTCTGGCGCTCAGCTGATTAAAATTTTGGTGGCGATCGGCCTTGACCTTCATGGTTAGCGCTGGAGGTCGAAAGTTTTTGACCCCAGGTCAAATTTTGATATCTTGGGTACCATATCGTGTAATATCTCAAATTGAACACCTCGATGAGTGCTTTCTAGATATGTCAAGCTTGAGACATTATGACATCATTTGGTGACGTTATGAGGCAAACTCATATTTTTCATGGTTACTCTGTAGAACGATTCTCATCGGAATCTCTCGTAGGCAGATATTCCTCAAGGAGTCGCTCCTGGTGGATAGCAGCTCTGTTCACCTCAGTGTGACCTTAAAAGAGTCACACGTTGTCACCTTTTGGCAAGATACGGGTCACCCTAAGGGTGACATTGGGTTTTTTTAATTATTTATTATGGTGCCCAAGTCCTTCACAAACCGGCTGTGCATAGCATGGGTATCTCACTGGTACGTATTTGTGTGTGTGCCGGGTTCGGTGGCGAGGACGACAGCTAGACGGAGCAGTTGGGCCGTCTCCCACCGAACACCGGAATTGAAGGTCGTCACCCGGGATAACTCCGAAGTCGACGGGTCGCTTATGGACCGTGGACGCCAATATTTTGACCGTGCGGTTAGGGTCTTTTTGTCTGATTCCAATTTACTGAATTAGCCGTGCGGTGTAGCTACCGGGGAAGCCACACCCTCGGCCGGCTTTGTCCGAACCGAGACGCTGTTACCGACTTGGATCCGGCGTAACCGAGCGGGAATTACCAAAGCCGTGCCGGCCCAAATGACAATTTACGGCACAATCGGCCTCCCTAATTCTCAAGCCCGAACCATACTGGGTCAATGAAAGAAAGCACAGACAATGAACTGGAACATTTAACAGTTATTTATTTACAATTGTAAGAGGGAGGGAAACACAGAGCAGACTTAACCACGAATATAGATGTAGGCAAATGTACAAAGGCAATCACTTAAACGATTTCTACTTATCAGACTGGCCACAGACAGACACACACACCCAAAATGAAATGGACCTCATGGGTCTTTATTCGGCCCCTTCAGCTCGGGGAGGGAAGGTGAGCTGAGGTCAGAGTCTGGCCGGGTACCTGGCCGCCTCGTGCGGTTTTACCGACTCAAACCCACCATGGTGGGACTCGAAACCACGATCCTGGCTGCCACGAACGACGATACGAGCACCACAGAAATACCTCCGCCACGACCACCACCACCACGAGCACCAACACGACCACTGACAAGAGACCAAAGACCCCTGACGACCGCCGAGACAGCTCGCCACCTTTCTTATCCCTCCCCCCGGGCGGGTGGACGGATCCGCTCTGAGGTAATCTCTCCTCCGATTGGTCGGGGGGGGGGGGGATTGGGCGATCGGTGTCCTCCCCTCATTGGACGAGACGAACATTCCATCTGGCTGGGGCGGGGTCGGCCCTGAGGTGATCTCACCCCCGATTGGACGAGGGGAACATTCCATCTGGCTGAGGCGGAGTTGGCTCTGAGATGATCTCACCCCGCCTATGTCCGTGGCCTCGAACACGTGCGTAATGGCGCTGAAGGAGTGGAGGGGATTGATGTAGAAAACTAACTAGAAAAAACTCGCAGCGCACACATGAAATTCCCATTAGACATAGGGGAGAGATTGTAACTACCCACATATACTTAACGAAATAACTAAACTTTGGGTCAACTATATGTGTGAATGCGAATGGTTTCCAGATTCATAACAGTATATACCATCTGTCATGCTTGACCGGTCTGCCCTGCAAGTCTCGTCATGTTCATCCCTCATGACCTACGTGGGGGTGTTCAAAATTCTTGGAACGAGAGTCGACTGTTCATGTATATGAATGTTCCAAGAGATTCATTTATCAATCCAATGATGCCAATTAAATACTGTTACGTAGTTGTGAATTTTAAACAAAATGAGGATTAATTTTTGCTTTTTAATGTTAATGTCGTTCTCTAAACTTCTAAAGAATTGCTTTTTATTGACTCTTGGGAATATTATCGAGTAATTACGATGATTACGTCATACTGTGACCGAGCATGCAGTGGACGCCTGATTGACTGTGCTTGTGCCGGTGCGTCCACAGCTCGGAGTTGCCTTGGGTTTCCTGGTTTCCCCCTTGGTGGTTCCAAATCGTAACCCAGAAGAGATCCTCGGTCATGTCCGATGGCTGTTCCTGGGGACGGCTGGGTTCTCCACCTTACTATTTCTCCTTGTCATTCTAAGTGAGTCATTGGAGCCCCAGTTACTATGAACTTGTATATGGTTTTACAAAGAAACTTGTCTTGCATTTATTTAATTAATTAATATTACGCTTCCCTCCTTTCTGAACAATTGGCTGGTTATTTTTTTTATTACTATTATTTATTTATTTTGTTCGGCAAGAGATCGTAAGCCTATTGTGTTTCAAAGTGCCACAAGATATTTTGTATCCACGTTTTTTTTTTTTTACATTTTCAGATCTCTTGTCATCCACATGATTTGCGATCGCCATGGTAACTGTGCAAAGATGTTAACAGCTGTATGCAAACACCTTTAGAAACATGATCCCCTTTCTAATACCTTTTGAGAGAGGCCTTGCGGAGCAGGTGCCGTTGAGTCCCACCATGACGTTCCATTCTCCTGAGCAGGTTTAATATACAAAGGAAATCCTCGTTGATGCATTGATGAGCCATCGTGAAGGTGTCAGTCACGCTCTTGTTCAATACATTGTGAAAGAGGTAGAAATTGGCGACGCAAGAAAAACGTGACCTTGAATTATTTTGACAGCCCAATGCGGATTATTATTGTTGAGTCAGTGCTTTCATTCCTCTATATTCAGCAAATTAATAATTCCCTGCCTGGGTAAATAACCATCTGGCACTTTAAAACAGCAATGGAATTCAAAATGTTGAGTGCAGACTGGATTCTCATTCCCTTTAAAAACCCGATCCGCTCACGTGGCCTCCACTTGATATAATAGCAAAGTTCTCAACAGAAGGTTTGCCATAAACACAGCTAGAGACCTCAAGACAAACAAAATATTCACCAATTACAAAAGAACAATATGGGAAGTATTTTTAAGCACGACACCGAATTACAACAACTCGGCACTAACAACATCACCAACATTGACATCCACATCAAACTGCTCGATAAGATCATCACAACCACAGCGACCAAATACATTCCAAAGGGAAATTATAAATAAATAAAACCCCAACTACTCTCCAGAAATCACACAACTCATCAAACAAGACAACCTAAAGCACAACGCACCAACAACCAAAGCACCAGATATAGTAGAAAGGATTCATACGTGAAACACGGAAAAATGTAAATGGACAGCAAAATATTCATGAGAATAACGACAAAACCGGCACTTCTTTCTGTGCACACACACACACACACACACACACACA
>CM068964.1:24481090-24492889 GCA_035128595.1 Eptatretus atami | reverse complement strand
CTCGCGCACCATATCCCCCTCCCCCCCCCCCCCGCCCCCCTCCCCCATTTGTATCAAGGTACGACGAGTTGTGAATTCTTTTATGGGCCTTTCGGCACCAATGTTGTACTGGACTGTCAGTTGACTAACTGTAGCCCGTCTGTTGCTGTGCACAATTTGTGCAGCCTCCTTTGACCTCTTTCATCAATGAGCCATTTTCGACCACTGCCTGCCGTTGGCTGGATGTCCTTTGGGTGGTGGACCATTCTTGACACACATGGGAAATGTTTGAGCACAAAAACCCAGTAGTGTTGCAGTTCTTGACACACTCAAACCGGTGCGCCTGGCACTTTCTACCATATCCTGGTCAAAGGTGCTTAAATCTTTGTCTGCGCCTTTCACCCTCTGAATGACACACACACACACACACACACACACACACACACACACACACACACACACACACACACACACACACACACACACACACACACACACACACACACACTCCATGTCTCAAGGCTTTAAAATCCTTCTTTAATCTTAGTAGAGAGGCAGAAATGAAAAAGTGGCCTCATAAGGATTTAAAAATCATTGAGAAGTAGAAAATGTCATCCACCATCGTTAGATTAGGAAATGGGTTGGAGCAAATGACCAGGTAGGATGATATCAATTTTGTCCCAAAATGGCCCTTTTTAACCCTTTTTCTGTCAAAATTCGATTTCCCAAAAATCAGTGATTTTAGGGGTAGAAAGAAGATTTGCTCAAAAATCCTCTTTTGATGCTAGAATGTTTATTTACCACTTAAAATGAAGCATTGATGTGCTACAGGATAAAATATGAAAAAGTTACAAAATTTTACTGTAAGGGGTCAGCAGCAGTCCAAAAGGGCAAATGGCCCTTCCACCCCGAAAACTGGGCCCTTTTTCAGAACGGCCCCCCTAATCACAACTTCTGGTAGAACTGCAGACAAACTTCACCATTCTTCAGCATGTGGACATATTCAGGTAGTTTTTGGGAAGTTTTGAGCATGATAGGTCAATCAGGGAGTGATTACTGGGGGTTGAACTTGTACCCTTTTTGCCCGAAGCGAATTCCAGCATTTTTCAGGACACAGCACTAATGACAAAATAATACATGAATAATGCTCAATATTTGACCTGAGTGACAAGTTGCCCATTCTAAATGATGATATATATGGCGTTGGGTGGTTAGAATATTGTGTCGCTTCTACCCCCCCCCTCACCCCCACCCCCTCCTATCTTCAGCCAAAACACAACAATCATGTAACTGTCTGATGAAGTTTTCCAAGTCGCATCAGAGGTGCAATAACCTGAAACCACAAAGTATTCACCATTGTGCTCCCTGTATCATCATGAATGTTTCTATTCAATGAGATCCTTCTGACAAAGTCCACCACAACACACTGATGCAAGCCCTATTGTCTTCAAGCAGCACATCTTGTCTCGGTACATCCGGCTTTGCAGGAACAAGTGACCAGGTCAGCGCATTTTGTGGGAATGGGATCCAGTGTCATAAGTTTTGTTTCATTTCCCCTTTTCAAGGATCCATCCACAACTAGTGGGAGGAGCACACTCTGGGTTTGGCACTATTGCGTTCTTCCAAATGAAGGTTTGGTAATTTGCTCGGTCTAAGTGCAACTGGAGCGCATCCTGTGATGGCGGTAATGATTCACAGAGCTCTTGCCCTTTACAAACTTCTTCAATCTAACTTTTTTTATTGAGGAGATGCTCCCATACCCATAGAGATGGCGTATGAAATGTTCTGCATAATTCCTGGCTTCAACGGTCAGCTCGGGGACTCTCCAAACTGTCAGTAAGCCTGGTTCTTTCTCATAGACTTTCCATGTTCTTCGTTTAGGTTTTCCAGACAACTGACTTGTGTCACAGCCGATACCGAATGGTATGCAATGACATTGTCCATAGTCAGAGGTGGATAGTCAATGGCATGAACGGGGATGTATTTTGGCTTCTGTGAAGCTCCACAACTCATCCATACTTCAGAAGGAAGGTGTTTACGGTGGCCGACAGCAAGAACAAGGACATCCGTGTCACGACACTGGATAACAATACGGTTGTACCCAACATCAGTTGCCTCTTTCGCATGGAGTATTAGCCCTGTATATACTTCCTCGTGGTTCGATTTCAGCTGTGAGATGTCATCTCGGCTCGAGGACCTAACACCACTGGCATCCTCAACCCCCCAGTGAGAACAAGCTCATGATCTTGTGACAAGTCACTGGCATTTCTGATAAGTTCACTGCTTAGAAATGAAACCAACTCTGCTTTTTTCATGAATGACTGATGAACTGCTTCCAGTTCTGGGGAAACTTCACACATCTAGAATCGATCACCCTTCTTATTGGTCTCATCACACCTGCACGATTTGAACGCGTTCCATCTTTGATGGACGTCTCAAAATATCTGTCAAACAATACATCGACTCGGGAATACCCAAATATGAATTTCCGTTTCACACTGTTGGTGAATACATCTGCAGATCCCCATGTATTGGTCTTTTCTGGCTTGCCAATGGCCTGCATGACGGCTGGTCCATCAATCAGGAGACAAGTGGGGCATCACTGTATGGTAGATGATCCATTGTCTTGACAGTTGTTTTCTCAGTGAGGATGTCTATGAGATCAGATTTGTTGGTGGACAGAAGTTTGTGAGCGTTTTCGCGAGTGCACGGAACTGGAGAGAGTTTGTTTGAGAATGTTCTCCAAGTTAACGTTCCTCCCGCTATCTGAGGCTATGAGTAACCGACGGAAAATATCTCTTTCTGCTTTGACTTCAACCACTTTGTCCTTTTGGACAGTGACTTTCACTTTGTACATTGTAGCAAGAGTTTGAGCTTTGTTCTGAGGCAACCTTGAATAAAAGTCTGTGGACTGTTCAATGAGACGTGATTTGACGAAATCTTGCACTAGGTCACACCCTTCTGCTCAACGGACAGTAGCCCGTCCCTCACATCATCAGGGCCACGTCACCTGTGGACAAACACGCGAGGTCTTCAGTTGTTTGGAAAAAGTCTTATGCCACTTCGGTTTCTTGGATTCGTTGTCTAAGTCAATTGCACTGTTCAGAACATCAGTGTATTGTTCACATCTGTACTTGATTCCTGTCTCCAATGTTTCTTAAATCTGGCTAATCCTTTCGAGGTAGCTTCTCTTAGGTCTTTACCAGGCTGCACTTCTGACAAATAGCACGCTTCTCGAACACGAAAGCACATGGTCGTTTGCGTTTGCGAACGTTCAGCGTTGACTCCATAACCTGCAAAGCAAAGAACATCGATTAGAATCTCTGAGGCCAATGCTAATAAATGACTTTACCAGCATGAATAACCCCACCTTTAATGGGCAAAGAGCCTGATCAGTAACGCTAACAACGATGAATGCATCTTTCGTTTTACATTTGGTGATAAAATCATCATTGAGAGATGGCCCCTTTATCAGATTCAAGACAATGCACATGTGTTGGCACACAACCTATTACAGCCTTATTGTTTTAGTAAATCTTATCGGTTACCTTTTTATACTCTCGTGAAACAATATAGTTTGTTATGTCTCATGAGGTGTACTTCATTTGACATGTCAATGAATATCAAGGAATTGGAGGGTTTAAATCAAGATTTTGATGAAATGTCAAACTTC
The DNA here is from genome assembly GCA_035128595.1 of Eptatretus atami. Lineage (NCBI taxonomy): Eukaryota > Metazoa > Chordata > Myxini > Myxiniformes > Myxinidae > Eptatretus > Eptatretus atami. The sequence continues at coordinate 24,489,237 of CM068964.1, read as the reverse complement.
ATTTACAGTGCTGCCATCTTTTTTCAAGACTAGGACCTGAGGGACAATCTCAAAGGTTTAGAAAAGACAGGAAGAAAACCAAAAGGACACCTCAGTCTATGAGGGAAGATTTAAAATACTATAGATTACCTCGGTTTCTGGCCTTTTCTTTTTTCCAACCAGACCAATCTCAGGCTGGGGTATGAAGGGTGGGGTAGAAGTGTCACAATATTTCAACCACCCCAACCCCATCATATATCATCATTTAGAATGGGCAACTTGTCACTCAGGTCCAAATATTGAGCATTATTCATGTATTATTTTGGTCATTAGTGCTGTGTCCTGAAAAATGCTGGAATTCGCTTCGGGCAAAAAGGGTACAAGTCAAACCCCCAGTAATCACTCCCTATTGACCTATCATGCTCAAAACTTCCCAAAAACTACCTGAAATTGTCCACATGCTGAAGAATGTGAAGTTTGTCTACAGTTCTACCAGAAGTGTGATTAGGGGGCCGTTCTGAAAAAGGGCCCAGTTTTCGGGGTGGAAGGGCCATTTGCCCTTTGGACTGCTGCTGCCCCTTACAGTAAAAACTTTTGTAACTTTTTCATATTTTATCCTGGAGAGCACACCAAATGCTTCATTTTAAGTGGTATTGAGCATTTTATGAGCAAATCTTCTTTCTCTACCCTAAAATCACTGATTTTGGGAAATCGAATTTTGACAGAAAAAGGGTTAAAAAGGGCCATTTTGGGGACAAAAATTGATGTCATCCTACCTGGTCATATGAGGCACGCCGAGGAGGAGTGATGTAAGGGCCACATCGGCCATTTTGGAGTTAATGCCATAAGCACTATTTTAACCCTTAGCCTAAGTCACATTTGCCACGGCGCCGTGGGGTCTCCAAAATCTACGGCCACTAGCAATTATACGGCGGCCGCAGTATTCCACGGTCACACAATGTAGCAGTCACATATGTTTTTTTTTCGGGGAGCCGCATGGCGTATTTAGAAATTGTGGAGACCGAAAACGTGGGGTTGCCGTACGGTCTTGATTTGATGTCGCACGGTGACCTTAGGGGCCCTGCGGCGGCCATATAATTTTCAAGGTAGCCTCAAGGTGCCCGCAAGGCGACCGCAGGGGCCCTAAGGCGAACGTGCGCCAGACGGACGGTAACGAGTGTTGTTTTGTTTTTTTACGTTTTTTTTTTTCGGCTTGTCGAATTGCTACGGCGAACGTAGAAATGAAAAAAGTTATAACTCCGCGTTATATTCCACGGCGACCCCTACGGCCTGTAAAAGATAGCCAAACGGCGTAAGGCCACCCTGCGCCACCGCAGAAACTCTGCGGCCGCCCACGTTTCTGTCAATCAGAGGCGTACGGCCGCCGTATCCTCGCCGTAGAGCAAATGTGACTTAGGCCTTACCCCATCATCCGAGCTATCATCGTATCATTAAAAAATGTCGCTTACATCACTCCTCCTCGCCCGGACCTCATATGCCCCAACCCATTTCCTAACTAACTATGGTGGATGACATTTTCTACCTCTCAATGATTTTTAAATCCTAATTTGTTGCCTCTGCCTCTCTACTATCTGTCTCCTCTCCTTCATCTTCAGTGATTGAAGTCGATTTAACCGGTGCAATCAATAAGGATCATAGATTTCACCTGGATACACCTGATCGGTGTATTCATGAAAGAGCAGGTGTTCCTAATGCTTTGTTCACTGAGTGTATGTATAGTATGTGTGTGTGTATATGTATATGTATATGTAGTACTTATTGAAATAGAAAAGAGCCTTCTTGACCAGAGTGGCATCTCCTGCCAAGAACGTTTGAATGCCTCATATATTACAAACAGTCGTTCAAACTGCAAACATGACCTAATTACCTAACTATTTGTTGGATATGTATTTATGGAAAGTAATAATCCCTAGATCTTTCCTCATAATTGCACCCTTAATTATCGAATTATAATTGACGTGTTTGGTCATAAAATATAGAGTAGCATGAAAAACTTGGTAACCGTCCCGTCCTGCCAGTCATGTTGCCTGAATTCATGGTGAATAAATTATATAATTGCTTAAAGTTAGATGACGTGACTGGTGACGGTTGGTGGTGTGACGAGCTTTCCAGATTTGTCAGAAGTTGCTTTGAACAATGAAAAATTGCAAAACCATACCGTATCCCGACCTGAGTACTGGCACATGGTCAGCATCAATAAGGTAATGGTGGCATAGTGGGATCGCGTACATCTTCCACGCTGCGGATCATACTCTGGAGGATTTTAACATTCAGCACTGCATGCATGTGCTTGGGACAGCCGGCTTATCATTGCTTCTCGAGACTCTGTGCTCTGGGAAGTGGCACCATGCCACATCAGAACCGAGCTGCCAGTTATCCACGAGTGGAGAAGCATAAATTGAAAGTGTGCACTGGGAATCTGAATGACAAACTACCGGCCTTTTTGTATCCTCTGCAGTCCTTGAAGGACAAGGAGCTGTTGTAATCAGACGGATGGTGTGTCAGTGAGTGTACATGTCCGCATGCAGATCTACTTTAGATCATTAATTATTATCAGATCTTGTTGAATGTTCTCTTCTTTGTGTAACTGCCATGAGTTGCCTATAATATCAGAATAATAAGCATGAACTGTGGAGGTGTATTAAATGAGAGTTTGTTTGTAGGCTGCGTACACTTGTGTATAAATGCTCGAGTTTGTTACGGCTTGTTGTCTGTCTGTTTGAACGATATGTTTATCAAATAAAAGTTCATGAAGTTTTCCTGACGCCCCGGAATCAAATTACCACTGGCGTTTCAATCGTTAGCTTCGTTATCCGGAGCAAGAGTTATCCGTTTTTGAATTGGGTCTTCGAATCATTTTTGCTCTGATGAAGAGCCAACTCCCGAAATGGCAGCTCTACTCTCGTTCCCTCATTAACCTTCAGTTGACTGAAACTATCACAGCATCTGAACAATTTGACTTGATTATTTATGTTGAGTTGATTATATGAACTCAGTCACTTAAAGGTGACAGGTAATTGCAACGTCTATGAGCAAGAGGGACCGAATGAAGATTGGGAAGTCGTAAAATCTATGGTGTGTGTGTGTGTGTGTGTGTGTGCTTTTTGTGTCAATTGCGCACTATTGGAATGTACATTTGACCCTTAGACTGCTGAGACCCTTCTACCTTTGAAGACCCAGATAACCAAAGACCAAAAGACATAAATGACCTAGAAGACCCAAAAGACCCCCTAAAACCCCATAACACTCTACTATAAGTGTGTGTGTGTGTGAGATGCTTTTTTGTGGAGTTCTACTGGAGCGTTCTGATGTGGAATGTGATACACCCAAATGATTGTCATGACTCCTGAGTTGATTAGGCTAATAACTGCAAAAAAATCCGTTAGAATTCCCATGTTTTAATCACACGCCATGTTAAGGTATATAAAGCGGCTTACTATGTCCTTCCTTCATGGCATGGCATTCTAATTGCAAAACAATCACAAAAACAATGATACCATTGTAACAAAGCATATATTAATTAATACTAATGATATTTACAACAATAATAAGAATAGTAACATCATATGGCAATAATAATAATGAACATTAATCCCGCTGGCCCAAGCACATCTGGGCTTGGTGAGAGGCAAGCTAGTGCTCAAGCAGTACAGCAGGTGGTAGGCCTTTGCAACAGGCTGTGAGATAATGAAAATTTGGTCAATGGACCAACGGGCCACGTATATTAAACTGTTCAGACTTTTTTGGAAAATGGTTGAAAAAATAAATAAGTAAATACTGTAAATTGTATTTGGCTGTTTTGGGATGTTAGAGAAGTCCTCAGATATCAGATTTACTCGGGTACCCTCGTAGGTTGAGGCAGTGATTATAAATTCTCATGAAATTTTGTACAAGCAAAAGCCCTTGATTTAAAAGAGGTTTATTAAGATCACTCACCTTGTGTTGGCTTAATGGTTAGGGTGGTGGCTTTGGATCCAGGGTCCTGAGTTCAAATCCCACTCACTGTTGAATTAATACCAGGTGGGTTAACTTGGCTGTCATCCTTCCGAGTGGCAAAATGAGTGCCAGCTTGCTGGTATACTGTGTCGGAGTGGCGACACGTCCAGGATTGTGCCCAATCTCCTCTCCTCCTCCTCCCTTGAGATTGAGCCCTGTCGGACGTTGAATTAACACCAGTGGGGTTGATTCAGCTTGCATCCTTCTGAGGTAGGCAAAATGAGTTCCAATGTACTGATAATAGAGGGCACTGCATCAGTGGCACAGCCGCACCACAAAAACGATGCAACCAGCACCACATGTGCAAATGATAGCTATTAAGATCACTTGTGAAATTCTGCAGACAGTAGTCTTGCATGCTCAATGAAAGGGTAATTCTGGTCTGAATAAGAGAACTTCATGTCTTAGTATTTGCATGGTTCTCATTTTCACTTAATGTTGAAGGGCAGGTTTTTTATTTTTTTTTGTATACCTTGTCGAGGCTCGTGTGAGAGCTAACACACAACGCACAGCAAGGGGCATGAGACAAGAGGGGCGGAGTGGGAAGGACAAAACAGTGGGGAACAGAGACATTAGGAGATCTGTGGAAGGAGAGGATGGGGTGGGGAACATGGGGAATAGAAGATGGACATTACAGGACTTTCAGGAAGGAAAGCAGGGAATTTGAAGGAGGTGGGCTTGGGTGGATTAACGGGGTAGAAAAGATCGAGGATTTGGATGGGGGATGATAAGAGGGTGGTGGTGAACAGCTGTTTTGAAAGCCTGGAGGGAAGAATGGGAATGAATAGAGTGAGGGAGTTTATTCCAAAGGCGGGAAAAAAGAGGAATAAAAGAGTGAAGGTGAGCAGTGATCTGTGATTTTGGTAGTTTTACCAGAAGGGGGTTGTTGGCGGACCTTGAGCACCCTGCGGAAATGGTGGGGACAAATCGCAGAGAGAGCAGGGGGGGGGGGAGGGGGGCGAGGCTGGAGAGGAGACGGTAGAAGACAGAAAGACCACCGACCGACCTGCGGTGAATGAAGTGAGAGGCCCAAGACTCAGCCTCATTGCGGGAGATGCCAAGACGACTGATTATAAGTTAAGGGTTAGTCAAGACGACTGATTATACGAAAAGAGACATTCCTTGGCTGGTTCCAATTATTGTGCTGTTAGCTTAATAAAGACTGATAAAATTAACAAGAGCGAAGTCGGTGGGTGCCATCGCAAATTCCCACGCTTTCCACCTAAACAAAGTCAAAAGATGGCACAAAGCTCCACAGAATGAAGCAATAAATTTGAGTTAAAATTTTGACCCCAAGTTCCACTCCTTGGGGCATGAACCAGGAGTTCAAATCACCCCCAAAATTGTTTCATACTGTATGTCATGCGTCCCTCAATGTTGATTACGTTTACAAAGTTTATTTTGAAAATGTGCCTGTAATTGCATTTTTATTTTATTTGGCATCTGACCTTTTGACCCACCCTGGGGAGGGGCCAAAAAAAATGATACTGCTCTTGCTCCTTCTTGCCATGTAATGTGGTGATGTGATCATGACTACCAAGTTTGGTGAATTTCTCTCAACCGTTTAGGAGATGGCGTGACAGACAGACAGACAGAGCTGATTACAGTATCCTCCATTTTTTTTTCAAAAGTTGTGGATAACCAGAGCAAGTCGGTCGACTTGTAGAGGAAGCATAAAGAAACAGATATGCCATTACGGACATCGTCACGGATGTCATGCTTGCTCTCGATATTGTTTTCAACCTGCTGGCCTCATTTAAATCTGCAGTCGTTATGTTTTCCCCGTTTTACCTTGCCATGTTATAAACCAGCCTAAACTTCAAACGGAATGTGAAATTATTTGTATTTAAATTCGACTATGGCCTGATGGCTGTGTTCAATACTTCTTAGTAACTTGAGTTATTGATATTTGAGGTTTTCATGTACAAGTCATGCTAACAACTCACTTGTTGGTTTTTTGAGTGTCCAGTTAACAAAGGAGAAGCCTCAAAATCACGTTAATATTTTCTTTTCTTTTTTGGTTTTAACATGACTGTTTTGAAACCTATCAATGTTGCATCAGCGTCACCATGCTTGATTATAAACCAGGCCTAAACTAACGTTGATGCATGAGGTTAGATTGCTGCTGTAGTCACCTTGTATGACTGTGCAGCTTCAAGAATGCTCCAACACTTCCACCAAGCCAGCACAAGCTGCTCTCCAAATGGATCAGCAGGATACACTACTGGAAGAGTGTCCTTTCCTGTGTCGGAACAAACCTTTTGGCCTCCTCGTTTGACTTATGGTCAGTGCCGGCCGTCTTTAATTCGCTTTCCTCCATTTTCACCTCGAGTCATGTTTTTGTTTCCTGAACTAACAGATTTGAACTCCAATAACGAACAGTGAATTGTGAGATTATTTTTAATTTTAAAAAACACAGAACTTATTGAGCTTTTGGGGAGAAATTAAGTCGAACTTGGGCATGGAATGCTGAGACCTCTCCAAGTATGCTCGGTCATTACAATCCCAATCCTAACATTCCACCCAGCTTTTGAGATCCTGAGGCCCCATGCGATTGCGGACCGTGCCGAGGATCCCTGGAAAGTTTCCAAAAATAATGGACCGTTGAACCCCATGCACATTCCTCCGGCTCTCATCTACAGCTGCATACAGCCATTTTCAGTTTGCGGCTTCTCCGCCGAGACCAGCCTCCAATTAGATCTGGCTCACCTTCAAATTAAACTATAAATAATTTTCGGCTTTGGGAACAGAATAAAGGTCCCAATGGCTCTCAGCATACATTTCATCCACGTGGTTAAACCCACGAGCTTTGTTTCTTTGTTTTATTTGCAACTCTCTTCTTGTCTAACAAAAGAATTGTGAATTAAAAAAAAAAAAAAATAATAATAATAATAATAATTTTGTCCAGGTTCATGACCTCGTGTGTGTTATTTTAAACCCAACCTCGTCTTGTTTACTCAAAAACTGCTTTTTTTGCCATTTCACCATAATTACACCTTGAACCATCCCCCGTTGCTATATATCGAGTCACCTCCACTCCTAGTTCGGCCAAGGCCGAGCGAGACTGGTCGAGGCCGTTTTATTCCTGATACGTGAAACACCGACAACCCATGCCTGCCTGCAAAAAACAGAATTTATTTATTTATTTATTTTCAAGATCATCATGCATATTCATGCCTCATTTTCCATCCAATCATCATGTGACTTTGTCAAAACATTCTCCATGGAGAGCGCTCCAATGTTGAAAGATTTGTGTCAATCACTCGAGCAGTTGCAGAGAAAACGAATTTAAAAGCGAATAAAGGTGAAAAGTGAGGGCCTCGGTCGACGTTCCACAACATGGTCAAGGATGGTTGCGGACGCCTATTACTAGTACACTTTACCTACAATACAGGAATATAATCATGCATGATAGTGCTTCAAATCGGTTATAAATAATGCTAACACCATCTCGATAAAAGTGCCAACTTTTATCTTTAGACACTAATTTATACTTGTCTTTCAATGACACTGAATACCCATAATTTGTCATCTGAAGGTGTTAATTGCCCACTCAACATTGCGCGGTTCTTTTTGTACAAAGTGCTTTGGAATTCCAAGGTACCTATTACCTGCGCACTCGTGTTCTGATTAGGATAAAATTCTGATTTTAAAACTCCTTTTTGTACTTGTAAACAATGAAGGCTCTATGAACATTTCACTGTAACCTTTTGCCTTTACTCACGAATTTATTTTGCCATTTCTCTTGACCTGCAAGATCTCGCTAAAGGTGTCGTGCACGTCACAATAATAGGTTTTGATGGATTTCTCCTTGTTATTTTTTTTCTTCTTTTTTTTTTGTTCCAGGAATCAATACGGGATCGTTTTACTCCGTGTCAACGTTGCTGAATCGGATGATCATTCACCATTACCGCGTAGGTTTGCTTTACCGTTCCTTGTGTGTATTCTACAGTTTTATTCAACCAAAGTACAAAGATCAAATCTCTCTCTTTCACACCTGCACGATTTGAACGCGTTCCATCTTTGATGGACGTCTCAAAATATCTGTCAAACAATACATCGACTCGGGAATACCCAAATATGAATTTCCGTTTCACACTGTTGGTGAATACATCTGCCAGATCCCCGAATGTATTGGTCTTTTCTGGCTT
>CM068964.1:24468577-24480108 GCA_035128595.1 Eptatretus atami | reverse complement strand
TTTAGTAAATCTTATCGCGCTTACCTATTTATCTCTCGTGAAACACTATAGTTTTTATGTCTCATGAGGTGTACTTCATTTGACATTGTCAATGAATATCAAGGAATTGGAGGGATTAAATCAATGATTTTGATGAAATGTCAAACTTCATTTTACAGTGCTGCCATCTTTTTTCAAGACTAGGACGCTGAGGGACATCTCAAAGGTTTTAGAAAGGACGATGAAGAAAACAAAAGGATACCTCAGTCTATGAGGAAGATTTAAAATACTATAGATTACCTCGGTTCTGCCTTTCTTTTTCCAACCAGACCAATCTCAGGCTGGGGTATGAAGGGTGGGGGTAGAAGGTCACAATATTCTAACCACCCCAACTCCCATCAATATCATCATTAGAAGTGTTGGGCAACTGTCACTCAGGATGTCCAAATATTGGCATTATTCATGTATTATTTTGTTCATTAGTGCTGTGTCCTGAAAAATAGCTGTGAATTCGCTTCGGGCAAAAAGGGTACAATTCAAACCCCCAGTTAATCACTCCCTGATTGACCTATCATGCTCAAAACCTCGCCAATAAAACTACCGAATATGTCCACATGCATGAAGAATGGTAAGTTTGTCTACAGTTCTACAGAAGTTGTGATTAGGGGGCGCTCTGAAAAAGGGCCCAGTTTTGGGGTGGAAGGGCATTTGCCTTTTGGACTGCTGCTGACCCCTTACAGTAAAACTTTTGTACTTTTTCAATTTTATCCTGGAGAGCACACAAATGCTTCATTTTAAGTGTAATATGAGCATTTTATGAGAAATCTTCTTTCTCTACCCTAAAATCACTGATTTTTGGGAAATCGAATTTTGACAGAAAAAGGGTTGAAAAAGGGCCATTTTGGGACAAAAAATTGATGTCATCCTACCTGGTCATATGAGGCACCGCGAGCGAGGAGTGATAAGGGCCACATCGCCATTTGGAGTTAATTGGCCCATATAGCACTATTTTAACCCTTAGGCCTAAGTCAACATTTGCCACTGGCGTCCGTGGGGTCTCCAAAATCTACGGCCACTAGCATACAATTATACGGCGGCCCGCAGGTATTTCCCACGGTCACACAATGTAGCAGTACATATGTTTTGTCTTTTCGGGGAGCCGCCATGCGTAATTTAGAATTGTGAGACCGAAAAACGTGGGGTTGCCGTACGGTCTTTGATTTATTCGCACGGTGACCTTAGGGGCCTGCGCGGTCCATATTAATTTTCAGGTAGCCTCAAGTGCCCGCCAAGGCGACCGCAGGGGGCCCTAACAGGCGCGTGCGCCAGCGCGACGAACGAGTGGTTGTTTGTGTTTTTTTACGTTTTTTTTTTTCGGCTTGTCGAATTGCTACGGCGAACGTAGAATGAAAAAAGTTATAAACTCCGCGTTATATTCCACGGCGACCCCTACGGCCTGTAAAAGTAGCCCAAACGGCGTAAGCCCACCCCTGCGCCACCGCAGAAACTCTGCGGCCGCCGCACGTTTCTGTCAATTCAGAGGGCTACGGCCGCGTATCCTCGCCGTAGACCAAATGTGACTTAGGCCTAACCCCATCATCCGAGCCTATCATCGTATCATTAAAAAATGTCGCTTACATCACTCCTCCTCGCCGACCTCATATGCCCAACCCATTTCCTAACTAACTATGGTGGATGACATGTTTCTACCTCTCAATGATTTTTAAATCCTAATTTGTTGCCTCTGCCTGCTCATACTATCTGCTCTCTCTCCTATCATCTTCAGTATTGAAGTCGATTTAACCGGTGCAATCAATAAGGATCATAATTTCACCTGATACACCTGACGGTTGTATTCATGGAAAAGAGCAGGTGTTCCTAATGCCTTCTGTTCACTGAGTGTATGTATGATGTATGTTGTGTGTATATGTATATGTATATGTAGTACTTATGAAAATAGAAAGAGCCTTTCTGTGACCAGAGTGCATCTCCTGCCGAAGAAAACGTTTTGAATTCCTCATATATTACAAAACAGTCGTTCAAAACTGCAAACAATGACCTAAATACCTAACTATTTGTGGATATGTTATTTATGGAAAGTAATAATCCTAGATCTTCCTCATAATTGCACCCCTTTAATTATCGAATTATAATTGACGTGTTTGGTCATAAATACTAGAGTAGCATGAAAACGTTGGTAACGTCCCGTCCTAGCCAGTCATGTTGCCTGAATTCATGGTGAATAAATTATGATAATTGCTAAAGTTTAGAGGTGACAGTGACTGTGACGGTTGGTGGTGTGACCGAGCCTTCCAGATTTGTCAGAAGTTGCTTTGAACAAATGAAAAGTTGCAAAACATACCTATCCCGACCGAGTACTGGCACATGGTTCAGCATCAATAAGGTAATTGTGCATAGAGGATCGCGTACATCTTCCACGCTGGATCATACTCTGGAGGATTTTAAACATTCAGCACTGCATGCATGTGCTTGGGACACCGGGCTTATCATTGCTTCTCGCAGGACCTCTGTGCTCTGGGAAGTGGCACCATGCCACATCAGAACGAGCTGCGCATTATCCACGAGTGGAGAAGCATAATGAAAGTGTGCACTGGGAATCTGAATGACAGAAACCTACCGGCCTTTTTGTATCTCTGCAGGCCTTGAAGACAGGGAGGCTGTTGTAATCAGACGGGATGGTGGTCAGTGAGTGTACGTCCGCATTGCAGATCTACTTTAGATCATTAATTATTATCAGATCTTGTTGAATTGTTCTCTTTCTTTGTGTAACTGCATGAGTTGCCATATATCAGAATATATAAGCATGAACTTGTGGAGGTGTATTAAATGAGAGTTTGTTTGTGGCTGCGTACACTTGTGTATAAATGCTCGAGTTTTTACGGCTTGTTGTCTGTCTGTTAACGATATGTTTCATGCAAATTAAAGTTCATGAAGTTTTCCTGACACGCCCTGGGAATCAAATTACCACTGTCGTTTCAATCTTAGCTTTTTCGTTTATCGAGCAATTAGTATCCAGTTTTTGAATTGGGTCTCGAATCATTTTTGCTCTGATGAGAGCCAACTTCCGGAAAATGCAGCTCTACTCCGTTCCCTCATTAACCTTTCAGTTGACTGAAACCTATCACAGCTCTGAACAATTGGACTTGATTATTTAATGTTGAGTTATTATATGAACTCCAGTCACTTAAGGTGACAGGTAATTGCTACGTCTTATGAGCAAGAGGGACCGAATGAAGATTGGGAAGTCGTAAAATTCTAGTGTGTGTGTGTGTGTGGTGTCTTTTGTTCAATTGCGCACTATTGGAATTGTACATTTGACCCTTAGACGCTGAGACCCTTCTACCTTTGAAGGACCAGATACCCAAAGACCAAAGACTAAAATCACCTAAGAAACCAAAAGACCCCCTAAAACCCCCATTAACACTCTTACGTATAAGTGTGTGTGTGTGTGAGATGCTTTTTTGATGGGTTCTACTGGAGCGTTCTGATGTGGAATGTGATACACTCCAAATGATTGTCATGACCTCCCTGAGTTGATTAGGCTATTAACTGCCCAAAAAAAAATCGTTAGAATTCCCAGTTTTAATCACACCCATGTTAAGGTATATAAAGCGGCTTACTATGTCCTTCCTTCATGGCATGGCATTCTAATTGCAAAACCAAATTCACAAAAACATGATACCATTTAAACCCCCAAAAGGGCATATATTAATAATACTAATGATTTTACAACAATAATAAGAATAGTAAACATCACTTATGGCAATAATAATAATGAACATATAATCCCCGCCGCTGCCCAAGCACATCTGGCTTGGTGAGAGGCAAGCTAGTGCTCAAGCAGTACAGCAGGATGGGCATAGGACCTTGCAACAAGCGCTGTGAGATCAATTGAAAATTTGGCCAATGGACAACGGAGCCCACGTATATTAACTGTGCAGACCTTTTTTGCGAAAATGTTGAAAAAAAATAAAATTAAATAATAAAACTGTTTTAAATTTGTATTGGCTGTTCTAGGGGATGTGAGTTATGTAGGAGAATCCTCAGGATATTCAAGATTTAACTCGGTTACCCTCGTAGGTGAGGCAGTGATTATAAATTCTCATGAAATTTTGTACAAGCAAAAGCCCTTGATTTATAAGAGGTTTATTAAGATCACTCACCTTGTTTGGCTTAATGGTTAGGGTAGGTGGGCTTTGGATCTAAGGGTCTGAGTTCAAATCCCACTCAACTGTAATTAATACCAGGTGGGTTAACTGGCCTGTCATTCCTTTCGAGGTTGGCAAATGAGTGCAGCTTGCTGTATACTGTGTCGAAAAAAAAAAAACTGGCGACACGATCCAGGATTTGTGCCCATCTCCTCTCCTCCTCCTCCCTTGAATTGAGCCCTGTCGACGTGAAATTAACACCAGTGGTGTTGATTCACTTGTCGATCCTTCTGAGGTAGGCAAAATGAGGTTCGCAATGTACTGATAATAGAGGGACTGCATCAGTGCACAGCCGCACCACAGAAAACGATGCAACCAGCAGCCACAGTGTGCAAAAATGATAGCTGATTTAAGATCACTTTGTGAAATTCTGCGACAGTAGTCTTGCATGCTCAAATGAAAGGGTAAATTCTGTGTTGAATAGAGAACTTCATTGTCTAAGTATTTGCATGGTCTCATGTTTCACTTATGTTGGTAAGGCAGTGTTTTTTGATTTTTTTTTGTATACCTTGTCGAGGCTCGTGTCGCAGGAGCTAAACACCAACGCACAGCAAGGGGCATGGAGACAAGAGGGGCGGGAGTGGAAGACAAAACAGTGGGAACAGAACATTAGGAGATCTGTGGAAGGGAGAGGGATGGGGTGGGAAACATGAATAGAAGATGGACATTACAGGGACTTTCAGGAAGAAAGCAGGGGAATTTGAGGAGGGTGGGTTGGGTGGATTAACGGAGTAAAAAGATCGAGGGATTGGAATGGGGGATGATAAGAGTGGTGGTGAACAGCATGTTTTGAAGCCTGGAGGGAGAATGGGAATGAATAGATGAGGGAGTATTCCAAAGGCGGGAAAAAAAAGAGGAATAAAAGAAGTGAAGGTGAGCAGTGATCGTGATTTTGTAGTTTTACCAGAAGGGGTTGTGGCGGACCTTGAGCCCTGCGGAAATGTGCTGGGGACAAATCGCAGAGAGAGCAGGGGGGTGGGGGAGGGGCGAGGCTGGAGAGGAACGGTAGAAGACAGAACCACCGACCGAACTGCGTGAATGATGAGAGGCCCAAAGACTCAGCCTCATTGCGGGAGATGCCAAGACGACTGATAATAGTTAAGGGTTAGTCAGACGACTGATTATACCGAAAAAGAGGACATTCCTGGCTGCGTTCCAATTATTGTGCTGTTAGCTTATAAAAGACTGATAAAATTAACAGAGCGAAGTCGGTGGACGTGCCATCGCAAAATTCCACGCTTTCCACCTAAACAAAGTTCAAAAGAGTGGCACAAAGCTCCACCAGGAATGAAGCAATAAATTTGAGTTAAAATTTTGACCCCAATTCCCACTCCTTGGCATGAACCAGGAGTTCAAATTCACCCCCCAAAAATTGTTCATAACTGTTGTCATGCGTCCCTCAATGTTGATTACGTTTACAAAGTTATTTTGAAAATGTGCCTGTAATTGCATTTTTATTTTATTATGCATCTGACCTTGACCCCACCCTGGGAGGGGCCAAAAAAAAATGATACTGCTCTTGCTCCTTCTTGCCATGTAATGTGGGGAGTGATCGATGACTACAAGTTTGGTGAATTTCTCCTCAACCGTTTAGGAGATGGCCGTGACAGACAGACAGACAGAGCTATTACATATCCCTCCATTTTTTTTCAAAGTGTGGATAACCGAGCAAGTCGTCTGACTGTGTAGAGAAGCATAAAGAACAGATATGCCATTACGACATCGTCACGGATGTCATGACTTGCTTCGATATTGTTTTCAACCTGCTCGGCGCTCATTTAAATTCTGCAGTCGGCTTATGTTTCCCTGTTTAACCTTGCCCATGTTATAAACAGCCTAAACTTCAACGAATTGCTGAAATTATTTGTATTTAAATTCGGACTATGGCCTGATGGCTGCTTTTCAATACTTCTTAGTAACTTGAGTTATGATATTTGAGGTTTCATGCTACAGATCATGCTTAACAACTCACTTGTTGGGTTTTTGAGTGGGCATTTAACAAAGGAGAAGCCTCAAAATCCACCGTTAATATTTCTTTTTTTTTTTTGGTTTTAACATACTGTTTTGAAACCTCATCATGTTGCATCAGCGTCACCATGCTTGATTATTAAACCAGGCCTAAACTAACGTTGAGCCCATGTGAGGTGATTGCTCTGTATGTCACCTTGTGACTGGCAGCCTCAAAGAATGCCTCCAACACTTCCACCAGCCAGCACAAGCTGCTCTCCAAATGGAATCAGCAGGAGTACACCTCTGGAAGAGTGTCCTTTCCTGTAGTCGAACAAAACCTTTTGCTCCTCGTTTGAGCTTTATGTCATGCCGGCGTCTTTTAATTCGCTTCCTCCATTTCACCTCGAGTCATTTTCTTGTTTCCTAACTAACAGATTGAACTCCACATAACGAACAGGTGAATTGTGAGATTTATTTTTAATTTTAAAAAACATCAGAACTTATTGAGGCTTTTGGCAAAGAAAGTTTAAAGTCAAAACTTGGACATGGATGCTGAACCTCTCCAAGTTGCTCGGTCATACAATCCCAATCCAACATTTCCACCAGCTTTTGAGATCCTGGCCCCATGGCATTCGGACCGTGCCGGACCTGGAAAGTTTCCAAAAATAATGGGCGTTGAACCCCAGCACATTCCTCCGCTCTCGATCTACAGCTGCATACAGCCATTTTCAGTTGCGGCTTCTCCGCCGAGACGCAGCGTCCAATTAGATTCTGGCTCACCTTCAAATTAAACTTAAAATAATTTTCGCTGGGAACAGAATAAAAGGTTTCCCAAATGAGCTTTCAGCATACATATTCATTCCACCGTGGTTAACCCACGAGCTTTGTTTCTTTGTTTTTATTTGCAACTCTCTTCTTTCTAACAAAAGAATGTGAAATTAAAAAAAAAAAAAAGATAATATAATAATAATAATTTTGTCCAGGGTCATACCTCGGTGTGTTGTTATTTTAACCCAACCTCGTCTTGTTTACTCAAAAGACTGCTTTTTTTTTGCCATTCACCATAAATTACACCTTTGAACCTCCCCCGTTGCTATTTCGAGTCACCGTCCACTCCTAGTTCGGCCGAAGCCGAGCGAGACTGGTCGAGGCCGTTTTATTCCGTGATACGTGAAAACACCCGACAACCCATAGCCTCTGCAAAAAACAGATTTTATTTTATTTATTTATTTTCAAATCATCATGCATCATTCAGCCTCATTTTCCATCCAACTCATCATGTGACTTAGTGTCAAAACATTCTCACATGATAGGCGCTCCAATGTTGAAAGATTTGTGTCAATTCACTCGAGAGTTGCAGAGAAAACGAATTTAAAAGCGAATAAAGTGGAAAAGTGAGGCCTTCGGTCGACGTCCACAACATGGTCAAGGATGTTGCGGACGCCTATTACTAGTACACTTTTACCATACAATACAGGAATATAATCAGCATGATATGGTTTCAAACGGTTATAAATAATGCTAACACCATCTCGATAAAAGGTGCCAACTTTTAATCTTTAGACACTATTATAAACTTGTCTTTCAAATTGACACGAATACCATTAATTGTCCATCTGAAGGTAGTTAATTGCCCCACTCAACATTGCGGGTTTTTTTGTACAAAGTGCTTTGGAATTCCAAGGTACCTATTAACCTGCGCACTCGTGTTCTGATTAGATAAAATTCTGATTTAAAAACTCCTTTTTATTTGTAAACAGATGAAGGCTCTTAGTGAACATTCATCTGGTAACCTCTTTGCCTTTACTCACGAATTTCATTTTGCCATTTCTCTTGCACCCATGCAAGATCTCGCTAAAGGTGTCGTGACGTCACAATAAAGGTTTTGATGATTTCTCCTTGTTATTTTTTTTCTTCTTTTCTTTTTGTTCCAGGAATCCAATACCGACATCGTTTACTCCGTGTCAACGTTGCTGAATCGGCATGATCATTCACCATTAGCCGCGTGAGGTTTGCTCTTACCGTTCCTTGTGTTGTATTCTACAGTTTTATTCAGCCAAAGAACAAAGATCAATGGAAGTTACTGATGATGAGTGCAAGTTAGACTTCTGTGGCTGTTTAGCATCATTTGACTGGTGCCAGCTGTGCCGCGATGCAGTGCCCCCCCTTCTAGGTATAGGGCAGAGTGTTGGAATTTTCCAGGGGTGTTGGGCGATGGCTCCCAAGACCTTTCCTCATTTGTGTGAAAATTAAGACACGAGAATAAAACAAGTACCAGATTACCAGGCCAGGGCCATTGTGTTGGAGCGTCCACTCTGCGAGTCGGGGAGGTAGGCGTAACCTGACCCTGGCCTACCTGTATTACCAAAGATTTTTAAAATGGTTATGTGCTGCTTCCTCACTTTAGATAGCATTTGGAGGATAGAGCATGGATAAACCCTGTTGGTTGGAATCCCCTAAGAAGGGAGTTTTTCTCTCTAAAATATGTGCATGATTGCGAGAGAAAGTGCTGCCACTAGATGTGCCGTCGCAACCCAGTGTGTTCAGGAAGTTCGGTTCCCCAATAACACAGTACAGATACGCTAAATATCGCAATCAATGGTTGTCAATTCTGTATTCAAATGTATATGGATACGGATATGCGCATAATGGATACGATTTTCCAATCGCACCATGCAGCGATTTGAAATCATGTTTGCAATTGCCACATGACTGTGTAAGTTGCCGCCATTGACGTCATAATCTTCAACATTGTAGAGTATGAAGACATACATGCCACACTATCTTCTCTGATCACTGCTGAAAGAGTTGATGGAGCAGGTGAGCTGAATCCTTTCCTCTACGAAACAAGATTCCTGAGCACAAAGATGCTCAAAAAAATACGCCATGTTTGCATCTGCATGTTAATCGTCATGGGCAGATGGACGTCGTGTGCAGAGAACATTACATCCTCGACAATGGCTGGTGCCATATTGCATTGCTCGTTTCAGAAATACTGCATTTCCTACACTTGTGACATGTTCTTTTACTATCTGTACCTGTATCCGTGTATTGGGAATATAGCCTTGTAGTCTGAATATCGAGTCGTTTTGTGCATTGCTCTTCATGCAGCTTTAGAAACTGTAGTTTAAAGAAGTAAAGTTTGTTTTCTTTAATATATGTTTAAGAGAACACGTTATCTTGCAGTATTGTTGACTGTCCTGTTTAAAAGAAAAGCCTGCAATGATGATTCATATAGAATCCTGATTCAACGATTTAACGTCCTGCCGTTCATTGTGATCAGCGCGATTACCTGCACAAAAGCCAGGTCCTTATGTACCAAAGTAATTTGGTTGAGGAATCACTGAGTAGGTTAAATTGCCCTAAGTCTGATGTTGGCTAAATGGTTAATATAGTGGCTTAAGATTTTAGGACATTGAGTTGAGTCCCATGTCACGCACCGTGAAATAACACAGGTGGGTTGACTCAGCCATGTCATCCGTTCCCGAGTGTCGGCAAATTGAGACCAGATTTTCTGGAAACGGGGCACAGTGACGCTCCAGGCAACATGATGCAACCAACAGCCCTAGGACATACAAAAAAAATGGCAAAACAAAACTACTTGCCGTGAGTCAGCAGCAGATAAGAGAAGAATTTAGGAAATTGGCCAGTACACTTACTGTACAAAAAGGTCAGGCCTTGTCTCAATGCCCAAAAATTAAAAAGGCAGCATGCGCCAGAAGTGCGTCACTGGTCCACTTTTCGCCGGGACTCCAAGGGCCTCTGTCTTGCCACCCCCCAGGCAGATGACCTTTCCATTCCCATCTCTTTGACGCCGATCAACCTGCTGCAGATCACGAGTACACAGTCGACCACTGGCCTCCTCCACTCACGAGCGCCCTCTCGCTGAGAGAATCTGGTGAGCAGGATCAGCGTCAGGAAAATAGCCACATGTCTATGCAGCCGCAGGCTGGCGATCACGGACTATGCAGTAACCATCTCATTTGAGTTATCTCTCAGCAACCACGTCCTTGGACACACCAAGTCCTACAGCGATAGCCAAGATCTCCGAAGAGACCTGTACCAAAGAATTAAGTTTCTATCTCAGATCCCTGGTCAGAGTCCAAGTCTTACATTCCGCAGAGCAACAATGGAAGCACCAAGACCTGAAGACTCGGATTTTCGTCTCCCGCACAGTACCGACAGCACGCAACCCCATGACCCATTCAATCCGTGTCTCCACAGGCTCGACCCAACGTCTATTGACTTCTTCATCACAGCCAGCAGAGACAGGAATATCACTGCCCAAGGTAAGTGAATCTCTCCTGACCTCAACATCCCACCACAAACAGGGTACAGACAAGGATATGCAGCAATCCAGCATGTCATGAAAGCCTGGATCTTAGTTTGACCAGGAAACCCGTATACCCAGCGGTCTCCGACTCCTCATTCACACTTCGAGGGACCCCAAAGGATATCCAGATCGACTCATCATCTGCGGAATCAAGGTCAGAGATCTTGACACTTCCCAAACGACTTGTTGTAGCCGCAGGCTGATCTCTCGACGATTCTCCCCAGAATCCAGTCCATACAAGTGCGAAAAGTGGTGGGGCCAGTAACACCCTGACGAACATCCAGTAACAACTGAAAGTCAGAGATGAGGTTACACCACGTCTCATAGCACTCTCAGTACCAGAGTATAGTCCAGACATCGAGTCGATCAGTTCTGTGGCACCCCACAAAGACCAAGAATCCTCCAGAGGGCATCCAGATTCATTAATCAAACGCTTTACAGAGTCAACATAGGCTGCAAGCAGCCCCTGCGAAAACTTCAGTCTGCGTTCGGTGAGGACCCAAAGGGCAAGGATACGGTCAACATTGACCTCTTGGTGTAAAGCTTGACGCTCTGGATGCTGTCTCAAGGCAGATGTGGCGAACCGATCAAGAATATCCGAGCAAAGACCTTGCCCCAGTACTGGAGCAGGCATACCCCTCGGAAGTGTTGCAGTCCTTGCATCACGACTTCCCTTTCCAGAGAAGGACAACAAGGCTGCTCTTCCATCATTGATGAAGGATGATGCCTGATGTTACAAGGCAGAACACAGAACTACATGCAACGACATGAGATACAGCAATGCCACCAGCCATGAGAAGTTCAGCGATGGATGCCACAATCCAGGAGCCTACCCCGATTTCAACCGGTGTTCACACAGCCTGTGTTTCCACAAACGAAGGTGGACCACAGTGTTTGTAGGGGGTCGGCCTACCTTTTTATCTCTCGTGAAACAATATAGTTTGTTATGTCTCATGAGGTGTACTTCATTTGACATGTCAATGAATATCAAGGAATTGGGAGGGTTTAAATCAATGATTTTGATGAAATGTCAAACTTCA
>CM068964.1:24451442-24467059 GCA_035128595.1 Eptatretus atami | reverse complement strand
TCAATGATTTTTAAATCCTAATTTGTTGCCTCTGCCTCTCTACTATCTGTCTCCTCTCCTTCATCTTCAGTGATTGAAGTCGATTTAACCGGTGCAATCAATAAGGATCATAGATTTCACCTGGATACACCTGATCGGTGTATTTCATGGAAAGAGCAGGTGTTCCTAATGCTTTGTTCACTGAGTGTATGTATGTATGTATGTGTGTGTGTATATGTATATGTATATGTAGTACTTATTGAAAATAGAAAAGAGCCTTTCTTGGACCAGAGTGCATCTCCTGCCAAGAACGTTTTGAATGCCTCATATATTACAAACAGTCGTTCAAACTGCAAACATGACCTAATTACCTAACTATTTGTTGGATATGTTATTTATGGAAAGTAATAATCCCTAGATCTTTCCTCATAATTGCACCCTTAATTATCGAATTATAATTGACGTGTTTGGTCATAAAATATAGAGTAGCATGAAAAACTTGGGTAACCGTCCCGTCCTGCCAGTCATGTTGCCTGAATTCATGGTGAATAAATTATATAATTGCTTAAAGTTAGAGGTGACGTGACTGGTGACGGTTGGTGGTGTGACGAGCTTTCCAGATTTGTCAGAAGTTGCTTTGAACAAATGAAAAAGTTGCAAAACCATACCGTATCCCCGACCTGAGTACTGGCACATGGTCAGCATCAATAAGGTAATGGTGGCATAGTGGATCGCGTACATCTTCCACGCTGCGGATCATACTCTGGAGGATTTTAACATTCAGCACTGCATGCATGTGCTTGGGACAGCCGGCTTATCATTGCTTCTCGTAGACTCTGTGCTCTGGGAAGTGGCACCATGCCACATCAGAACCGAGCTGCCAGTTATCCACGAGTGGAGAAGCATAAATTGAAAGTGTGCACTGGGAATCTGAATGACAAACTACCGGCCTTTTTGTATCCTCTGCAGTCCTTGAAGGACAAGGGAGGCTGTTGTAATCAGACGGATGGTGTGTCAGTGAGTGTACATGTCCGCATGCAGATCTACTTTAGATCATTAATTATTATCAGATCTTGTTGAATGTTCTCTTTCTTTGTGTAACTGCCATGAGTTGCCATATACAGTATCAGAATACATAAGCATGAACTGTGGAGGTGTATTAAATGAGAGTTTGTTTGTAGGCTGCGTACACTTGTGTATAAATGCTCGAGTTTGTTACGGCTTGTTGTCTGTCTGTTTGAACGATATGTTTGATCAAATAAAAGTTCATGAAGTTTTCCTGACTGCCCTGGGAATCAAATTACCACTGGCGTTTCAATCGTTAGCTTTTCGTTATCCGGAGCAAGAGTTATCCAGTTTTTGAATTGGGTCTTCGAATCATTTTTGCTCTGATGAAGAGCCAACTCCCGAAATGGCAGCTCTACTCTCGTTCCCTCATTAACCTTCAGTTGACTGAAACCTATCACAGCATCTGAACAATTTGACTTGATTATTAATGTTGAGTTGATTATATGAACTCGAGTCACTTAAAGGTGACAGGTAATTGCAACGTCTTATGAGCAAGAGGGACCGAATGAAGATTGGGAAGTCGTAAAATCTAGTGTGTGTGTGTGTGTGTGTGTGCTTTTTGTGTCAATTGCGCACTATTGGAATGTACATTTTGACCCTTTAGACTGCTGAGACCCCTTCTACCTTTGAAGACCCAGATAACCCAAAGACCCAAAAGACATAAATGACCTAGAAGACCCAAAAGACCCCCTAAAACCCCCATAACACTCTACTATAAGTGTGTGTGTGTGTGAGATGCTTTTTTGTGGAGTTCTACTGGAGCGTTCTGATGTGGAATGTGATACACCCAAATGATTGTCATGACCTCCTGAGTTGATTAGGCTAATTAACTGCAAAAAAATCCGTTAGAATTCCCATGTTTTAATCACACGCCATGTTAAGGTATATAAAGCGGCTTACTATGTCCTTCCTTCATGGCATGGCATTCTAATTGCAAAACAAATCACAAAAACAATGATACCATTGTAACAAAGCATATATTAATTAATACTAATGATATTTACAACAATAATAAGAATAGTAACATCATATGGCAATAATAATAATGAACATATAATCCCCGTGCTGGCCCAAGCACATCTGGGCTTGGTGAGAGGCAAGCTAGTGCTCAAGCAGTACAGCAGGTGGGTAGGCCTTTGCAACAAGGCTGTGAAGATGAATGAAAATTTGGTCCAATGGACCAACGGGTCCACGTATATTAAACTGTTCAGACCTTTTTTGGAAAATGGTTGAAAAAATAAATAAGTAAAGGTACCTGTAAATTTGTATTTGGCTGTTTTGAGGATGTAGGAGAAGGTCCTCAGGATATCAGATTTACTCGGGTACCCTCGTAGGTTGAGGCAGTGATTATAAATTCTCATGAAATTTTGTACAAGCAAAAGCCCTTGATTTATAAAGAGGTTTATTAAGATCACTCACCTTGTGTTGGCTTAATGGTTAGGGTGGTGGGCTTTGGATCCTAGGGTCCTGAGTTCAAATCCCACTCAACTGTTGAATTAATACCAGGTGGGGTTAACTTGGCCTGTCATCCTTCCGAGGTTGGCAAAATGAGTGCCAGCTTGCTGGTATACTGTGTCGGAGTGGCGACACGTCCAGGATTGTGCCCAATCTCCTCTCCTCCTCCTCCCTTGAGATTGAGCCCCTGTCGGACGTTGAATTAACACCAGGTGGGGTTGATTCAGCTTGTCATCCTTCTGAGGTAGGCAAAATGAGTTCCAATGTACTGATGATAGAGGGCACTGCATCAGTGGCACAGCCGCACCCACAGAAAACGATGCAACCAGCATCCACAGTGTGCAAATGATAGCTATTAAGATCACTTGTGAAATTCTGCAGACAGTAGTCTTGCATGCTCAATGAAAGGGTAATTCTGTGTCTGAATAAGAGAACTTCATGTCTAAGTATTTGCATGGTTCTCATTTTCACTTAATGTTGGTAAGGGGCAGGGTTTTTTTTTTTATTTTTTTTGTATACTTGTCGAGGCTCGTGTGAGAGCTAACACACAACGCACAGCAAGGGGCATGAGACAAGAGGGGCGGGAGTGGGAAGGACAAAACAGTGGGAACAGAGACATTAGGAGATCTGTGGAAGGGAGAGGGATGGGGTGGGAAACATGGGGAATAGAAGATGGACATTACAGGGACTTTCAGGAAGAAAGCAGGGAATTTGAAGGAGTGGGCTTGGGTGGATTAACGGGGTAGAAAAGATCGAGGATTTGGATGGGGATGATAAGAGGTGGTGGTGAACAGCTGTTTTGAAAGCCTGGAGGGAAGAATGGGAATGAATAGAGTGAGGGAGTTTATTCCAAAGGCGGGAAAAAAGAGGA
Source organism: Eptatretus atami (assembly GCA_035128595.1). Taxonomy (NCBI): domain Eukaryota; kingdom Metazoa; phylum Chordata; class Myxini; order Myxiniformes; family Myxinidae; genus Eptatretus; species Eptatretus atami. Next base: position 24,463,686 of record CM068964.1, on the reverse strand, counting down.
ATAAAAGAGTGAAGGTGAGCAGTGATTCGTGATTTTGGTAGTTTTACCAGAAGGGGGTTGTTGGCGGACCTTGAGCACCCTGCGGAAATGTGGTGGGGACAAATCGCAGAGAGAGCAGGGGGGGGGGGGAGGGGGCGAGGCTGGAGAGGAGACGGTAGAAGACAGAAAGACCACCGACCGACCTGCGGTGAATGAGTGAGAGGCCCAAAGACTCAGCCTCATTGCGGGAGATGCCAAGACGACTGATTATAGTTAAGGGTTAGTCAAGACGACTGATTATACGAAAAGAGGACATTCCTTGGCTGGTTCCAATTATTGTGCTGTTAGCTTAATAAAGACTGATAAAATTAACAAGAGCGAAGTCGGTGGCGTGCCATCGCAAATTCCCACGCTTTCCACCTAAACAAAGTCAAAAGATGGCACAAAGCTCCACCAGGAATGAAGCAATAAATTTTGAGTTAAAATTTTGACCCCAAGTTCCCACTCCTTGGGGCATGAACCAGGAGTTCAAATCACCCCCCAAAAATTGTTTCATACTGTATGTCATGCGTCCCTCAATGTTGATTACGTTTACAAAGTTTATTTTTGAAAATGTGCCTGTAATTGCATTTTTATTTTATTTTGGCATCTGACCTTTTGACCCCACCCTGGGGGAGGGGCCAAAAAAAATGATACTGCTCTTGCTCCTTCTTGCCATGTAATGTGGTGATGTGATCATGACTACCAAGTTTGGTGAATTTCTCCTCAACCGTTTAGGAGATGGCGTGACAGACAGACAGACAGAGCTGATTACAGTATCCCTCCATTTTTTTTTCAAAAAGTGTGGGGATAACCAGAGCAAGTCGGTCTGACTTGTAGAGGAAGCATAAAGAACAGATATGCCATTACGGACATCGTCACGGATGTCATGCTTGCCTTCGATATTGTTTTCAACCTGCTGGGCCTCATTTAAATCTGCAGTCGTTATGTTTTCCCCGTTTCACCTTGCCCATGTTATAAACCAGCCTAAACTTCAAACGGAATGTGAAATTATTTGTATTTAAATTCGACTATGGCCTGATGGCTGTGTTCAATACTTCTTAGTAACTTGAGTTATTGATATTTGAGGTTTTCATGTACAAGTCATGCTAACAACTCACTTGTTGGTTTTTGAGTGTCCAGTTAACAAAGGAGAAGCCTCAAAATCCACGGTAATATTTTCTTTTTCTTTTTTTTGGTTTTAACATGACTGTTTTGAAACCTCATCAATGTTGCATCAGCGTCACCATGCTTGATTATAAACCAGGCCTAAACTAACGTTGATGCATGTGAGGTGATTGCTGCTGTATGTCACCTTGTATGGACTGTGCAGCCTTCAAGAATGCTCCAACACTTCCACCAAGCCAGGCACAAGCTGCTCTCCAAATGGATCAGCAGGAGTACACCTACTGGAAGAGTGTCCTTTCCCTGTGTCGGAACAAACCTTTTGGCCTCCTCGTTTTGACTTATGGTCAGTGCCGGCCGTCTTTAATTCGCTTTCCTCCATTTTCACCTCGAGTCATGTTTTCTTGTTTCCTGAACTAACAGATTTGAACTCCACATAACGAACAGTGAATTGTGAGATTATTTTTAATTTTAAAAAACATCAGAACTTATTGAGCTTTTGGGGAGAAATTAAGTCGAACTTGGGCATGGAATGCTGAGACCTCTCCAAGTATGCTCGGTCATTACAATCCCAATCCTAACATTCCACCCAGCTTTTGAGATCCTGAGGCCCCATGGCGATTGCGACCGTGCCGAGGATCCCTGGAAAGTTTCCAAAAATAATGGGACCGTTGAACCCCATGCACATTCCTCCGGCTCTCATCTACAGCTGCATACCAGCCATTTTCAGTTTGCGGCTTCTCCGCCGAGACCAGCCGTCCAATTAGATCTGGCTCACCTTCAAATTAAACTTAAAATAATTTTCGGCTTTGGGAACAGAATAAAGGTCCCAATGGCTCTCAGCATACATTTCATCCACCGTGGTTAAACCCCACGAGCTTTGTTTCTTTGTTTTTATTTGCAACTCTCTTCTGTCTAACAAAAGAATGTGGATATTAAAAAAAAAAAAAAAATAATAATAATAATAATTTTGTCCAGGTTCATGACTCGTGTGTGTTATTTTAAACCCAACCTCGTCTTGTTTACTCAAAAGACTGCTTTTTTTTTGTGGGCCCCTTTAACATAATTACACCTTGAACCATCCCCCGTTGCTATATATCGAGTCACCTCCACTCCTAGTTCGGCCAAGGCCGAGCGAGACTGGGTCGAGGCCGTTTTATTCCTGATACGTGAAACACCCGACAACCCATGCCTGCCTGCAAAAAACAGAATTTATTTATTTATTTATTTTCAAGATCATCATGCATCATCATGCCTCATTTTCCATCCAATCATCATGTGACTTTGTCAAAACATTCTCCATGGATAGGCGCTCCAATGTTGAAAGATTTGTGTCAATCACTCGAGCAGTTGCAGAGAAAACGAATTTAAAAGCGAATAAAGGTGAAAAAGTGAGGGCCTCGGTCGACGTTCCACAACATGGTCAAGGATGGTTGCGGACGCCTATTACTAGTACACTTTACCTACAATACAGGAATATAATCATGCATGATAGGGCTTCAAATCGGTTATAAATAATGCTAACACCATCTCGATAAAAGTGCCAACTTTTATCTTTAGACACTAATTTATACTTGTCTTTCAATGACACTGAATACCCATAATTTGTCCATCTGAAGGTGTTAATTGCCCACTCAACATTGCGGGTTCTTTTTGTACAAAGTGCTTTGGAATTCCAAGGTACCTATTACCTACGCACTCGTGTTCTGATTAGGATAAAATTCTGATTTAAAACTCCTTTTTGTACTTGTAAACAATGAAGGCTCTATTGAACATTTCACCTGTAACCTTTTGCCTTTACTCACGAATTTATTTTTGCCATTTTCTCTTGACCTGCAAGATCTCGCTAAAGGTGTCGTGGCACGTCACAATAATAGGTTTTGATGGAATTTCTCCTTGTTATTTTTTTTTCTTCTTTTTTTTTTGTTCCAGGAATCAATACGGGATCGTTTTACTCCGTGTCAACGTTGCTGAATCGGATGATCATTCACCATTACCGCGTAGGTTTGCTTTTACCGTTCCTTGTGTGTATTCTACAGTTTTATTCACCAAAGTACAAAGATCAATGGAAGTTACTGATGATTGAGTGCAAGTTAGACATTCTGGTGGCTGTGGTTAGCATCATTTGCTGGGGGTGCAGCTGTGCCGCTGATGCAGTGCCCCCCCTTCTAGGTTAGGGCAGGAGTTTGGAATTTTGCCAGGGTGTTGGGCGATGGCTCTCCAAAGACTTCCTCATTTTGTGAAAAATTAAAGACACGAGAAATTAAAACAAGTACCAGATTACCAGCCAGTGGCATTGTGGTTGGAGCGTCCACTCTGGAGTCGGGGAGGTAGGCGGTTTAAACCTGACCCTGGCCTACCTGTATACCAAAGATTTTAAAAATGGTATGTGCTGCTTCCTCACTTTAGATAGCATTTGGAGGATAGAGCATGGATAAACCCTGTTGGTTGGAATCCCCTAAGAAGGGAGTTTTCTCTCTAAAAATATGCTGCTGACTTTGGCGAAGAAAGTGCTGCCACTAGATGATGCCGTCGCAACCCAGTGTGTTCAGGGAAGTTCGTTCCCCCAATACACAGGTACAGATACGCTAAATATCGCAATCAATGGTTTTCAATGTCTGTATTCAAATGTATATGGATACGGAATGCGCATATGGATACGATTATTCCAATCGCACCATGCAGCGATTGAAATCATGTTTGCAATGCCACATGACTGTGAGTTGCCGCCATTGACGTCATAATCTTCAACATGTAGAGTATCGAGAATCATGCCACACTATTCTTCTCTGATCACTGCTGAAAGAGTTGATGGAGCAGGTGAGCTGAAACCCTTTCCTCTACGAAACAAGATTCCTTGAGCACAAAGATGCTCAAAAAATACGCCATGTTTGCATCTGCATTGTTAATGTCATGGGCAGTGAGGACGTCGGTGGTGCAGGGAACGTTACATCCTCGACATGGCTGGTGCCATATTGCATTGCTCGTTTGTGCAGGAAATACTGATTCCTACACTTGTGACATGTTTTTATATCTGTACCTGTATCCGTGTATTTGGGAATATAGCCTTGTAGTCTGATATCTAGTCGTGTGCATGATCTTCCATGAGCTTTAGAAACTGTAGTTTAAAGAAGTAAAGTTTGTTTTCTTTAATATATTTTAAGAGAACCGTTATCTTGCATGTATTGTTGACTGTCCTGTTTAAAAGAAAAGTGCCTGCAATGATGATTTCATATAATCCTGATTCAACGATACCGGTCCTGCCTTCATTGTGATCACGCATTACCTGCACAAAGGCAGGTCCTTATGGTACCAAAGTAAATTTGTGTTGAGGAAATTCACTGAGTGGTTTAACATTGCCCTAAGTCTGATGTTGGCTAAATGGTTAAGATAGCTGGCTTAAGATTTTAGGGCATTGAGTTTGAGTCCCTGTCACGTCGAGAAATAACAACAGGTGGGTTGACTCAGCCAGTCATCCTTCCGAGGTCGGCAAAATGAGAACCATATTTCTGGAAACGGGGCACAGTGACACTCCCAGCAATGATGCACCCAACAGCCTCAGGCTACATACAAAATAAATGGAAAACAAAACGACCTTGCCGTGAGGTCAGCAGCAGATAAGAGAAGGAATTTAGAAATTGGCCAGTACACTGTAGCTGGTACAAAAAGGTCAGGTCTTGGTCTCAATGCCAAAAATATAAAAGGAGCATGCGCCAGAGCAGTGCGTCACCGTCCACTTTTCCGGGACTCCAGGACCTCTCTGGCCACCCCCAGGCAGATGCCTTCCCATTCCCATCTCTTTGAGATGCCGATCAACCTGCTGCAATCACGATGTACACGGTCGGCCCATTGGCCTCCTCCACTCACGAGGCCCTCACTGAGAGAATTTGGTGAGCAGGATCAGCGTCAGGAAAATGAGCCACATGTCCATACAGCCGCAGCTGCGCTCACGGACTATGAGGTAACAAATCTCATTTGAGTTCTCTCAGCAACACGCCTTGGACACAAAGTCCGACCAGCGATAGCCAAGATTCTCCGAAAGACCTGGTACCAAGGAATTAAGTTTCTATCTCAGATCCCTGGTCAGAGTCCAAGTCTTACATCCGCAGAGCAACACTGGAAGCACCAAGGACCTGAATACTCGGATTTCGTCCTCCCGCACATGTACCGACAGCACCACACCCCATGATCCATAATCCGTGTCTTCCCAGGCTCGACCCAGACGTCTATTGACCTCTTGCTCACAGCCAGCAGAGACAGGAATATCACTGCCAAGGTAAGTGAATCTCTCCGTGACCTCAACATCCTCACCACAAACAGGTACAGAAAGGATCAGATCATCCAGATGTCATTGAAAGCCTGGATCTTAGTTTTGACCCAGAAACCTAATCCAGCGGCTCCAACTCCTCATTCAGCATCTCAGGGCCCACAAAAGGATATCAGATCTCTGCAGATGACTGCATCGCCTGCAAATCAAGGTCAAAGATCTTGACATTCCCAAACGATGCACTGCAGGTTGATCTCTCTGACATCCTCCCAGAATCCAGTCCATACAAGTGCTGAAAAGTGTGGGGGCCAGTACACACCCTGACGAACTCCAGTAACAACTGAAATAAGTCAGAGATGGTACCACCACATCTCATAGCACTCTCAGTACCACAGTATAGTTCAGACATCAGATTGATCAGTTTTGGTGGCACCCCACGAAACCAGAATCCTCCAGAGGCATCCGATTCACTATCAACGCTTTACAGAGATCACATAGGCTGCAAGCAGCACCTGCCGAAACTGTCATCTGCGTTCGGTGAGGACCCAAGGGCAAGGATACGGTCAATCTTGACCTCTTTGGTGTAAAGCCTGACTGCTCTGGATGCTGGTGCTCAAGCAAATGGTGGCGAACCAGATCAAAATTATCGAGCAAAGACCTTGCCCAGTATGAGAGCAGCTCACCCCTCGGAAGTTGTTGCAGTCCTGGTGATCACCCTTCCCTTTCCAGAGAGGAAACAGGCCCTCTTCCAGTCATTTAGGATGATGCTGTGTTCCAGGCAGAACACAGAACTACATGCAACGACATGAGACAGCATTCCACCAGCCATGAGAAGTTCAGCATGATGCCACAAATCCCAGGAGCTTACCCCATTTCAACTGGTTCACCACAGCCTGTGTTTTCACAAACGAAGGTGGACCACAGTTGTTGGAGGGTCAGAATAGGATAGCAACACCCCTGAATCCAACTCAACAGCTGGTAATCAGCCTGGTACAGCGCTCAATAACCGCCCAGCGGGCCTTCACTTGGATTCCTCTGTCAAGAGCTTCCACCTCTGCTCTATCTGCAGTACACCGAGGGACGGGCTTGGAGGAACGCAATGTGTGAATTTCTTTCTAAGCAGGCAAGAATCACTTGACCGCACATAGATTCCTCACACATAGGCCTCCTTGTCCACCCTCCGCACGTACAGTTTTACACTCAACTCCCTGAACAGCTCAGCTCTGCCATTCAGCCTGGCCCTGCACTCTGGTCAATAGTATCCAGTGTCCCTTGAGAGGCAAAATGATCTTCGCCCTCCGGTGAGTTCCAAGACATCCCACGGCAACATTAAGGATGGTAACCTTAAAGGCACTCCACAACTCTTCAGGATTCCCCAAAGCACCCAGACCCACCCCCCCCCAAATCCCACTCAGCTTGTTCGCAAACTCCTCAGCTACTCTCTCATCCTTGAGCTTGCCAACATCCAGCCTAGGCTGCGATGGTACCATTCTCCTGGATTTAAATCAACTTCAGAGTTGCTACCCAAATCCTGTGGTTGGTATTGAGGAACTGAGCACTCCTGGAGACCCTGCAGTTCTGGATCATCCTCCAGCGACCATCAACGAGGAACATGGTCAATCTCCTTTGCCACACCCAGCTTGGAATACCAAGTCCAGCGATGAGCTTGTGGGCGCTGAAACCATGAACAGCCACCCTAAGTCCATGATTCTTGCAAAGTCAAGGAACTTGTCTATTCTGGTTCACAGTTCCAGACATGGGGACCAACACATTCTCATAACCATCCCTATCAGTTCCAGTCGATGATTGAAATCCCCAAGACGAGAAGTGTATCTCACTGGGGCACTGATCAACCACAGACTTGAGCGTGGATAGAATGTGTCCTTCACGTTGAGATCACTCGCCTCAGGTTAACCCAAGGAGACCGCCGTCTGGTGTATGACACCTCAGCACCACCCTGACACACACTCCTGAAATCTGACCCGGGAATGATACCCCGTGCTTTCCCTCCTATCATCAAAGAGTGGGGGTCCCGAAGGCTTTGCCCCAATCCAGTCATCCGATGAGCTGCCCTGCGGAGGACAGCTGCACAGGAGGTACTCCCACGGAGTGTGTTTTCAGATTTCTTTGCATTTTTGTGTTTTGCGGAGTGAAGAGTTTTACGGTGGCCGGAGTGCAAATCCTGCGACCAACCTCCTAATATAAAGGAACCCAACTGTAGGAGGACTTCCGCAGAAATGGATGGCCGTTGGCTCACAAGGAGCTCCTCCACACTTTGACAGGTTTTGTTTTTTATCCTGCTGTGTGTCCATAATCATACACCCTCCTCACCAGGAAACCTGGTGGGGAAGACGGTTTAGTCACCGACAACCCGACCATGGAACAGGTTGGTTCAGGTTTACATGGTACCTGTAGCAAGTCTCAGATCTAATCTGGCCTGACCTGAAAGGAGTATGTACAAAAAGGCATACTCTTTTTAAAAGGTTCTTTGGAATCTTTGACATCCACCATCAAATGAGAACAAATAGACCTGGCTTAACGTCCCCTCAGACGGATGGTGCACTGGTTGATGGAACGCCCTGCCTGCAAAGCTCCAGGATGACCCTTGGTAGGCAGGTCAAGAATCAACCCCAGACTCGACATCTCCAAGGTGAATAAATCTCACAAATTCTTCGCATGTGTGTTGGGGGCTACTGGGGTATATTGGGAGGTTAACGCTGGAATGCTTAGGACAGGATACAGAACATACTGGTTACGATACAATACATGATTGTGTGATGTTTGTGGAGGTGAGCTATGTATTCCAAAAGTTGTTTGTGTAAAAGGGGAACAGATTATAACGTTGAGGTGAGCCTTTGACGTGCAGTGAGTGATCGCTGGAGTGTGAAAATTTTCCAGTTGCTTCCGGATTTGGAAATAAATATATATATATAGATATATACATATGAAAAATTACATACCCATGTCCTCTGGAAAACCATACCAGTGGTATCTATTTGTGGGAGAATTGCGTGGTCAGCCTGTGGGTTGCCCAGATAGCAGAGCACTGGTATGGGTTTGGTTTTCCAGAGGACTTGGGTTTGATTCCTGGTCTGGGCATGTTTTTTTTTTCTCACATGTCTATATAATCTTTTTTTCCTGTTCATTTACAATTGGATTGGAATCGAAAACGGGAGCTGTTTGTTGAAGTAACCTCGTGGCGATTCTCTTGGGGGGGGGGGGGGGATATAAATGGGAAAGAGAGAAGGGATGGGGAAGTGGGTGGAGGTGGTCCAGAGTGTGTGCTGCGTCATGTTTGGTTTGTTGAACAAACTCTCACCTGCCGTTGTTGATTGACCAATCAAAGGATTGCCACATCTGGCAACAGTGCACTATGTTCCAGATAAGCTGTCGATCCAGTTTTACCATAATTATGCATTATTTATTTTTCTTTTTCTTGGCAGCATCAAGAAGTCATGGCTGGATGGATTGGCCTCACCATTGTGCTAATGGGAATGGTTGGTTCCATTATCTGCGGCCTATGGCTGGATAAAACCAAGACGTACAAGTGAGGATTAAATTTCATTATCTAAAGCTGTGTTTTATCTTTGTTAAGTTTCATACACACCGCCGGGATTTTGTTCACTGCAATTATGAGCCAAGATGCTTTGGTTTGCCGCTCCGTTTCTTTTGGATTAAATGTTCGGCTGAACCAGTCGGCTCGGGCAACCCACTATAATTGAAACGGATGCAGTGTGACATAACATTAATTCTCCTCCACATTTTGTTTAACCTTATTATCAATGGAGGGTTTTTTTTGTATACAAAGTCAAGGCTTATGGAAGAGCTCGAGCACTGAATGGATCAGGATGCAACAGAACAAAGAATTGTGGAGAGAGGGAGGGACACCAAAGTGGAGTTGAAGGACATAATGGAGGAAGACTTGGACAAACAATGGGTATGGGGAGCAGGGGAGGATGTGCGGTGGTGGACAAGATGGATACACAAGAAAACTCCCAGGAAAGAAAAACTGGAAATTTGGAAGGAGGTGGTCTTTGGGGTGGGGGTAATTAGGAGTAGAAAAGACAGTGGTTTTGGATGGAGGATGGTCTGAGATGGTGGTGGATGAACGGCTACCTGGTGGGATGGGGGATGTCTGATATGGTGGTGAACAACTACCTTGAGTTGATTCCACCGATGGGATAAAAGCAAAACAAATGAATCGAGGTGAGCAGTGATTCTGGATTTAGGGAGTTTCATTATAAGGGGGTTGATGGTGGACCGTGTGCACCCTACAGAAACCTGGGGGGGGGGACAAAGTACAAAAAGGGCAGACATGCAAGACCACAAATGAGACGGTCGAAGACAGAGAGACCACTGATCTGTCTGTGATGGCGAAATGATAGTCCCATAGACTCAGCTTCATCGTGGAAAATACCAGTTATCTTGAAGGCCTTTGTTTCCAAGGTGTGGGGCAGGGTAGAGCAGTACTCCATCAAGCTGTGGATGAAGGCCTTTTAAGTGGATAGGAGTTCAGGTGTGCCAAGGAAGGACTTTTCACAACGGAGAATGCCCAGTTGGCGACTGGGTTTGTAGGCCAACTTTGAAATGTGGTTTGCACAAGAAAGATCATGGCTGATAGTAACATCCAGGAGTTTGAATGAATGAACTTTCTCAAGATTATTGTTAAGGAAGTAGATCAGAGGGTTTGCCATATGGACCTTTCACATGGTGTGAGATTTGTCACAATTGAGAGTTTGTTACTTGCGAAAATCGAACATTTTTCAAGTATATTGGTTAGTCAATTTTGTTTGTCTGTCTGTCTGTCTGTCTGTCTCTGTCTGTCACTTACAGGTCACAATTTTAATCCAATCTTCACGAAACTTCACCACATGGTAGTTTGGCATAAACAAGAAGTCTATTGGTTTTGAGGTCAACATAGACCAAAAGCTCAACATAGGCCCAAGGTCAACAACTAAGGTGGTATTTCTGAAATCCTCAATTTTCATCCGATTAACTTGAAATTTGAAGAGAATTTATATTTCAGGTCACTGAATTCAACCCGCCAATTATTTTTGAGGTCGACACGAAGCAAAAGGTCAACATAGGCCGAATTTCTAAAATTGTCCATTTCCATCGGATTGACCTGAAATTCGAAGTTGCATATTTGGTCATTGAATTCAACCACCAATTATTGTTAAGGTCAAATATGTTTTCTGGATTTTGCAAGTGTCATGCTCTACACAACATCTATGTTTCTTTTTTTTTTTTTATTTGCAAAAGGAATAGCTATGAGAGGGATTGGGGGGGGGGGGGGTGGGGGGTGTGAGGAGGGAGTGATGAACAACTGCCATCAGAAACATTGAAGGGTTGTCAACTACAAGCAGAGATGCTGATGGATTTTGATGTGAGAGAGATTGAGAAATATATCAACAGCAATGAGCAGGAAAATAATTATTAAAAATCCGAAGAGGAAAGCTAACTATAAGAGAGAAACTTCGTGTTAAAACTGCATGTCAAAAATAATCACTCGGTCTGGGTATCAGGCAAGGAAAGTTCATAATTTGGTTCCGATTGTGAGCCATAACTCCACATTGGTCACAACATTCTACCATTCCCATCACATTTCTTCCTTACACATTGAGAGAGAAATAATGACATTGACAGAGAGAACTGGAAACACAAAGATGGTGCTGAGAAAGCCATGCGTATGGGTAGCTTTCTCATTCAGAACCTAAGTTGAACAAACCTTTGTGTTCTGATGTTGCCACAGGACACTGACCCACTTGCTTAAAGATAACTCGAATGTCGAGCAACAAATCCTGACTCCTATTGCGATTGGAGTGGTTGGTCGCTTAGGTTGCAGATAAGTATTTTTTAATAATGACATCGTTAAGACACCTCTGTAGACTCGAGGATATTCCCAAACTTGCAGATCCTTCTACCATGCAGCGAAGGCCACCACTTCCAGGGAGGTTATATATGAACAGATTGAAAGAAGGAATCCCTTTACAGAGCACCCAAGGACCTTGTGCCATGACTTTTTTGTTTTCTCCGGTGTTTTCCAGGCAGACAACACTCTTTGTGTACATCTTAACATTTGCTGGGATGGTCTTTTTCACCTTTACGTTGGATATCAGCCTACCTACCATCTTTGTCACGGCAGGAGCACTCGGGTAAGCGTACAGACACGAATGTGATGCCATTAAAGGCAAAGTTATATGAAGCGGGGGTTATATCCAATATGGATTCCTTTCTGTTATGGCACCAGAAACCATGTCTGACAGGATGGTGCAGATGTAGCAAACCTGCCTCTGAGCTGACTAGTCTGGGTTTGAATCCTGACCTGACTACAAACCTGTAGGATTGTGTTGGTGTTTCACAGGTCGGGTGTTGTGTCAGGTATCCCTTCTGCTAGCATTAGCTGGTGGACATGAAAGATCCCACGGTGTCTTTTGATGAACAGCAGGAGAGTTGTTCGCCGGCATCCTGAACAAATTACAAATTCCTGCCTTAAACTGCAGGTAGGAAGTGGTCTGGTCTTCTTCACAATTCCAGATTGCACTGCTCGCTGCATCAGCTGTGCTTGCTGTGCGGACAGCACCCCCTACACTGTAACAAATTCGCACACCCGGGTTGTTCTGCTGTCAAGTGGGAACGGCCATCTTCAGCGAAGAAGGGCAACCATAACTAGGAATCACGTGCCCCACTGGCTGTCTCTGCATCTTGACCAACAGTATGGGTTTGCCACACACCATCCTGTCTGTGATCCACAAATGGATTTTTATTGCTCAATAAAAAACCTTTTCCCTGTCGAAATAGTCTCATAAACATTTCCAGTAATCTGGTTGCTAC
>CM068964.1:24418136-24429262 GCA_035128595.1 Eptatretus atami | reverse complement strand
TATGGTGGGTCAGGGGCATTTTTCCCAGCCCGATGGGGCAGCTGTCGGCTCCGAGCCACCAGGGTTGAATTACTGAAGCAATCCTGCAGCAGCTGTTCCTGAGGGCCGGGGTGGATAATCCCATGGCCTTCAGGTCGTTTCGCCACTCGTTCATCTGGGAAATGATGCGGAAGCGGATGAGGATTCAACATCATCCCGAGACAGACATCATCGCAATCTTTTTGTTTGTTTGTTCACAAAGTCGAGGCTCATGGAAGAGCTCGGACGAAGAGCACATCAGGAGGTAACAGAACAAAAGGAATGGCAAAAAAGAGAGGCGGAGGAGGGGGACACCAACAGCAGAATTGAGGAAGAAAAGAGGGAGACTTGGACAAATAAGGGATGAGGGGTAGGGAAGGACACATGGGGTGGACAATATGGATACACAAGCGGAGAAGCCATCTCTCCGGAAAAGAAATAAATGGAGATTTGGAAAGAGGTTGGTTGATGGGGGTAGAAAATATCGTTCTTTTGGAGGCTGATCTGAGATGGTGGTGGACAGCCGTCTTGAAGACCCAGAGAGAATGAGATTGAAGAGAATTGATATCAACCATGAGGACACATGGTATCGTGACAAAGAATAATGTTCCCATTATGGAATAACATTCGGGATCCTCGAACCGCTTCGATCATCAACTTCTGATGTTGATGTTACGGAATGTCGGTGCTGTGGAAGCAGGTTCTTGGCAATGGTTATACCGAGTGGTTTGCCATTGAATTCCCAGCAGGAATTTGAATTTGTTCAGGGTGCCGGCGATAGCTCGCTTCCTCTTCATGAAGGACATAGTGAGATATTCAACGTCCACCAACTAATTCCAGTAGACGGGATGACAGTTTAACGTCCATCCCGAGGGACGGCACCACACTTTGGTGAATCACCCTGCCTGGGAAACAGTTTATAGCTGGGTCGGGATTCGAACCCAAGCACGATATCTTAGAGGAAGTGCGCGTACTTCTCGTCCATCCTGTACAGGGTATTAAAATTGAAGACCACCGTCACAGGATTCGAGCTACCTGCAGTCATGGCCCATACCACACAGATCTTCCACCTCATCCAACATGCATCTCAAACAGGGTTTATGACTGATCACTACCTTGTGTGCTCCTCACAAACTTGTCTGTTTTTCACCCCCCTTGTATGGTCCTTCCGTAGCCGGAGCCGCCACCAGTGCCGACGTTTCGACCTTCTATGACAATTCCTGATCGGCTGCTCGCGGTTCAGAACTACATGAAGGAACTACAGTATCCTGTAACATGTATGAACAGTAAACGGGACGGCATGCCCTCAAGGAAATCTGTCATGTTTATCTCAAGTCAAATCACCATGGATCCATGATTTGTAAATAATTCTTTTGATCACCAGTACATTTAACAATAACCAAGATCCTTTGGGCATTTAATCATTCATTTATTACTTCCACCAGCGAAGGTGGACAGAGATGATGTTTTCACCCCTGTGTGTGAGCAGGATATCTCAAAAGATTATTGACGGTGGACAGGTTGGGTGTGTGACAAGGACGAAGTGATTAGATTTTGGTGAAGATCTGGATCCAGATCCGAGGATTTAAAACAATTTCTAAACCGATTCTTCATCATTGAGAGATAAAGCCAAAAACGATATATAGCAAGATGTCTCAAAAGGTTATGGATGGATTATGACAAAACTTTGTGAATGAGTTGGGTCGGTGACAATAACAAACCGATGAGATTAGATTTTGGTCCAGGTCCGATTTCAGATCTGGCCTATCAGTAAACTGCTCCGCCTGGCGGAGGTATGCGCTCTACCGAATGCTAGTTTTAGTTTATTTTGATATCGAGGTCGAAGTTCAAGAAAAACGAGGTGCAATATTCTGACATGTTATACAGAAACAACTGGTTACGTGTTCGTTGTCACCCATTTTGATGTTAAGCTCATTGACCCTTCTTGGTGTCACAAAATAAATTAGAAACCACAGGTACAAGGTGAATTGGCTTGGGACCTCCATGGGACATTACTCAAAGAATAGTGTCAGGTCATTTTCATTTTCAACAATTGGAATCCCCTCACGATTTAAGAAGAGAAGAAACAAATTGAAATGGCTTTCTTCGCCGTCCAGCTGTCCCGCTGGTGAGACACGATCTCAAATGAGGAGATCTGGCTTATTGTGCCTTGAAAGCTGAAATGTGACATCTTGCTAACGATGTCGAATGAGCTCAACCAAAAATATATTTTTGTTTAAAACTTCTATTTCCAACCCGACTCGTTGTCCTCAACTGTGTAGATACAACCATACCGGGACACAGTTCTTCGAGATACGCAAGAACAGGCCCGTCACAGGGTAAGTGACTGAGGTCCTTGACCCCCTCCCACCCTCTTTATGTTCTGTTCAAATGAGAAAGGAAATTCCATTGTGAAGAAAAATTGTAAAAAAAACTCTTTTGCAACCACAATGGTTGGCATTTGGACAATCACACGACATTCACAGACAATTTATCAACAAACCTGTCTCATATAGCTGTGAGTTCAGTGATGCTTTTCTTCATTTTCCTGCTCTATGAATGGGAGTGAGGGAGGGAGGGGGGGGGGGGGCTTGGAATAACAATTAAATAATCCTGCTGCGATAGAGATTATAACAAAGGAATCTTTTCAGGATTATTTGGAAATTTTCTAAATACCTGTTCCTGCTACATTCTTTCCATCAACTGATATCAAAGAAATACTAGGAACTTGGACACAGGAGTAAGCATTTTGGCCCATCATGTATCAACACCACATCAATTCAATTTATTACTTTATTTAATGGAGAGTAGGAGAGGGTAAGAGAAGTGGGGGGTGGAAAACGGGGGAAGGTGCAGGGACATCACTCGGGTGTTTCGTTAGTGGGTTTCCAGAGGGGAAGGGGATAAAATGGGTTGTCGGTTGAAGAATGAACAAACATTGACAGCACATTCACATTCTATTGAGACCCTCTCATCGACACCAAAATCACCACACTGTACACAACCACCCATCCATACAATCATCCACCTAACACAGTCCTACCAATGTCCATTTTAAAAAAAAAAACATAGGATCAAAACCTCATAGTGGAGCTGCCACAAATATGGATATACAGACGAATACATGAGACAACACAGCAATATTAGACAAGACAAACACAGCCACTGAGCTTGGGGGAAGTTCCATCATTTCCTGGAGCACTCTGGGTACCAGCAACCTAACGACAACGGCAGCGCCTTTCTCACCGCAATCAGCGGGACATTTCTTTAAGAGGAATTTCCTCCTCCCCATGGATGCCAACCTATGGCTGTTTGTCCACGCTCTTGTCCTTTTAAGTGCCGAACATCAAGTAAGGAAGGAGTATGTATCATGTTTTAAATCTTTGGTATGACTCAGACAGGGTTTGAACCACTGACCTCCCAGACTCGGAACAGATGCTCTCACCATTACACCACTGAGTCTGGTTATCCCCAATGGTTCTACTGTAGGTACACTGGGGGAAATTAGGTATTGTGTACATCAAATTTTAAATTCAAAACATTTCAACAATCTCCCTATCCTCCTGTAAATCCCCTCTCCTCATCCTCCCAACCTCTTTCCTTTTCCATTACTTTCCCCTCTTCTCTGTTTCATTCCTCAATGTAAGTAAAATGTACATGGCCCCTTATTCTTGGTGTATTTGCTCACAGGCTGTCGTTAGATGCTAAAAGAAGTTTGGCTGCAAGTTCAGAATGATACCTTCAAATCCGAAAATAATATTCCCAAAATAAAAGGTCCATTGCTTTCGAAGCTTTGCCACCTTTACAAGAGGTCTCGTACCTATTCCCTTACAAGTATTAGTAGGCTGGCAGGATAGCCTGGTGGTACTGAGTTGTCCAGCCTGGTTTTGAATCCGGAACCCAGCTATAAACTGCCATCACGGCATTTCACACACAGGGTGAGGCATCAATGTTTGCACCGTCCAACGGAAGGACGTTGAACCGAAGGACCTGTCTGCCAGAACCGGTCGTCGGTAGACGTTAAAAATCCTCCACTGTCTTTCGCAAAGAGCAAGCGAGTTATCGCTAGGATCCTGAACAAATGACAAATTCCTGCCAATTTCAGTTGAACATCTAGGAGAGCCAACCGGTTCGTGAAAGACTTGGGCCAAGAACGAACGCTCCTTGCCCAACCCCACAAGGTGGGAACAATGGGGCCATTAAAAAGCAGTAGATATTTACAAATTCACAGTTAGCTGCAGTTTATTTTCACATCAGGCATTGATTGTACGGCAAAGGGACTGATAACTCGTAACAAGTGCCTGTGCTGGTATGACCATCTTCGATGGCAAGTCTTGACGTCAGTATCGGTTACTACGGAGAAATCATTTTCCTTACATGAATCGTTTGTACATGTGCAGTAACAGTGTGGTTTACTGTGCTGTGTTTCAGCCTGATGGAAACAGCACGT
Source organism: Eptatretus atami (assembly GCA_035128595.1). Lineage (NCBI taxonomy): Eukaryota > Metazoa > Chordata > Myxini > Myxiniformes > Myxinidae > Eptatretus > Eptatretus atami. The sequence goes on along the minus strand of CM068964.1, from coordinate 24,424,794 downwards.
GAAATGATTCGCGAGTCCCTGCCCATCAAATGCCTGGAAGCAGTCATCCTGGGAATGTATCCTTGAAAAATCGCATTATGACTTGGAAGATTTATTTCCTGCTGATACTGCATTAGACAATGGGTTGGTTGTGCTCATCAAAATTATTTGGGTTTCTTTCGCAGCGACTACTCCTGTGACATTACCAAAGCATAAACTGTCGTCAAGACGTTTGGGGGCCCAGCTATGACCACATCGTTAAGATAGAATTGTCTTCAATCCTCATAAGCTGATAGATAGCGCAGTGTCCTTGCTGTTACCCTGGGCTCTGTGCCAAAGTAGAGTCTGTCCTTTGCCCATTGCCATCTATAGATGTGGACGTGGATCGTTTGCAAATAATAAAATAAGTGACGAGGGATATTTCTTTTTGAAACCTCAGCTGTTCCCAGAGTTTTCGAAAAGTGAGCCAAACTTCTGAAATCCTCAAAACTCCCCAAGGGTCTTGAGCTATGGAGTTAAGACATTCCTTAAGTATAGAGCAATGATATCATTGTCTGGAAGTTCCTTGCCAAAGTCTCATACCTATTCCCCAAGACCGACAGCCAAACCTTTGCGAACAAGGCACTTGGAAGCTTTGCTTTCCGTCTGGACTTTTTCTTTCATGGAGAAAAGCATTGAGCTCATTCGAAAGATGATTCGGATTTAACTTTTGTCGTTTCAATGCACGTCCTTAAACTAGAATCAACTACAAGACAATTGAACAAGGAATGCAACCTGAATATTTAAAAGAACTACACAAGTAAGATGAAGAGCTATATTATTACTATCCTGCACTTTTGGAAAAAAACACAGGAGGCTATAGTAATTGGCTCCGTCTGTCTGTTCATCCACCCATCACACTATCCCTCCTAAAGCCGCTGTCACACTTGACGATTTAGCCAGCGTATGCCGATTTATGAAATTATTTCTAAAACGCTGGCACACGTCGAATACGTTACGGGTTACGTTTGTATACGTTAAGACCACGCTGAAAACACTGCCATAAGTCGTAGTACGCTGGCTTTAAACGTTGTACTTTTGGGTTGTCCTCAAATTTTTGCATGCTTGAAATTTACGACGTATGCCGGCGTATGACTCACACATTCCGCTACGCTGGCCATAAGTTGTAGGCACGTTATGCGATCGTGACACACGTTACTTGTAAGTTACTCATAAGTCGAAACACGTTGAGGTAATGCTTAGCGTACCCGAAACTTATTTCTAACCTATGAGTAACGTTTTGTAAGCACGCTACACGAACTTGTTCACACTTCGCAACACGTTACTTGAAAGTTCCTCATACGTTGAAACACGTCAAAGTAATGTTTAGGGTACCCGTGATTATTTATAACCTATGAGTAACGTGCTTGGGAATTATTTGTAAAGCATGTCCTACGCACAAATACGTATGTAGACGTATTTGACGTCTTCAGGACGACAACAGAACTTAATGAACGGTTTCTAACTTACAGATACCGTATAATGGCGTATTGGCAGCGATTAGGGGAATTGGTATATAAAAGGGGCTTCGCAGGAGGAACCCGTCTTTTTTTTAGACTTCGTGGTGAGTACGTCCATGTCATTCCGAGAGATGGAGGATACGGCAACGCTGAGACGACAATACCTACCTGTCCTCGAACATCAACATGACCTCATCGAGTTGACACTGCACCAGTTGCGTGCCAATAGAGCCGGGAGAAGAAGACGTGAATGGAGGGAAGGAACTGGGTGAGACCATGGATCAGGAGGCGACGCCATTAGGCATATATGACCCGCTCATGGTGGAACTCCGGAACGAGGACCAGCATCCTTCATCAACTTCCTGCGAATGCCCCCAGCGATGTTCGACGAGCTGCGAGCCAGAGTGGGTCCAAGGATAACCAAGCATTATTATTAAATCATTTCATAGTCCAGTGGAAGCGATTTAACTTGTTCAATGGAAACGATTTCAACTGCCGAGCACCAGCGTCCAAAAACAATAGGCGAGTGACCGCCATTTATTAAAAGTGAAGTTGCAGCCTATGAATAGAAAACCTCAGTAATCGTCGATGAACGCTGCCACGCTATGCATACGTTAGACTATCGTTGGGCATAGGTTGTGGACGCCTAAAACACGCTAATCAATCGTTGGTATAACTTATGTATAAGTTATCGAAGCTTCTGTGTTCATTACTAGTACATTATGCATTTGTCCAAGTCGTTTTGAATACTTTAAAAACTGAAACAAAAAATAGTTCATCGTGGGAATGAGAAAAAAAAATTAGCACAGATACATCGAACAATGGTGCAAAGTAGTCTCCTATTCGTGGACGCAATGAGGATCCATCATCACCACACCCTCCCCATCACGCTCACACTACTACTGACATGGACATACTACTACTACTACTACTACTACTACTACTGATACTACTGATACTACTGACATTGACATCTACTCAACATGGAGTTTGGAACACTGACGGGTTCCTCTTGTGAAGCCCATTTGTATATACCAATTCCCCTAATGCTGCCAATATGCCATTCTACGGTAGATGTAAGTTAGAAACACGTTCAGTAAGTTCTGTGGTCGTCCGGAAGACGTCAATCAAATTCGTCTACATACGACAATGTGCGTTTGAGATACGTTACACATAGGTTCAAAGCACGCTACTCATAGGTTCAAGCATGCTACTCATAGATTAAAAATTACCCCCGTGTGGGGTGATGGTCATCTCTATAATGTTTTTTACTTCATAATCGATTAACCGTTGCCAGATATCTCCTAAAATGACAGACGAGATAGGTTTTGAAAATGGCGACTTTCACAACTTTTGTGAACTCGTGACCTTGACCCTGACCTCAAATCCGGGAAAAAATATGTCGTTGGGTATCACTCATCGACCTCTACCCACATACAAATTTCATCAAGATCGGAAGTAAAAATTTTCTTTGTACCGGGAGGTGTTTTTGACCATCTTCCAGGTTACGTGGCGGCCAAACGGGACGGAAATTCAAAAATCTGTCCAGTTAGATGCAAGATATATTTTTACTATCATAATCAATAACAGTTGCCGAATATCTTGTAGAATGGCAGACTAGATAGGTTTGAAAATGGCGATTTTTATAACTTACGTGACCTCGTGACCTCGTCCCTGACCTTGAACCCGGACAAAAGTTATATCGTTGTGCAACATCATCGACCTCTACCCACATACTAAGTTTCATCAAGATCGGAAAGAAAAATTGTTGACGGACGTACGGACGGACGTACGGACGTACGGACGGACATTTGGTCCGGCTTTATTAGGTCATCTCGGTAGAGATGACCTAAAAATTAAGTTCGGGTATGCTAAACATTACTCGACGTGTTTCGACTTATGAGTAACTTACAAGTAACGTGTGTCCGACGTGTGACAACGATCGCGGAGCGTGCAGAGAACTTATGCCAGCGTATGCGGAACTTGAGCCATACGTCGAGTGCGTCATAAAATTTTCAGCATGCTTGAAATTTCACGACATACTAGACGTACCACGGAATATGACAGCGTACTTCCTCGTTTTTCAGCATGCTCCCAACGTATACACAACTTACCCATACCGTATTCGACGTGTGCCAGCGTTTTACACACATTTTTCATAGGTCGGCATACGCTGGCTAAATCGTCAAGGTGTGACTGCGATGTTGACACTTCCAATTTTCAGGCGGTTATGATTTAAATCGGCATGCAGCAGGTTTTTAACAGGCTACACCACGAGTTCGTCGGCGATACGTGCAGCGCTATGCCTAAGTTAAACTATCGTTGGTATAGGTTGTGAACGCCGACAACAGGCTAAGCATTCGTTGGTATAAGTTATCTATAACACAACGAAACGTTCTGTGCCGTTACTAATATGTTATGCATACGACCAACATGTTATGAATACGACCAAAACTATAAAAAAAAACCCTCAAAACTTCAGCGTACGCCAACGTTTTACATACATTTTTATACGTTGCCATTGCTGGCTAAAACGTCAAGGTGTGACAGCGCCTTAAATGGTTGTATAGAAATTATCAAGTTTGGAAGTTATGATCACCACATGGCACGAAGGTGCAAGAGCAGTGTCATTACCCCCCCCCCCACCCCAGGGTAGAATAAAAGGTCAAAGACCCAAAAATATAATTACAGGCACTTTTATAAATAAAACTTTGTATATGCAATAAACATTGGGGTATGCATGAAATATGTAACAATTTTTTTGATTGACCACCCCCCCCTGTTCATGCTCCAGGGGGTGGGGATTTGAGGTCACATGGGTCAAAATGGGAAAATAATTTCAACTCAATATTGGGTCTTTAAATCCTGGTGGAACCTCTTGCCATCTTTCAACTTCTTTGCTTCAGGTGGGAAGCTTGGGGATTTACAATGGCATGCCATCGACTTCGCTGTCGTTTGGACTGTGGCAAGGCACAACTTTGGTGAAATTGGCCCTTCCCGTCTTGATGGAAAAGTGAATATCACATGACTGCCGATGCCTTAAAAGACAAAAGCACCGAAGGAGTGCTTTTACATTGCTTTGTGGTTATTTCTATACCGAGGCGTCCGGAAAGTTTTCCACACACACAGTTCAGGTGACCCAGGTAAAGTCACAGGTGAGAGGTCAGCGCAGTAATTCGGAATGGAATGTGACCGAGGGTTGGTGCACAATTTCTTACTCTAGTGAAAGACATCATGGGATCTATGAAGCCCACCGAGAAATGCTAATAGACAGGATGCCCGGCTTAACATCCCTCCAGAGGACAGTGCACTCAATAATGCAATGCCCTAGGTCTGAAGCACCAATTATGACAGTGCGTAGTTGAGTCGGGAGTTTAAGCCAAACTAGACAGCTCACAGGCAAGTGTGCTTCCTGATAAATAAATAAAAAGGGGGAACAAAAAACGTTCTCCGTTTCTCATTATTCTGCTTGAACAAGCTGTGTCGACCTGAGTCTAACACCTCCTTCACACAAAAAGATAACATCCCACACCAATGTGTCAGGTGCTTTTGGTAATTGGCTCCATTTGGTTTGAGACACAGACACTGTTAAAGGGTTCCATCATGGAAGATAATAAGAAAGTAGCTCATCCACAAGCCTCGACAGTGTATGCCAAAACAAAGTATGAAGAGCTGTAGTTTTTGGATCTCTTGAGTGAGATATCTTGTTTTGGCATGATCATTCTTAACTACTAATGTTGGACCGCAGCTACCTCACCAATGGGCTCGCTGCAGTCGAACGCTTTCCACTCAGCTTCAAGTCTCAATTTCAGGGCCGATGCTTCCGACACGTGGTCCTTGGGGTGTTCCATGCCGGTCGTTTTGGGGCGCTGGGTCTCAGCCGTCGCTCAGACCTGATGCACAAGCCGCTTCAATTTCGCTCACTGACCGACCTTGTGCTGGACTTCCAGGTACATCGAGATTTATCTTTGTTCAACAAATTGGTCTTCCAGATTTTTCATGAAGTGGTACATCATAACAATATCATTGCTAATCACAAAAGGAGATCATTTAGAATAATGAAAATGATATTATTCAAAGATTGTAACATATGTTTCCTCACTACAATTGTTCTCTGTTCTAACTCCAGGCTGCGTACGAAGGTTACCTCCACGCAGTAGTACGTGTGAAAGTGGGCATGGCGGTGACACATGACCATACCAGTTTTGAGACAATCGCGTGGGAGCACCTGAGTTTGAACCCAATGCGACTATCGCCAGAAGAACTAAGAAGCCGACTCGATCGGCACGGCAGAGACCTGCGCACCAAGGTACGTGGGAAAGACAAACTTATTGGGAGTGGGTCTCCCACTCTCCCATTGCACATCCTCTTTTTTATACAATGTCAAGGCTCATATAAGAGCCAACACACAGAACATATAACAAGGGGAGCAGGAGGGATGGGAGAGGGAAGCAGAAAACAGTGGGGAATAGACACATGAGGAGATCTGTAGAAGGGAGCGCGATGGGACGGGGAACACGGGGTAAACAAGATGGACACTACAGGGACTTTCAGAAAGGAAAGTAGAGAATTTGAAGGAGGTGGGTTTGGGGTGGATTAATGGGGGTAGAAAAGATCATGGTTTTGGATGGGGGAAGATAAGAGATGGTGGTGAACAGCTGTTTTGAAGACCTGGAGGGAAGATTGGATTGAAGAGTGTGTGGAAGTTTGTTCCAAAGGTGGGAAAAAAGAGGAATGAAAGAATGAAGGTGAGCAGCGATTCGTGATTTTGGTAGTTTTACCAGAAGGGGATTGCTGGTGAACCTTGAGTGCCCTGCGGAAATATGGGCAGGACAGATAGCATACAGAGCAGCGGGGCATGGCCGGAGAGGAAACTGTAGAAGACAAAGACCACCGACCTGCCTGCGGTGAGAGAGTGAGAGACCCAAAGACTCAGCCTCATCGCAGGAGATACCAATGATCGTAAATGCCTTGGTTTCCACAGCGTGAAGCCGAAAAAGGTGAGAGGCAGGAGCACCAGCCCAGAGGGGAGAGCAGTGCTCCATCTGGCTGCGGATAAAAGCTTTGTATGTGGTGGAGCTCAGGTGTGCCAAGGATGGACTTTGCATGACAGAGGATGCCCAATCGGTGACTGGCTTTGGAAGCCAGCTTGGAAATGTGGCTTTCCCAGAAAAGATCAT
>CM068964.1:24404392-24418126 GCA_035128595.1 Eptatretus atami | reverse complement strand
GAGGCCCAAAAGTTTGAATGAAAAGACTTCTTCAAGAGGATTGTTGAGAAGGTAGTTGGGGGGTGGGGAGGGGGCGTTCCAGACAGTTCTTTTGGAGAGAATTGATTGTGCGAGATTTGTTCGGTTGAAAGACATGTTCCACGTGTTGGACTAGCTTGTGATGTTATCCAGATCTGCAGAGAGTGAAGAGGCTGCTGCTTGCTCATCTGAGGGATGACCGATGGTATGGCAGAGGGTGGAGTCATTTTCCAGTCATTAAAGGATTTTCCAGTCAGAGATCATTGATGAAAACGAGAAAAAGCACAAGGCCAGAACGCTACTTGAGGAACTCCAGCTTGGACAAGAAGAGGGGATGGGAGAATTCCATGAAGGGCCAAATGTTGACTGCGACAGGAAAAGAAGTTTGCAAGTAATGAGTGGAGATTCTCTTGGATACCATAGGAAGAGAGTTTGGTGAGCAGGGCAGGGTGCCAGACCGTATCAAAAGCACGTGATACGTCTCGGGATATGGCTCTGATCTCATGTCTGGCATCGAGGACCTCCATCCATTGTTGGGAAATCAGGAGCAGCAAGTCCAGGGTAGAGTGACCTGGTATGAATCCAAATTGATGATCGGAAATTAGGCCATTGGAGAAGAGGAAGGATTTAATGTCGGAAGCGACGATGGATTTAATAACCTTGCTGATGATTGGGAGAAGGCCGATTGGTCTGTTGTTGCAAGAATCTGCTTTTGCACCTTTTTTATGCAGGGCGGTAATGTTTGCTGATTTCCAAGAAGATGGCAAAAAACCTTGAACAAATGAGAGGGTGAATAGAACAGAGAGAGGGTGAGTAAGAGAAGCAGAGCAGGTTTTTAGGACACGTGGGCTGATGCCATCTCGACCAGTTGCAGAATCAGAGTCGAGGTTTGACAGCAAGCTCTCCACCTTGTCAAGAGAAAAGGACAGAGTCCAGGAACAGCTGGGTGCGACTGGGTAAGGTGGGTACAGAAAGCAATGGGTTTGGGACACAAGATTTAGAAGCAAACACGGAGTTTAGGCATTCAGCCTTTTCACGTGCAGCGTCAGCTGTGGGTCCATTTGAGGTAAGGGAGGGGATGGAGGGGGAACATACACCAGAAACAGACTCAACTAGACGTCACCAGGATTTAGAGGAGGGAGACAGGTTTGAGAGTTTAGACTTGAGATTAGAAAGATGTTGTTTCCTGGCTCTCCTGAGGGTGGACACACATTTGTTCCAAGCTTTATGGAAGGAACTGAGATTGCCTTCAGTTGGATTTGCTTTCCATGAGGCGAAGGCAACTTGTTTCAGGACAACTGCCTCGCCACAAGCTTCAGTGAACCATATACGGGAGGAAGGGTGTGACAACTGAAGACGAGATGGGATAAATCTATGTATGAGAGAGCGCAAGTTTCTTTGAAAGAATTCCCAGGATGAGTTGACGTCGAAGAAACTAGAAATGGGAGACCAGTCTAGAAGTTTGATGGCTGCTTTAAGTCCTTGCCAGTCGGCCTGAGTGAAATGCCAAACACGACGGTACTGAGGTGGTTCTCTAATAACAGCGAGAGATGTTTACTTTGACAAGCATGTGGTCAGATGAACCTAATGCACCATCTGCGCATCTTCACTCTTGAAAGCAATGTGGCATCGGAAGCCATTAACTAGACCATCCATCCATCCATCCACTGGGACCATACTCTGTGCAGAGCGTTGGTGCTGCTTAAGCAGTCTCCTTGGTTGTTGGGCACAATCCTGGACGGGTCGCCACTCCGACACAGTATACCAGCAAGCTGGCACTCATTTTGCCGACCTCGGTAGGATGACAGGCAGAGTCAACCCCACCTGGTATTAATTCAACAGCTGAGTGGGATTTGAACTCAGGATCCTAGGATCCCAAGCCCACCACCCTAACCATTAAGCCAACACCAGGCATATTAACTAGATGAATCAGTTCAAAGTAAGAAGCCAAATAAAACTTCCATTGTCAATCTTGTTAGTGTCGGAATTCCCTCCAAGAACATTCTGCTTGACATTTGCTTTCACTTCATGTCTGTTTGTAACGCGACCTCATCTTTTGATACCCTGCAGATGAGAAAGGGCATCTTGGGTTGGCCATCACCCTGCCGGGAGCAGCCACGAGGAAAATCCGTATCACCCCACCGTACCCTGTCTGAGAACCCGAGCAGGTCCAGTCGTGAAGACATCTCGTGAGTTTAACCTGCCTGTTCATTGGCCAGAAGCCATTTGGGCAGACCTGGACCTTGCGGACTAGGTCTCGGTCCGTTCCTTCCTGCATGTTTCAAAATTATGGAAGTTGACTCGTACCAACTGTGTTTGGAAGAACCACCTTTTAATGAAAAACCATGGATGAACCCAATCACCCCAAACTTGTATATAAAATGCATTTATTTTTCATACACAATTCAATGATTCTTAAAAGTAACTTCTCTTGCCTTTCAGGTTCTCTCCAGGAGTAAAAAAGCCTTTGGTCTCCATTGCACTCTCGCAAAGCGGTCGTTTTTCTCGCGTGTGAACCTGCACCTTCTGAGGTCTACACTTTGTGAAGGGTGCAGGGATAAACTCTCAGCTCAGATATTTAACCAATCCGTAGCTATTTATGCAACAGATTGTGCGATGGCTAAGAGACTGAAGTAAACCTTCTTCATAGGGATCCATTTTGGTGCAGAAGGACTTGGCAGTTTGAATCATGCACGTGATGGTAAAGAAACAACTGCTCGAATATGTCCGTATCAAGCGAGTCAGCCATGGTCACACATCGAATGAGTACTGCGCTAAACCTTTCTTCCTGATACTTCGAATCATGTTGACAGGCACAGATCAGATGCATGCTAGGAAGACACTGTGAGATTGAAATGTCCCGTGTAAGTGTATGTGCCAAAGGCATATCCAAGATGGTATGCTCATTGATTGCAAAAACGTGGAGATGTAGTGCATGTTTCAAGTACGTGTGTTTTTAAAGGAAATGAAAGGTAACCTGCCATTCAGCAAAGGGGGTAGCAAGAACTAGTGCATGAGGGATTGTGTCATGCCTAGTTTTCACCAGCAAGTATTAAACTAGTTCAGGCCAGAACTGTTTGGAGCTCAAACCAAACTCCATGTTTGCCATCAACGGAAACCTGAACCAGGATGATCCTGCAGGTGCTTCGGAACCAGAACACGATTCTGGCGAATAAAGACACGGCAGGTCGGGCCCGGACTAGTTCAGAACTCTGTGGAGATGAAGGCATCGTTGGGTTGGGCATGTTTAAATGTCTTAGAAGGGATATTGCAAACAGTTGCACTTGTTCTAAGGAAAGTTATTTGTATGTGAACAAAATTTTTCATAAACAATGCAATGTAGCACGGTTGAGCTTTTTTTATTTTTAAATGCACAAGGAACTTTGTTTATACTACGTGCACACCTTAAGTGTTTCTCACTTCCCCCCAAAAAATAAAAAAAGGATTTATCATACAGAAGTGTCGAGTACAAGAAACTCAAATTGGTACAAAAAGATGGTTTTAAAATGCAGTTCATGCAACGATCTGCTAAAGATTGGAAAATGCATGAATAAAAAACTGACACCGTTTTACTGTCTCTGGTGTAACAGCATTGGATCCTCATGGACCTTTTTCTTTCATTTGGCTAAAGTTATAGTTCTGATCAGTAAACACCAAAATAAGACTTTCAAACGAAGATTAAATAGAAGGAATTAAACTAGAACAGCACTCAGTAGAGGACACACCTCTGCCAGGCTGAACAGTTCACGTTTTGTATCCCACAGATAGGTCAGATCTGCATGCGGACCTCAACCAAAATCTAATCGGCTTGTTCTTGTCACCTAACCAACTTATCCACCAAGTTGTGTCATAATCCGTTCACAATGTTTTGAGATATCGTGATATATATATATATATATATATATATATATATATATATGGTATATCGTTTTTTTGGCCTAATCTCTCAATGATGAAGAATCACTTAACAGGGGTGAAAGCATAACCTCCATCCACCTTTGGTGACAAGGTAAATATTCTTATTGAAGAATGGACAGAATGCAAATGCAAACATCATGCCATACCGTGCAACTGGACACGAGATCGCTCGTTCACACCCCGTTACCGAACTACACCGTTCTCTGATCAGGCTTTAAACGGTAACAAAATGTTTGAATATCAAAGTAGGTTTGTCAACAGTCACCTCAAAGGCTAGCACAATGGAAACTATTTTTTTATTTAAAAAAAACAAAGAAAGTGAACTTTTTTTTCCCCTCCATGCCATAACGGTCAGTGCTTTTCTTACAGTTTACTGTTCATTGCGAAGTGAAATTTCAGTCTTTGTATGCAAATAAACAAATATACCGTGGAAATAGCTTCTGTATTCGGTCGGCGAAGCATCTTAACAATGTGAAGGGGCAGGCGAGAGGCTTATTGGAAGGCAAAAGAAAAAAATTCTGCACCATTTCCTTCGATGCATTGCTAGATGCCAAATATATAGTTTTCATAAATAGAGATAGTAAAGATAGATGTCAATTCTTTCACTGTTAGGGACTAACTGAATGCGCTGGGCCATATGACCAAGCAGTTACCTTCATTATATGTACAAATCTTTAACCCTGGCGAAGGAGTTGGAACGGGGTAGGTAGGGTGGTGGATAGGGTAGGAAGTCGATAGAATCTGTGACTACCATTCCAGGCGGAACTTAGCCACAAGAGGAAGGTGGTCGGACGGGGCCACGTCATTTGGCAAGCTGTTCTCAGTCCAAAGGTCTGCAACACTGAGCAACGCAAGTCGTTCCAGCAAGTGCAAACGCACACCTGTCGATTCTTTTCCTGCTGGGTAAGTGGGGATCGAAGAGGAAGTGTCATTTCTAAACAAAGCTGAATAAGAAACAGAGTGAAAACACACTTTACCAATCAAAACAAAACACCATCATAGTTATGCATACACCATCTGCCCAATTCATTGAACAGATTGTGCAGGTGTTATTAATGATCATTTTATTGAAGATATGGCAGTGGAACAGTGCCTGGAGAAGAAACCCCACTTGGGTTCGAATAGAAAATGTAATCGACGGTGACGCCAGTTTTCGAGTGGCAGGTTGTCGCCTCAGCCTTTCCTTGCGCTTGGATGAAATGTGAGTAGACGGAGCGAAAGGACATCCCGTGCCTGATGGTGTTCGGAAAGTTTTCCTCCCTGGGCGAAGATAAGGAACTGATGATTATAAGGATAAGGAAGATAAGGAATATATCTCTTGAAGGTGCAGAAATCGATTTTTTTTTCAAATCTGTGAGTAAGTTTCCATTGGCCGAATAACAAATTGTTGCATGCGATCTCAGCCCTATCCTTCCGAATACCTGGGATCATTGTGGTACCCACCTGCTTTGAAGGGAGCATCCCTCGACTTCTCCCAGCCGTTGGAGAGGAGTAGATTGTGCATTAAAATCCTGCTTTGTCTCAGCAGCTGAAGTATGTGTGGAAGAGTCACCATCAAATGTTGGTTTCCTTGTCTCCCTCTCTGAGAAGACAACATACATCTTTGTTTTGAGAAAAACTATGTTCAAGTGTATCCAATTCCCATTTGCGATAGCTGTGCAATCATATTTAAATTATCCCAACAATGTGTGGCTTCGTTATGGGAATAATAGTAGCCTGGTGTTTACTTAACGGTCAAAGTAGCTGGCTTACGATCCTAGGGTCTTGAGTTCAATCCCCTGTGGAGCCATTGAATTAACACCAGGTGGGTCGACTCAGCCTGTCATCCTTACAAGGTCGGTAAAATTGGTACCAGCTAGCTGGCAACAGGGGCATTGCATCAGCGGCACAGCCGTGCCCCCAGAAAATGATGCAGCCAAGCAGCCACAGGCTGCATATTAATAAATAAATAAATGGGAATAATAGAGGCAGTGTTGGCACCTCAAAAGTCAATGCTATGAATCACAAAGTTCAAAGGTGTTTCTTAGTAGGTCAGAGTAAGAGATAATCTTTTAAATTTAATTTCTACAAAAACAATGATAACTAGAACAGCACTTGGAAGAGGGCATACCTCTGCCAGGCTGAACAGTTTATGTTTTGTATCCCACTGAAAGGTCATATCTGCATCCGGACTTTAACCAAAATCTAATCGGCTTGTTCTTGTCACCTACCCAACTCATCCACCAAGTTTTGTCATAATCCGTTTACAATCTTTTGTGATATCATGCTATATATCGTTTTTGAGCCCATCTCTCAATGGTGAAGAAGCACTTAAGAAATTATAGGATCCAGATCCTTATTTTTTTTTTTTTGTATACCTAGACGAAGCTCGTGGAAGAGCTAGTACACTGAACGGATCAGGATGTAATAGACAAGAACAGAACACAAAACACACATGCATGGAAAAGAAAACTCTAAGGAGGAAAAACTGGAAAATTCGAAAGAGGGATTTGGGTGGGGTTATCGAGGGTACAAAAGATCATGGTTTTGCATTTTGGACGATCTGAGATGGCAGAGAACAGCTGTCAAGAAGACATGGAGGGAAGAATGAGATCGAAGAGGATGTGGAACTTGATTCCACAGGCAGGAAAAATATTAACAATTCGTCTTTGTCACACACCCAACCTGTCCACCAAATTTCGGCCGAATCTGTCCATAACTTTTTGAGACATCCTGCTCAGACAAAAAAACAGGCGTGAAACTAGAACGGCGCTCCGTAGAGTGCATACCTCTGCCAAGCTGAACAGCTTCCATTTTTTATCCCACTGATGGGTCGGATCTGCATCCCGACCTAAACGAAAATCTAATCAGCTTGTTCTCATCACCTAACCAACTCGTCCACCTCGTTTTGTCATAACCGTCCACAACCTTTTGAAATATACTATATATCGTTTTGGCCCCATCTCTCAATGGCGAAGAATCACTGAAAATTAAAATTTCATGCATCTGGATCTTCACCAAAATCGAATTGGTTTACCTTGTCACACACCAAACCTGTCCACAACCTTTTGAGATATCCTGCTCACAGACAGACATAACCTCTGTCCACCTTAGGTTGAATTGAGAAAGAAACAAAGAAATTTTTTTAATTGGTCACAGACAAGTTCAACGTTGGTATTTAAAAACTTTTAACTTTAGTATCGCGAAACATCTCATCGGTGAGGTGCCCACCATTCAGCATGTTTTTGTACACATAAAAAAACTGCATACAATTTCACAATTATAATGAGATAATTGGTTAATTACAAGAGGTGTTTCTCCAAAGTTTTTTGTCTGATTTTTTTTTTTTTGAATACAATGTCAAGGCTCATATGAAAGCTAACACACAGAACGCCAAACTAGGGAAGCTGGAGACAAGAGGGGTGGGAGAGGGAAGGAAAAAAAAAGAGTGTGGAACAGACACATGAGGAGATCTGTGGAAGGGAGAGGGATGGGGTGGGGTACACAGGGTAAACAAGATGGACACTACAGGGACTTTCAGGAAGGAAAGCAGGGAATTTGAAGGTGGGTTTGGGGTGGATTAAAGGGGGTATAAAAGATCATAGTTTTGGATGGGGGAAGATAAGAGATGGTGGTGAACAGCTGTTTTGAAGACCTGGAGGAAAGAGTGGGATTGAAGAGAGTTTGTTCCAAAGGGAAAGAAGAGGAATGAAAGAGTGAAGGTGAACAGTGATTCTTCATTTTGGTAGTTTCAGCTGGACCGGAACTAAAATCTAATCAGCTTGTTCTTGTCACCCAGCCAACATCCACCAAGTTTTGTCATAATCCGTTCACAACATTTTGAGATATGAGGTGTGTGTGTGTCGTTTTTGGGGCTATCTCTCAATGGTGAAGAAACGCTTTAACATTCTAGTAGCCGGATCCGGATACAGATCTTCACCCAAATCTAATGAATTTGTCCTCGTCATACACCCATCTCCACCAAATTTAGTCCGAATTCCTCCACAACTTTTTGAGATATCCTGTTCATAGACAAACAACCAGCCAAACAGACAGGGGTGAAAACATAACCTCAGTCCAACATATCTTTGGTAAACAAACATAACCTCTGAAAACATAATCTCGGTCCGTCAGAAATACAGGTAAAATGTGTCTAACCTTTAAGTCTCAGCAAGCCTTCCTAAGATCACATCCTCCCGACAGTTACACATCCCACAGGTCACTTTAGAAGTCCATAATCGGGTGGAAAATGGCACCTCCGATGGGAAATGAGATTTCTCTTCATGTTAGTCAAGGCTTGCTTATGACGGATTAGTAGGGAGCCACCCAACGCTGCTCGGAGAGAGGCAAGGAATACCCAGCGCTGCCCGGCTGGGCAAGCTTTTCCCAGCAGTGGTTTCGGTATGTGTTGGACGTCGAAAAGCTGTGGAATTATTGGCCTCGTGGTGGTCACCTTTTGCCTGCAAGCTGGCGGCAGCACTGTCTGACCCCACATCCCAATATACACTTTATCGGGTCCTTTCCCAATACTTCTACACTTTATAGCAACCTTGCCCACATTTTGAAGTACCTACACCCAAAATTTGGAGCCTCTAGGTGCTACGGTTCAACCATGAAAGAATAACATACAAACACACAACCATTTACAAGATTACATATTTTGAAAGAAAATTTGTTCCTAAACAATAACAAAGTAATGGCAAATACAACAGTGATCAGCTTGGTAAACCTAAAAAGGTAATAAAATTGAAGCACCATTTCATATTTTGTTAGACATTGGCCATTTACGTTCACCCTTTAGATGAACCATCACCATTATTTTCATCTATTTTTCGCCTACGTCTGGTCATGGACTTAATCAAGTATGGATGAAAAGAAAACAATTAAATAAATAAATCAGTATTTTACTAAAATCTCTCACATGAGAAATAAATATTATACGAAGGGTTATTGCGCGATTGACAAACCTTCACTCGCTTGCTCTTTGTCCCTAGGGGGCGACCTTTTGTGGTAGCGACAGCATGGTGAGATCCCCACCGATCTCGGCCAGAGTGGTGCCTCCAACACGTTCCAATTCACACCATGTAACTCTTCCTGTCCAGATACCTGTACCGTGAAGGAGCACCACATTAAATATCACTCCATCTTATCTGGACTATGCTGGACCGCACAAAAAGTGCAGGCCCTCAGTCCTGGGACTAACCAGTTTTTGCCAAAATAAAGAAGCACTGTGCGTTTATTGTCGTTCCGAGTTTTTCCGTAACATCCCTAAATATATGGTTATCCAAGCAGAGAGCCAAGCGCTTAAGCAAACATCATCTCCAGTTACAAAATCCCTATTTCCACAGGTCTTGTTCATCCCAAGACTCCGAACAGCACCAGACCTGCCAGATTGGCATCTGTCGGTAGTAGAGAGAGCCATCCCGGATGAAGCGGTACAGTGGTGAGCCTGGCACGCTGTTGAAATCTCCACAAAGCAGCACCGGGCATTGAGAATTTTCCTGGCTTGACGTCCAGTCTATCTCTGCAAGGAGCACAGCCAGCTGAGCCAGCTGCACAACAAGTATTGATATGGGATTTTGGTCAAGGACAGGTGCACACTTAAATTAAAACATAAAAGTTGATGAGTGGAGTGTTAACCAGAGTTGGTGTCAAAGCCACCCAATGCTCGCCTGTTTATACATTTATCGTTTTTAAAAGAACTCGTCTAATAATTAATATTTTTAATAAAGCATTGCATTGAAGTCTGATCCAATAATTTTAAAGCAATATATGTATTTGTATATTGTAATCAGTAACAAGAGCGCAAGTGAGCACAATATACGCCCGAACAAGAAGGTATATCGCGGGTTGAGAGACATAATGTTGTAACTGCATTTTGGCGGGGTTGAATAAAATGACTTCTCTTTCAACACCATATTTCACGGGTTGAGAGACATAATGTTGTAACTGAAAATTTCCGCATTTCCTGCAAATCGCTAATGAAAGATAAATATGGTGTTGAAAGACATGAGAGCCATTTTATTCAGTTTCGCCAGAAATGCAGTTACAATATTATGTCTCTCAACCCGCGATATACAGAATTGTGCTACATGGAAAACAGCATCCTGGTTGCCATGGCAACCACTTTAGATGAACAAACGTATGTCACTACACACCGTCTCCACAGTCTGTACCTATGTAAAATATGAAACGTGAAAGTTGAAAACTTTGGGAGTTAGAGTGCGGACAGGAACGGATGAAAAACAGCATCCTGGTTGCCATGGCAACCACTTTAGATGACGAACGTATGTCACGACACACCGTCTCCACAGTCTTTACCTATGTACCAAATATGAAACGTGAAAGTTGAAAACTTTGGGAGTTAGAGTGCAGACAGGAACGGACGGACGGACGGACGACCGGTATCACATAATACGCCCGATATATATATATATATATAATATTAATATATATATATATATATAATATATATATTATATATATATATATATCGGGCGTATAAAAAAATAGTGTGGTAGATAAAACATTAGAAAGGAAAAAATAACTTGCACCAAAAACTTTAACATTTTCACGCTCACCTGACGCTCACGCCGGGGGTATCGCTATAGCTCTCTGTTCTTCGAACAGGCGAGCTAAAAACGAGTTGCCACATTAAAACAAAAACAAAAGGAAGAATGATTAAAATAACAAACGTGGAAGCACGCATAAGTGAAAGGAACAGTAATATAAAAGATAGCAAGTTTAAAAAAAAGAAAAAAGAATGAGAGTGAAGAAGAACTGACTAAGTCACCTTAACGTCCCCTCTTCGAGGATTGTACAACAAATGGGTGTTGGCCACGCAGAACTGGAGGTCGACAAGCTGGTTTGCTTCAGGTATCCCGAGTGGACGCAGCATCACGATTCCACCAACATTGTCTCTGTTGAGCACGGCAACACCAGGGTGGAAGTACTCAACTGGTTTCCAGGATAGCAGGTCGAAGCGGGACCGCTTGAAACAAATGGCGCAGCCATCCCGTTTGTCACCCGTACGCACCTTGTACCGGCATTTATAACCTGTGGGCAAGACACGTAGGGTGGCGTTGACACTTCCATCATTTTGCTTCACTCGGGTTATTGAACTTTATAAAGGAGGATGAGGATTAAAGAAAGTAATCTTCCAAAAGAATGCTCATAATAATGGTGACCAGCACAGCATGTGCAACGGATGTAAGAAGCATTTCAAAAGGATGAAAACGTTTTGTAGCTTTCTGTACGTCTGACACTACCAAATAGACACGGAAATAGTGCAACATGCATAAAAAGATGATGTATTAAAAAAGGCATCACAACACAAGGTAAATAAAGTGCAGGTAAAGACCCTTTGGACCATCATGCCTTTTCCACATGCTAATTGTAGAGTAAAACTCAAGTGAGGAATTTGGACCGGGTGCATGCACTCAATGGCCGACTCTTTTTGAAAGGTATCCACAACCTCAATACATAGGAGAAAGCCGGTTTTACGAGCCCGTCTGAAAGAGTGCCCCAAAATGCAGCACCCCTCACTGAATCTGCACCAGAACCTTATCTAAAAACGATAAAATCCAATCCAATGCTGGATATCACACTCAGACTAGGCAGCTCAAGGACACATCACCAGATAAACTATCTGCCGCCCAGCGATGTGCAGAAAAAAAGAGAAGGTAAATAACAATGTGCAAAGGTAAAATAATGGTTTGATATAAATGTCAATAATGCTACTTTATTTTTATTTTGTTTACAGAATTGAAGGCTCATAGTGGAGCTGCAACACACACAGAAACATAGACAAATATACGAGACACAACACAGGACTGTGAGACGAGAGACACATCCACTGAGCTTGGGGGAAGATGCAACTTTCAAAATGACAAATGAATGCTAATGATGCCATTTATTCATGTGCTGTGTGCGCGTTTTCAGCATCTCAGTTCTGCTCTCCAGGCACTTTTAAACGACCGTTGATAGCGTGAATTTGTAATTCAAACAGTCTTTTTTCAGATCATTTACCATTCAGATGAGGGGCAGTTTCAAAATAGTTAACCATAATTGTTCTGTTCCTAAATGCAAATCGGACTCATGGGAATATAGGAAATATGAGAAATATCCGTGGATGAGAGGTGTGGAGTGGTACTATTTCCTGTTTGTACAAGTGAGTCACACCATTTCCTGTTTGTACAATGCCATAGAATCTGGGTAATAAGCGTATCTGTGAATATAATATGTGTATATGAAAAATAAGTGCACATAGAACTATTTGATTTAGCCATTAAAAAGTAAGCACACATAAAAAACGTCATAATAAGGCTTTGAAAACTGAAAACATTATCAACTCAAACACTGCAGTGTTTCATGTTTTATTGGAACATAAACTTTAAGTCCAAATTTCTTACACGTTTGGTACGAGTACTTACGAGTCAAGGATAATAAAAGGGCATTTTACGACCCTTTATGGTAAAGGGTCATAAAACATTTTGCGTCACGATCAAAATGGACAAGCCAGTGAAGCGTCGATCATACACCCGTGAAAGGAAGATAGAGTTTATCGCGTTTTACAACTCTTGAAAGAACCAGTAGCAGACGTGTAATAAATTTGGACTTAACACGAGTGAAGAATGAGGATATAATTGTTCAGAGTGAGAAAGGTTCAAAGAAGATAGGGAGTGGAAGACGGGCTTTTTACCCGGACATGGAAAACGAACTTGTCCTGGAGTTTGAACTGATACGTGATTGAGGACTGAAAATGTATTTAGTATTTGTTTCCGAGGTACGGATAATGGAAATTGTAATGACGTAAAAACTGACATCTATGCAGCCAATCTGAAGAACATTTATCATTTTAAGCACAGGTCATGGATTTTTGAATATGTATAAGCACATATGGAAAATAAGCACAAAAAGTATGTGGACACCCCTTGTAATTAGTGGATTCGACTATTTCAGCCACACCCATTGCTGACAGGTGTAGAAAATCAAGCACACAGCCAAGCAATCTCCATAGAGAAACATTGCAGTCGAAGGGCCGTACTGAAGAACTCAGTGACTTTCAACGTGGCACCATCATAGGATGCCACCTTTCCAACAAGTCAGTTCGTGAAATTTCTGCCCTGCTAGAGCTGCCCCGGTCAACTGTAAGTGCTGTTATTGTGAAGTGGAAACGTCTCGGAGCAACAACAGCTCAGTTGCAAAGTGGTAGGTCACACAAGCTCACAGACCAGGACCGCCGAGTGCTGAAGCACGTAGTGTGGAAAAATTGTCTGTCGTCGGTTGCAACACTCACTGAAGAGTTCCAAACTGACTCTGGAAGCAACGTCAGCACAAGCACCGTTCGTCGAGAGCTTCACGAAATGGGTTTCCATGGCCGAGCAGCCGCACACAGGCCTAAGATCACCATGTGCAATGCCAATCGTCGGCTGGAGTGGTGTAAAGCTCACAGCAATTGGACTCTGGAGCAGTTTTGGAAACACGTTCTCTGGAGTGATAAATCACGCTTAACCATTTGGCAGTATGCCGAACGAATCTGGGTTTGGTGGATGACAGGAGAACTCTACCTGCCTGAATGCATAGTGTCATCTGTAAAGTTTGGTGGAGGAGGAATAATGATCTGAGGCTGTTTTTCATGGTTCGGGCTAGGCCACTTAGTTCCAGTGAAGGGGAATCTTAACGCTACAGCATACAATGACATTCCAAACGATTCTGTGCTTCCAACTTTGTGGCACCAGTTTGGGGAAGGTACCTTCCTGTTTCAGGATAACAATGCCCCCATGCACAAAGCTAGGTCCATACAGAAATGGTTTGTCG
>CM068964.1:24383243-24398440 GCA_035128595.1 Eptatretus atami | reverse complement strand
ATATATGAAGGTTGGAGACAAGGAAAGGAAATGAAAGTAAAGAAAGGAGAGGTGAGGGGAATAAGGGAATGTATGGTTAAGTTTGTGTGCTTGGGACCGTGCATGTTAGGGGGCACGGGGTATGACAAGTCGATCTGGTTGGATTTTACCAAAGGATTACATATTGAAGAAGTTTCCACTGACCAGTAGAACCACAACTAGCCAGTAGGGAAATAAACAGGTACAATCAATCGTTTAACCTACACCTTGGCTGAAGTGCTTTGCCATCACCATCCCAAAATGTCGTCTCCTTTCGTCCACCTTCATCTTCCCGAATCACAGCATTCTCTTGGAAATCGGGGTTCAGTAGCCGAGGTCTTTTCATCGGTGGTTCCTCCATCGCGGGCACACGCAAGACTGGATGAAATTGTTCTCGTGGCGAACAGGATTCAAGTGAGACTGGGGTCCCTTCACAAGCCGAGAAGAAACGCCAAGCTGTGCTTCGAGGAGGAATCAGTTGGGTATGGCCGTTTGAGAACACCAGCGATTTGGTGGATTTTCTTGGAGGCTGCACCAAAATCTTCAGTACACGATGTCGTAGGTTCTGCATCAGTTACCTAGTTGGTTGAGTTTAAGGAAGATCAATTTTGAGCACAAGTTACAATTTGTTTGTTTTTTTTACAAATTAAATACCCAGGCAATAAAAGTGTAACACAAACAATGACTCTTGGTTCTGATTTCAGACAAAGTCTGCAAACTCTCCATCATTATGTTGATATAGCATAACACTGTCCAAAAGATGCAAAACTTACACATACTGCATTTGATGCAATGAATTATTAATCAACAAATATCACAATATTATGTAAGCCTCCACATACCACTCCCTCTCACCCATTTCAGACATACAAAGGTTCCAGAAAAAACGAGTAACCTTTAGAAATGGTACTTTACATCAATGTGAATGGTTATAACTGAAAATGGAGGCAATGTCTGCGAATCCAATCCAAGGTGCAAAATACAGGTGGAATTTCCCTTTTATTTCCCTACATATAGCTACACCAAGTGATTTGCAAAGGCAGTACAGGTGTAACTAGAATGGCACTTGGTGGAGCACATACCTAACATCAGGCTGAATAGTTTACATTTTGTATCCCACTGATAGGTCGGATCTGAATCCGGACCTTAACCAAAATCTAATCGGCTTGTTCTTGTCACCTAACCAACCCATCCACAACTTTTTGAAATATCGTGCTTGATATCGTTTTTCGCTCCATCTCTCAGTGGTGAAGAATCGCTTTTAAAAAAAAATTCTCGGATCTGGAATTCGGATCTTCACCAAAATTGAATGAATTCTTCTTTGACAAAAGCCCAATATGTCCACCAAATTTCGTCCGAATCCATCCATAACCTTTTGAAATATTGTGCAATACATCATTTTTGGCTCTATCTCTCAATGGTGAAGAATCCCTTGAAAAATTCTCAGATCCGGATCCGGATCCGGATTCGGATAGTCACCAAAATTAAGCATTGCTGTCCTCGGCCGGTCACCGACACACAAAAAAAATAATTTCAGAACGATTGTTTGAAAACTGTGGCCAAAATCATGTGACAAACAAACAGACAGACAAACAAACGCTACAGACCAACATACTTGACAAAAAAAATTTTTGGCCAAGTAACAGAGGTGAATGTCCACCTTAGGTGGCAGAGGTAAAGATGCACGACATCCTTCCCTATCATTTAGACAATGGTTCACCTCAGCTGGTCTCCTCGAGCGTTCGTCTCAGCCAAACGATGAGAGTGTGCCGTTTATAAAATTCCCTTTAAAAATAATATTTTCTTCATTCAACCGTCATCTGATGATCAAAAGCTGAAAAGCAAAAGAGACATATTAAATGGAGCATTACACAAATCTAGGTGGACTGCAAAACATTTAGAAAACAAGCACAAATCAGCTCGAGAGTAAACACGTCAAATATGTGGAGTAAAATGGATGTTTAAAGGTATATGACAGCACAACCATATCAACACACTACACTACTGTATACCCTTTGGCCCATCATACATGTGCCACATCCACTGCCCATTTACTTAATCCATCAATTTCCTTACTAAGCCTATGATTATCATTATCTTAATCCAACTTGATATCCATTTCATAATAATCTTAAATATTCGTTTTAACCTCTCGGCAGAGAATCTAGTTATCCATCCTCCCTCCCAGTACACAATGAACCGACTATACCCCTCTTGGTATTTGTGGATGGATCTTAAAGTCCACAACCTAAATGCACACAGGACAGAGGCCTGCAAGAAGCACTACATCAGGATGTTATCAGATTCGACTCCACAGAAAGGGGAAGGGAATGAAGGGGGAAAGGAGGGGGAAAGGGAAAAAAGGGAAAAGGGGGGAGGAAAATGGGGGGGAAGGAAAATGGGGGGAGAGAAAAGGAAAAGGGGGGGGAAAAGGGAAAAGTGGGGAGGGAAAAGGGAAAAGGGGGGGAAAAGGGAAAAGGGGAGGGAAAGGAGAGAAGAGGGAAAAGGGGGAGGGAAAAGGGGAGGAGGAAAGGGGGAGGGAAAAGGAAGGGGAGGGAAAAGGGAAAAGGGGAGGGAGGAAAAGGGAAAAGGGGGAGGGAAAAGGGAAAAGGGGGAGGGAAAGGGAAAAGGGGGAGGAAAAGGAAAAGGGGGGAGGGAAAAGGGAAAAGGGGGAGGGAAAAGGAAAAGGGGGAGGGAAAGGGAAAGGGGGAGGGAAAAGGGAAAAGGGGGGAGGGAAAAGGGAAAAGGGGGGAGGGAAAAGGGGAAAAGGGGGGAGGGAAAAAGGGAAAAGGGGGAGGGAAAAGGGAAAAGGGGGGAGGGAAAGGGAAAGGGGGGAGGGAAAAGGGGAAAAAGGGGGAGGGAAAGGGGAAAAAGGGGAGGGGGAAAAAGGAGGGAGGGAGGGAAAAAGGGGGAGAAGGAAAAAGGGGGAGAGGGAAAAAGGGGAGAGGGGGAAGGGAAAAGGAGGAGAGGGAAAAGGAAAAGGAAGAGAGGGAAAAGGGAAAAGGAGGAGGGAGAAAAGGAAAAGGGGAGAGGAAAATGAAAAGGGGGAGGAGGGAAAAGGGGGGAGGGGGAAAAAAGGGGAGGGAAAAAAGGGGAGGGAAAAAAGGGGAGGGAAAAAAGGGGGAGGGAAAAAAGGGGAGGGAAAAAAGGGGGAGGGAAAAAAAGGGGGGAGGAAAAAAGGGGGAGGGAAAAAAGGGTGGAGGGAAAAAAGGGTGGAGGGGAAGGGGGGAAAGGGAGGTTCAGATTACAACACCCAGTCTTCCTGGAGGTCTCCCATCCAAGTACTTAATGGAGTACTTACATCCTATTGCTATTCTGGTGTGGTTACAGCAAGGAAGAGTATTGTCGAGTCCACCGACATGTACAGAGCACACTAACCCCGTCTCGTGTTTCGACTCACCAAGGGTCGAACGTCGGTGTCACACGAAGTACCCTTCATTGTTTATAACCGCCACGTGAGGGTTAAATAGTCCATTCATCGTACCAGAGGCCACAAGGTCGCTCTTCGTCAAGGTACCACCCGGGCTCTCTATGATTTCACACAACACAGCCAGATTGACGGCCCTTCCTAATTCCTAAAGATCTGCCGGGAATCGAACTCACGACAGGATAGAGCCGAAAGGCGAAAACGCTATACACAGTACAGTACAGTACAGTACGGATGTCAAGGCTCATCTCACCAGGCAGGTCGCTCCCCTCAGTGACGCATCGGAGCTCGTATCTCGATTCGGGTTTATCTTAACGCCGAAATGGAGGACAGTACAAGTACAGTAACGCTAGGCCATTACCCATGCTATCTCGAAATGGGCCGCTTGGTGGAGCCCAAAGCCTACGAGCACTTTTCAACATTGTTGTTGAAGTTTAAAGGTTTATTAAACCTCTTGTTTTGAACCACCTTGCTCTCTTCATCTTACATTCCTTTCCGTCTAAACCGACACTTTAATTATTTTCAAACATACCCAGACTCATAACTCACCTCTAATCCTTTATCCTCCGATCCACAATATCGCTCCGTGATGCAGGATTACACCTGACGTCATATCCGGTTTACTTCTGAGATTAACGGTGAACGTAAAACGTCACACAGAGTTGACCAATCCGATGCTTTCTTAAAGTATATTTCTCGTCCTGTCAGTCCTGAATGCCTCCTGCGCCAACGTTCCATTCCCAATCAGCTTGTAAAGCGCTCACCAAGTGGCTTAAGCACTCGAGCAAGCACTCCAATGAAACGGTTCATTAGTAACGGCTGGCTTGGCAAGCGATAGCAAACTCCTCAGTAATGGAACACATCCCTGTTTTCTCATGCGCATGTTTGCCCCTTCTTACTCCTTTCATTTGACTCTTCCATGAGCATAGATCTGAGCAAGTGGGAATTCCTCTCGCTTGTCAACCCAGCCGTTCTGCATCAACCGTTTTGCAAGCCGCTTGGCAAGCGGATTAAGCGATCAGGAGAGGTGCTTGGCAAGCAGTAAGCACCCACCGATGTGAGCAAAATGGCCGCCACAGTCACATTCAATTAACTGTCGGTGGCTATTTCTTCAATTCCACCGTCACAGAGGAGGATATTGAAATGTGAAGTTCATACTGTTGTGGAAATGACTCCTAGGGATTTATAGACTCTTTAATAGTACTAGTGCGTGCCCATACGTGCGTGGCCGTACGTGGAAAAAAAAGAAAGAAAAAAAAGTTTATGACGGTGCTATGACGTCACAATTGACGTCACAATTCTTCTTCTTTGTTTGATGACGTCATAGCACCGTGTCCTGTCATTGGTTTGGTAAATAAATGGCCATAACTTGGGAACCACTTGTCCGATTAATATCAAACCTTGAAAAGGCACATCCACAGGGCCCCAGCAATATACCTGGCAAGCTTCAATTAGATCGGACCAGTGGTTGTCGAGAAACAGCGGTCACAGACAGACACACAGACACACAGAGATTGCTGGAATTATAGATAGATATAAGTCCAGTTTTTTCTGAGTGCAATACATGTTTTAGGTAGGTGTAAAATAATTAAATGTAACATCAAATATGCGTCACTATTACGTTTAGAAAGGCATTGTAAACCTTCCATAATGTCTATGTCGAGAATTATGAACCCTTTTTACCTCACATATTTAACGTTTCTATCCTCCGTTATTCGTCTTAAATGTTTCTCTTTCAAAGCGCTCGCTGGGCCTAGCACGGAGAGTTTTGGCGGGAGAATGAACAAGCGTCATCGGCGACGGTTGATTTACCTCAGAGCTCGAGGTGCTTCCCGTTACCTCAGAGCTCGAGGTGCTTCCCGTTACCTCAGAGCTCGAGGTGCTTCCCGTTACCTCAGAGCTCGAGGTGCTTCCCGTTACCTCAGAGCTCGAGGTGCTTCCCGTTACCTCAGAGCTCGAGGTGCTTCCCGTTACCTCAGAGCTCGAGGTGCTTCCCGTTACGGCAGAGTCACCCTGCTCACCAGGCTCATTGATGACCAATGGCAAGTGAGAGGGGAGGGGTGCGGATCCTCATCGAAGATGCACGTGCCCAAAATGACAAAAGACAAATGCACCAGGAGAAAGAAGAGGAGTTTGTTTTGTCTCAGGGAGCAACGGCTGCGTCACGCCTCACTTAACGAGCCGCGGCTTTCTCTTTCTCCTCAGGAGGCGGAACTGGACAACCGTGCGGAGAGAACAGACGGAGACGGACAAACGAGGGAGGCAGGTAACGATGAGGGATAGGGGAGAAAGTAAGGGATGAACAATATGGATACTGAAACCAAATTTTGGGAGGGCTGGGGAGTGGTTTAAGGGGTGTAGAAAATATCATCGTTCTGGATGAGGGATGATTTGAGATGGTCGCGAACAGCTGTCTTGAAAACCTGGAGGGAAGAATGAGATTGAAGAGAGTGGGGAGGTTTATTTCCCAGGCAGGAAAAAAGAGGAACAAATGAGTGGAAGTGAGCAGTGGTTCTGGATTTTGGCATTCACAACTAGGGGGTTACTCGTGGACCACCTGTGTCTTGCACATGGGGGGGACGACAAAGTATGGAGAGGACAGAGAGTGCAACACCAGAAAGGAGGCAGAAGAATGCAGAGACCACCGACCTGTCGGCGATGGCAAAGTGATAGGCCCATAGACTCAGCTTCATTGCGAGAGATTCCAATGATCTTGAAAGCCTTTGTTTCCATGGTGTCAAGCTGAGCAAGATGTGAGGCAGGAGAGCCAGCCCGGAAGGGAGAGTAGTACTGCATTACGCTGTGAATGTAAGTTTTGTCGGTTGATAGGAGCTCAGGCGTGCCAAGGAAGGACTTTGCACGACGGAGGATGCTCAGTGAGTGTCTGCCTTTGGCGGCCAACTTTGAAATGTGGCTTGCCCAAGATCAGAGATCATGGCTGAGAGTGAGACCCAAGAGTTTGAGTGACAACCTCTTTGAGAGGGTTGTTGAGAAAGTAGATGAGAGGATTTTCGGTACGGTCCTTTTGGAGAGAGAAATAGTGAGTGTACGGGATTTCTGAGGGTTTAAAGGCATTCCAAGTGTTTGTGATTTTTGTCAAGGTCTGAAGAGAGGGACGAGGGTGCTGCCTGTCTGTCTGAAGGACGAGGGATGTCACGGCAGAGGGTGTTGTTTCCTTGTTTGCTTCCCCCTTGCCATTTGCGCTTGTTAATACATGTACCTCATCTTGGGGGTGAATTCCGCTTAAATCCTGGCTGCTTCATTTGTATTTTTAGGCTGGTTGCAGGGTAGATGGGGTGCGATTCAAACTGCTTTAGACTGTGCCACGTGACCTCACGTTTTGCTCGGCCGAATTGATGAAAGGCACGGGCATCTATCGGAGTAACACGCGGTTAATTCCGCGGCCTCATGCATGAGCAGTGTAACGTGGCAAATTAGGAATGGGAACTTGCTCGGGGCCATGGATCTAGCTGGGCCATTGTGGTCACTTTGACGTGACCAGCGGGACTTGAGCCAGGCAACCGTAACGGACCCGCAGCTACAACATAACTTTTATTGTTACTTCTCTATTTTCATCCTGATTCTTTAAAATCTACAAACATGCAAAACCCATGCACCCCCTCCCCAAAATTCACAGTGGAAGATCCATAGATACGTTTGGTGGGGAGAGGGGGGGGCTCCCTCTTCTGACTCACCATTTATTTATTTATTTTACTCTTTACATAGTACCCTGTATGATCTGAAAAGGTTTGAAAAGATAAAGTCTGCTTGTTGAGGTCTTGTCATGGGATGGGATCTCAATATTGACTCAACATCGTCTATTCAGTCTATTACCTCCTGGTCTTGACTCGACGAAGGGCGGCCAAACAGTTTCTTCACCTTCTGTTCACCTGTGATATAAACAACTCTCTCCTGCAAGTTAATGCTACCCCCTCTTTCTGATGGTGATTGCAGAGTTGCATCCTCTGGTTGTCGTTTAAGCTGCTGTATTTCGTCTTGCAATTGTTCCACCTCGGAGGTTGGCCGATCACCATCTTTACCCAGGAATGACAGCTCCTACAACTGCCTTCTTTGTGTTCCCCTGATCCTGCCGACTCTGCTAATTGTGACCTGTGTAGCCTGTAGTAAGAGAAGCCACAACGGTGATGGACAACACAGTTTATCTTGTAATGAAGAAACAATTCCAAACATCAGGTTCACAAAGAAAAGGGCATACAAGAAGGCAGTGGTATGGTTGCCTTTCGATGATGAGAGCCTGCACAACGAGAACCCGTACATCATGTGCATTTCACACAAAAGAGCAGTAAAATGGCATCCGGCCCGACTGCTTGATCAAGTCAAATGACCCCCCACAATACAACCCAACAATATTACATTGTTATTATTTACACATTATAGGGGATACTACTTGTAATTTAATAAGGAAGAATAAGCAAGACTTATTTTACAAACAATGTCTGCTTTGCGTTTCATGTACAACTACATCACCAGTGATCTGATGTCAGTCTATCTCTTAGAAATAAGTTTTAAAACAAGAATGATGGCACTGTGGTCACAACCTGCAATAAAATCAGGTAACGAGCCCATTAGGAAACACGCATTGAAAGCACTTTTAGAAGATGATCAGCACGATTGGGAAATGCACATTTAATGCGCTATTAAAATATTAATCAACACCTCTCATCCATGTCAGCCTCCGCCATGGTTATATCAGGATGAGTTGATTCGTCACACGGTCACGGATTAATTATTTAACCCCCAACATGGGGCCGTTCAAATATGACCAAATGCTATTTTTATGGAGGCGTGTACTGTGCGTGCATATGCGCTTCATTAAACCTTACTAATAATTCGACGAATTGATTAGATTTTGGTAGAGATCGGGATCCTATAATTTTTAAAGTGAATCTTCACCATTGAGAGATAGGGCCAAAAACGATATATAAAAGTTATGGATGGATTCTGACAAAACTTGGTGGATGAGTTGGGTGTGTGACAAGGGTGAATCGAGTCGGTGTTGGTGAAGATCCGGATCCGGATACGAGAATCTTTCAATTTTTCAAGTGACTCGTCACCATTGAGAGATGGGGCCAAAAATGATACATAGCACAATATTTCAAAAAATTGTGGATGGATTATTACAAAACTTGGTGGACGAGTTGGGTAGGTGACAAGAACAAGCCAATTAGATGTTGGTGTGTGAGAAAGATGAATGGTCCGGATGCAGATCCGACTGATCAGTGCGATACTTAACGTAAACTATTCAGCTTGGTGGTAGTATTGTTGCGGTTCGAAAACCGCATGCATATAACAGATAGGTGTCCCAAGATAGTTATCCCATTAGTGTACGTGTAGTTAGTTCCCTACCTTTTGTCTAGCGGGACAGCAGGGAGTGTGTTGCGATGGGCTATTAGTTAGGTTTATTAAATCATTTTCCCCTCCATTCCACTTCCCACTCTTCCTCTTTTCACTCCTGAGGTAAATCTGCCTCGCTTGCCCCTCGTCTCGCTTACCACAGCGTGACGATCCATGGTGCCTTCTGCCCCGCTTGCCCCTCGTCTCGCTTACCACAGCGAGTCACGCAGTAAGGTGGGCGGGCTGCACCACCGTCTACCCGAGGCCAGACATGTGCGGCGTGTCACGTACGCTTTTGCACCCAGGTGGGCGGGCTATACCGGCGTCTGGCCGAAGCCCGGCCCAGGATGGCGGACCACGTGAGGGGTCGGGGCCAGTCAGAATGCCGACTCAGGCAATGACGTCGGATTCGGCATGGCCCCTCCCCCCGAGCTCTATAAAACATGGAGAAGTCCTCCGTGAGGGTTGTTATGTGAGGGTGTGTGTGTGTTTCACGCTGTGTCTCCTGTCCTCGACTCCGCCCACGTCTCGCCTCGACGAACCGCCTCCTGCCTGGTCCCGCATACTGCTCCACCCTCGCCCTCTGGACTCCTCCCTTCTCCACTCAAGCTCCTCCTGCTTCGGAACACGATCTCCACATGTGCCGCTGTGGCCAGAACAACGCGGCTATTGTCAGGTGCCGCACCACGAGCATCCTTCCCCCCGAAACACCCAGTACCGAAAACTATAACCTCAACCCCCTCCCTCCCTGGCTGCAAAAGTCCTTTTTTCAATGGGGTTTCTTCTTTTTCTGTGTGTGTGTCTGAGTGTGCTGGCAAAGCCTGGTGTTGGCTTAGTGGTTAGGGTGGGGCTTGGGATCCTAGGGTCCTGAGTTCAAGCCCTGTTGGGCTGCTGAATTAATACACCAGGAGGTTGACTCAGCCTGTCATCCTTCCAAGGTCGGCAAAATGAGTACCAGTGCACTGGTAAGGGGGACACTGCATCAGCGGCATAGCCACGTCCCAACCAATGATGCAACCAGCAGCCACAGGCTGCACTCGATAGAGAGAGAGAGAGAGAGAGAGAGAGAGAGAGAGAGAGAGAGAGAAGAGAGAGAGAGAGAGAGAGAGAGAGAGAGAGAGAGAGAGAGAGAGAGAGTGTGCTGGCGCCTGTCTGTTAAGTAAGCCTGTGGAAGATATTTTATTGTTGTTACTGTGAATAATGTCGTGTCAAGTCTGCACTGTGTCTGCTTTAGTAAGTTGCTTGTATAATTGTCACACCCCCCCCACACCCTCTCCTCTTTCCCTGTGTTACATACCCAATAAACCTTTGTGTGCCACATGCTTTTCCTCGCATGCTGTAAATAAATAATTGTTGTAGAAATGTTCCCAGCTCGCCTTTGTCTTTTCTCTCATTGGTCCAGCATTGTTTGAATCCAGGTTTAGCCGGGTCTTTATTCCCAAAGTCCGTTCCTTCTCGCCGGTACGTCCTTGGCAGTGTCGCTCGGCTGCATCCGATCCGGAAAGGTGATCCGATCCGGAAGAGTGATCCGGTTCGGACAAGGCGTACTGAGGGCGTGGTTCCCCGGTGGTTAAACCGTATGGTTATTAGGTAACCCGATTCCATAGGCGGGAGGACCCTAGTTCACGCGGTTGACTTATTGGCGTCCACGGTCGGTTAAGCGACCCGCCGTGTCACAGAATTATCCATGAGCGATGGCCTACAATTCCGGGGAGTCTGGTGAGAATCGACGTAGCTTCCCCCACCTAGTGGTCTTCTCACCCGACCCCGCCGGCCCGCAACAGTATGTATGCGCTCCACCGAGTGCTATTCTCGTTTTTTCTGTGTTTATCTGTTTGTCTCTCTGTAAGCATGATATCTCAAAAAGTTATTTACAAATCTGGATGAAACTTGGTGGACAGGTTGAGTGTGTGACAAGGACAAATTGATTTGATTTTGGTGAAGATCTGGATCTGGATACCATAAAAAAAATTTTATTTTTTTAAATTTTCAACTGATTTTTCACCATTGAAAGATGAGTTGATTAGATGACAAGAACAAGCCGATTAGGTTTGGTTCAGGTCCGATGGGTGCAGTGGGATAGCCCATCAATGGGATAGAACACGTAAACTGTTCAGCCTTAGCGGTGGTGTGTGCTCTACCGAGTGCTGTTTGAGTTTTTCTTAAGTTAAGCATGTAGCCTCATTCGTTTCTGTGTACATTTTTTTGTGGTAGTCAATGTAAACATCTGCATATATTAATCGAGGAAATTCCATATTTTTGTGCTTGCACTGCTTGAGGATTGATCCCTTTAAGCAGAATGACTTCACACTGGCATGTGGTGCCTTGCTTTATCTCCTGCTGTATAAACTTCTGTGGTCATTAGTCAGGTGTCAACTTGGTTACAGTGAACCACTCAGGTGGTGTGTCATGTGCAGATGCAGGCAGGATACCTGGGTCACACCAGGTTTATCCAATGTAATTGTAATGCAGTTGGGATACTTGGGTAATAACTATATTATAGAATCATCCAGTTGCTGCTGAATGTTGGAAAAATACACCATTGATTCAAATTCATGGGGACTTGGGAACATAACCAAGGCCCTCCAAGCGCTGAATGTTTCGAAAGACCAATTGCTTTTATATCACCTTAGATGGATTCCCATGATGTGATGATAATAAAAAGGGGTCTTACTGTCTTCTTTTCCATGACTATTTAAGGCATTAATGTGTCCTTTGGCATTACATGGGTTTGGGCTCCGCATTAAGCTCCAGTGAAATTCCAATCAGCAATCACACTGGTTCGTTGGTTCATCTTGTGTTCCATGTGTTCACCACCGTTTCACTGATCTCGCACACTATCTGTATTAATTGCTATTGAGCCGTCTCAGATGGGATACAGCGCCTTGTCTTCTGGTTCAGGCTGTGGAATGAGCGAGATGTGTTCCACACTACCCCTATTACATTTGATGGGGTGAAAGGTAGAGTATAAAAGGAAATGTTTCAATAGGTTTGATCAACTGAAGGTTGACAAAGGTATTGTTATGTGGAAGTGGGGGGAGGGGGGTTCCATAGTAAGATTGTGGTAAGAATAGTATGGGCCGTATGTCCGCGTAGGTTAGATTATTCTTGTAACAGGGAAAATGTCAGAGTAAGTCGTGTTGTAAAACGTGCACAGAGGAGGCAGTGAGGGTTAACTTTAAGACAGTGGAGGGTAAGTTTGTTGTGTAAAACCTCCTGTAAATCAGGCGAGGCCGAGTGAGGTCTTGTATACCAAGTGAGGTAAGTTTGTTGTATAAAACCTCCTGTAAATCAGGCGAGGCCGAGTGAGGTCTTGTATACCCGAGTGAGGGTAAGTTTGTTGTATAAAACCTCCTGTAAATCAGGCGAGGCCGAGTGAGGTCTTGTATACCCGAGTGAGGGTAAGTTTGTTGTTAAAACCTCCTGTAAATCAGGCGAGGCTGAGTGAAGTCTTGTATACCCGAGTGAGGGTAAGTTTGTTGTGTAAAACCTCCAGTAAATCAGGCGAGGCCGAGTGAGGTCTTGTATACCCGAGTGAGGGTAAGTTTGTTGTATAAAACCTCCTGTAAATCAGGCGAGGCCGAGTGAGGTCTTGTTAATACCCGAGTGAGGGTAAGTTTGTTGTGTAAAACCTCCAGTAAATCAGGCGAGGCCAAGTGAGGCATTTAACACCAAAGGCACACTGGAAAGCACATTGCGCTGTCGGAGGAATGACTCTTACATACTGTTTGGCCGGAAGACTGTGCCACCCATTGCGGCTAGGTCTGCTGTGGAACGCTGGAGGAAGGCGGAACACTTTTGTTTTGAGCTGTCCCACAGGGCGGGATGACCTGGAAGATGACCCCACCCACAAGCAGCGGGTGGCCAATAACAGGGAATCGCACCTGCATGGGGGTGGTCCGAAGGTAGTGGCCACCCTCTGCGAGGGAGTAGAAAGTTGCACACGATGATGTCAACACATTGCTCTCTCTTTGCTTTGGCCTCCGAAGAAGAGACATCCCTCTCATCTTGCCTCCCTCATCACCATTTCCACAGCTGCATCGCTCCCTGAGCTGCACATCGTCTGTGCAGTGCCAACCCGCACAACCACGCCATTGTGATGGAACCCCAATCAGCTCCTGCCAGTAACAAGCCCTCACCTGTCCCCATTGTTCAATGTGTCCGAGTCTGGTAAACGGCGGCATTAAGAGGTTAGGCTTTATTTCCTAAACTTGGTGAACACGTTGGGTGTGTGACAAGTATGAATTGATTAGATTTTGGTGATGCTTCGGATCCGGGAATTTTTTTTCATGCTTCTTCACCCTTGAGAGATGGGGCCAAAAACGATATATATCATGATATTTCAAAAAGTTGTGGACATGTTAGGACAAAACTTGGTGAATGAGTTGTGTCGTTGACAAGAACAAGCTGATTAGATTTAGGTTAAAGTACGGATTCAGATCCATCCTATCCGTTGGATAGAAAATGTAAAGTGTTAAGCCTGGAGGAGATATGCATTTTACCGAGTGCCATTCTAGTTGACAAATGTATCATCTCCTTCACGATAGCTAGCACACATACATTCACAAGAGGATTTCCAATGTTCATCCAACGTTTGCAACGGGCAAAAGCGACATCTATTTGCTAACATTTGTCCAATGATGGGGTTAAAGTGTTGGGGTATTGCAGCATTTTGGGCAAATGGCAGGATATTGATGTTGGAGCAATGTCAACGTCTTCAGCCAGACTGTTGTACCAACACTGGGCTAAGCCAAATTTAAATCAAGCATGTTACAGCAGGATTAATATCACAGTAAAGTAGAGCACATACCTCCTCCAGGCTAAACAGTTTACGTTTTGTATCCCACTGATAAGCTGGATCTGCATCTAGACCTCAACCAAAATCTAATCGGCCTATTCTTGTCACCTAACCAACTCATCCACCTAGTTTTGTCATTACCTGTCCACGACTTTTTGAAATATCATGCTGTGTATCGTTTTTGGCCCTATCTCTCAATGGTGAAGGGAATCACTTAAGGAATTTTTTTTAACTCTTGGATACATATGCGGATCCGGATATTCACCAAGATTGAATCAACTCGGCCTCGTCACACATCCAACCCGTCCACCAAGTTTCATCCAAATCCATCCACAACTTTTTGAAATATCATGCTCACAGACAAACAACCAGACGGGGGAGAAAAAATAACCTCTGTCCACTTTCGGTGGCGGAGGTAATATGTAAAAACTTTGTAATTTAATAGGACAACTTTGTAATGCTTGTACTCATTGTTAGGGTTAATTTCGAGTGTAGGTATTCTGCCCCAATACTTTTCACAAGACAGTACTGTACATTATTGTGTTTTCACATTATGTATACATCATGACACCAAAATGCAAATCCCATCATCAAACAGGACGTTTCATCAATCCTGATATAAATACCATTAGTCACACGTCCACTTGGAATTATTCCTCCATTCCTGTCGTTAGTCATCCGTGAAGAATCCAATTATCATCTTGGCCATTCATGTGCTTTTTATTATTTATATATTCATCGTAGATCAAATACATTTGCATGTCAAGTATCCTGGATGTATTTTATTCGGTCCAGTCTGTTCAAGCCAATTCCCAATTACCATATTTATGGATATAATTATTTTCTAATCTCAATAAAAAAAACAGCCCATTAATACACAACAAACACTATAAGTTCCAGCTTTATGTTTGATTTTGTTTGCGATTCGAGAGATGTTTATCCTCCAATTTTAAATTTTCAATATATCTACCTGGCACGAACGACCAGGAAAAGGAGAGAGAGAGTGAGAAAGAGATGAGAGAGAGAGAGAGAGGAGAGAGAGAGAGACACACAGACACAGAGAAAGACATTTGACATTTTGTTCCTCTTTGATTTACAGAGATCCTTGTGCACAAGGAAATCATAAACCAAAGGCAAACATTGTACAAAGTTAAAATGAGAAAAGAGGTCATACATGAACAAGGCAAAATCATAAATTAACTCTCAGGACACCATCAACAAGTTCACATAAGGATTCCTCACACACCACTTCTGTGAAAACAACGTAAAATCACTAAGTTGAAATTCAAAGTGCAAACGTGATGTGACAAAGGCTTTAAAAAGATGAACTACATCATCATCAGGATTGTCGGTATTTTGTATCCTTGACAGGTATATAGCGAGTTTAGCCTCGGAAGACAAACAATTTGCTAAAAGACACTCATTTTTGCATCGGTAAGAGATACTAAAACCGAAGATAAAAACACAATGTTTAAAAACAAGGCTTAGCCCTCTGAGTACATGTGATAAGATCATAAAAAGGGGGGCCAGTCTTGGGCACTCAATAAAAATGTGGAAAATATTTTCAGTAACACCACAGAAAGGACACAATTCCGTGTT
>CM068964.1:24359332-24374807 GCA_035128595.1 Eptatretus atami | reverse complement strand
TAAAAAGGAGAGAGATCACAGCACGACTTCCGGATAGTGATGACTCTACTGTATTCTAATAATTTCTCGATTTCTTCATGCCGCATTTATAGATAAACACAATGCCCCAATCCAATCGTCATTTACAAGAGCGAAGGAACGCCTGTATGGTTGTTTGAAAGTTGTTTTTTTTTTTTTGCACGTATGGCCACGCACGTACGGGCACGCGAGAGCGAAGGAACGGCCTGTGTGGTTGTTGTTTCTGGTAGCGGTTTGAAAGTGTTTTTTTTTGTTTTTTTTTTTGCACTTACGGCCTCGCACGTACGGGCATGTACTAGTTATTTTAAATATCTCTTGGTGTGATCAATTGTGATTATTTCCCACCAGAGAACGTTAACACGGTGTAACCGTGGCTTTGAGTTCATTGATTTTGCTCATTCCTTGTGAGTTAGATTTGGAGCCCGTTCCTCATTTTCACCTGGTTTTCTTTCATTCGTAGTTATGAAAAACAGGAGTTGTCACATATCTTAGAGATATATGTTTGTAAGTTGACCCCCCCTTTCGCAGTGCTGCCATACAAAATGACTTGCCATGTTCGACAATCCTGAAGCAAGTTCATTTAGATCTTGGACTGTCAATTCTGCTTGTGGCAACAATCGAGAACTCATCAAGGTGACTCCTGTGGATGAAACAAACTCCCAGCTATATCGGATCATGCCACAAATCCCTTCTGATTCTGGGTTCATGCATAAAACATGAAGTTTCATTTAGTTCCAACTTTTACAAAACTCCAAGAGACTTTAACGAGGCACCCAAAAGTCTCGATAATCCAAGTGACATAAACAAAACTAGTAACAAATGACGTCACTTCAAACATTTTGTACGATTGATATCATCTGGAATTTCGACTTCAAAGTGTGCACTCGATGTGGCTTGAGTGGCTTTATTCAAGATTCTTGGGGAAAATGCGAGGAGCATAGAAAAGGCCCCTTTATATGGTATGTGTCATGTGGCAAACAATGGAAAAGAAGGGACATTGCATAGCTTGTAGAAAATGCCAAACAATAGAAAATAAGGCACTTTCCAAGGCTTGTGGGAAATGCCAGATGATAGAAAATAAGGCACATTCAAAAAATCTCGTGTGCATGCTGTACTACCCTTGTGTTCTTTGGAGGAACCAAGAAATGCTCTAGAAAAGTTTATATAAAGAGGTGCCAATTTTTTAAACAAATTAATCACACACATGCATGCACATTATTTATGTAATGACGGGTTTTAACCTACACAGTACCTATAGAAAGTCTACACCCCCTTCAAAATTTTCACCTTTTGTTGCCTTATAGCCTGAAATATAGTTGCATTTAAATCAGATTTTTTACCACTTTTACACATCGAAACCACAACATCCAAGTGAAAACAAATTCTCAAATTGCAGAAATTAATACAAGCTCAAATGAGCTAAGATCCTCGTCCTCTTAATGATGACGTCATAAAAAACAATATGACGTCATTGTGATGTATCAGGTTTGCGATAAATTATCTGTGCTAATGCCCGGTCTTGATTCCCGCAAACAAAATTCAAACAGCTTGCCTAGTTTCGGAGATAATGGTATAGGCGATTTCCATTAGCGGTATATTATGACGTCAACTTTTTTTCGGAAGAATTTCCAAAATCGGAGATGGTTACTGCCTCCGCGTGGGCTCTTCTGCATATACATGGCAAGTTTCACGAAGATCGATGAAAACTCTGGGTTGTGGAAACAAAAAATGTCCAAAAAAAGGAATGACTTCATAAAAATTGATATGACGTCATAGTGATGTATCATATGTGCGGTAATTCATCTCTGCTAATGCCTGTTCGATTCCGCAAACAGAATTCAAAAAGCTTGCCTAGTTTCGGAGATAATTTTTTAGGCGATTTCCATTAGCGGAGATATTTTGACGTCATAATTTTTTTCTAGGAGAGTTTTTCAAAATCGGAGATGTTACTGTCTGTGCAAGGTATTTTATATATTGCCAGTTTCAGGGAGTCGATGAAACTGGAGGCTGTGAACAAATAAGTCCACAAGAAGAAGATGAAGAACAACAACGTGAGTAAGACTTAGAGATCCTCACCGAGCATTAAAAATAAAGAATGCTTGGTTGGAAAGTGTCCACCCCTTAAAATAGCAATTGTAATTAGCTCAGGTGTAACCAATCACCTTAAAATCAACACCAGGTTAATTATCCTCCACCTGTGTTAAATTGTAGTGATTCTGATTATTTCAGGATAAAATCAGCTGTTCCTGTAGGTTTCTTCAGCTGGGTTGTGCATTTCACAACAAAGACTCAACCATGAGCCCCAAGGAGCTTTCAAAAGACCTCCGGGATAAAGTTGTAGAAGGGCACAGATCAGTGGATGGGTATAAAAATATTTCAAAGGCCTTGAATATCCTTTGGAATACAGTCAAGACAATCATTAAGAAGTTGAAGGCATATGGTACCACCAAGACCTTGCCTAGATCAGGCCATCCCTCGAAACTGGATGACCAATCAAGGAGGAGATTGATCAGAGGCCACCAAGAGGCCAATGGTAACTTTGAAAGAGCTACATGCCTTTATGGCAAAGACTTGTCACAGTGTGCATGTGACAACAATATCCCAAGCACTCCACAAGTCTGGCCTGTATGGTAGGGTGGCAAGAACAAAGCCATGACTCAAAAAAGCTCAATTTGAGTCCTGTTTGAGGTATGCAAAAAACCACTCTGGAGATTATGAAGCCACGTGGCAAAAAGTTTTGTGGTCTGACAAAACTAAGATGGAACTTTTTGGCCTAAATGCAAAACGTTACATTTGGCACAAACCCAACACAGCATATCACCCAAAGAACACCATCCCTACTGTGAAGCATGGTGGTGGCAGCATCATGTTATGGGGATGTTTCTCATCAGCAAGGCCTGAGGCAGTTGTCAGGATAGAAGGGAAAATGGATGGAGCAAAATACAGAAAAATCCCAGAAGAAAACCTGCTGACTGCCTGCTGCAAGAAAGCGGAAATTGGGACGGAAGTTCACCTTTCAGCATGACAATGACCCAAAGCACAAAGCCAAGGCTACACTGGAGTGGCTAAAGAACAAAAAAAAAATGTCCTTGAGTGGCCCAGTCAGAGCCCCGACCTAAATCCAATCGAAAATCTGTGGCTGGACTTGAAGATTGCTGTACATCAATGTTCATCACGCAACTTGACTGAGCTTGAAAATTTTTGTAAAGTAGAATGGGCAAATATTGCCTAATCAAGGTGTGCAAAGTTGATGGAGATGTATCCCAACAGACTCACAACTGTAATTGCTGTCATAGGTGCTTCCACCAAGTATTAACTCGGGAGGGTGGACACTTATCCAACCAAGATATTGTTGCGGACCCAGGGTCGGGGCGAGAAGACCACGAGGGGAGGAAGCTACCTTGGGTTCCCACCAGACTCTCCGGAATGGCAGGCCGTCGCACACGGATAATTCCGTGATCGGGTCGCTAATCGACCCTGAACACCAATAACCCAACCAAGTGACTTAGAGTCCTCCGTCTAATGGAAATCGGTTACCTAAAATTGTCACGTGACCTAATTACCGGGGGACACGCCCTCGGTACGCCTTGTTCAAACCGGATCACCTTACCGGATCAGATGCAGCTGAGCGTAACTGCCAAGGACATACCGGCTAGAAAACAGATTGTTGGGGGATAACGTCCCGGCTAGGCTAGGATACGGATCATGCTGGACCAATGAAGGAAAAGACAAAAACGAGCTGGGAACATTTCTATACAAAGCATTTATTTACAATTAGTGAAGAAAGGTCTGTGGAACAGTAAATGGGGTTCATTATTATGTACAGCAGAGGATAGCAAGGAATTCGTGGGGTACGACAAAAGGCAAGCAATTTACAAAAGCAGACAAAGAGCAGACTTATCCTGTTATATCTTTTACAATCTTAATTTATGCTACGACAGGCGCCATCACATACACACACACACAGACCCGATGAAGATTAGATAGCCAGAAGGAAGGAGAGCAGATGAGAACTAACGGCCTCTCAATACCTAGCACGGTCGGCTGACCAACGCAACCCAGTATGCTTTGGGGGACGCTCCGCTTGAGCGATCCCACCGTAAGAGTCGGTGCGTTATCTCCTGCTTAATCACTTTGACGGGGCTCGTGGAAATGTGTGCTCCGCACTGGTCCGGAAGAACGTCTGTCACACACCAACCCCAAGTGCAGATGCAGTGACAGGCAGACAACGAGGTGCAGTGAAGAGAGGGCGGAGCAGAGAGGCGGAGAAGTGGGCACGGCAAACAGGTGGAGACGAGTGTGAGGCAGGCAGGTGAGGAAGTGTCAGAGAGAGAGAGCGAGAGAGAGAGAGGAGAGCGAGAAGGAGAGAGAGCAGGGGAGAGGCGGGACGGCTTCGCGATCCGCCTTTTATGAGCCCGGGCCAAGGTGGGGGGCGACGACCCGAATGACGCGCCGTCATCCAAATCTGCCCTTCCATTGGATCCCGCCTGCCCTGCCAGCGCCCTGGAGCGGAAGCGCCTCATTCGCACATCGGCGTGACAGCCCGGAGCCCTGCACCTAA
This sequence comes from Eptatretus atami, assembly GCA_035128595.1. Classification (NCBI taxonomy): domain Eukaryota; kingdom Metazoa; phylum Chordata; class Myxini; order Myxiniformes; family Myxinidae; genus Eptatretus; species Eptatretus atami. The sequence continues at coordinate 24,370,228 of CM068964.1, read as the reverse complement.
CTCTCAGGCCTGTTCTGGCAACTGGACGAGGGTTGTGTCGGTCCCGCATGCCCATTTGGGGCACCCCGGCGAGCTGTGGTTGGTGCTGTTAACGTGCTTAGCCCTTCCCCGTGCCACACGGTCCGAGTGGCCTGGTCCGCGCGCACCCCGTTTGGTGGCAAATTGCATCGATGCAGAGGTGCGTGAGGCACGGGGTGATTTTTCCTGCGTGCGGGAGATGTTGGTGGTCGAGGTGGTGAGCTTGTGGTGAGCGAAGGTGGAGCAAGGTGAGACACCGTTATAAATTGGTGCGCAGATTCGAATGAAAGGGCACGCCATGCGTGTCCTGTACAGTGTTGGTGGTGATTCTCTCATAGGGTGGCTGCCTGGGTGCGGTGCCTGCTTCAATTTGTATCGTGGATAAAAGGAAAGGGTTGGAATGAAAATCAGGATTGAATGGAAGATAGAGATATAATTAGACCTACCTATAAGACCCACGCAACACACTTCGTTCCGTTAACCCATTAGACATGAGAGGAAGGTCTGACTGCACGAAGACTAACGAGATAACTGACTGGGGATCACTGTATGTTGGGTGCCATTGCCTTAGAGGCATGCAGTTTTGCAGAACCACAACAATATTCTAGTTTTGTATTTTTAATTAATTTTCTGAAACTTGTAGAATTTCTTTTTCACTTCGAAGTTTTGGGTTACAATGTGTAAATAAAGGTGGAAAAAGTCTGATTTAATGCAAAGCAAGGTGTGATGCATCAAGCTAAGCAAAGTTGACAAGGTACCTTGAATTTTTCAATTGTAATGCCACCGGCACCACACACATCATAGTACAGTCAAAATGTCGGATGACTCTCACAAATTGCAACAAAAGCAAACTCAACAGATTTTGATTCCTGGTATGTCCTCAGTGACAGAAAAAAGTCCTAAGGGATCCTCCGGGGGAAAGTCCTGAAATCATGGGAAATCCAATATGGCCGCCACCCGGCTCGGGGAAAATGAGAAATTGTAAAGATTGATATTTAATATGTAAATATATGTTTTTCTGCATTCTAATTATTTCTAGTTTGTCAGTATATTGATATACAAGAATAATTATAAAAAGTGGAAATGTATTGGGGTTAAAAATAAAAAATTATAGACTTTTTTTGTCCCAAAAAAAAAATATATATTTACCTGATACTAATTTGGCTCCTGGACCAAAAAAAAAAAGAACGTTTTGAGACACAGATGAAATCAAGTCTATGGCAATACAATATAATTATGTAAATCATTGAAACATGACAAAATTCACAATTCCATCGGGGCAATCACCTCTGCCTGACGAAGGTTTCGAATGAAAATGAAAATTTGCATTAAACTCAGAAACTACACCGTTATAACTTACTATAATGTGAAAAATCAAGCGTATTAAAGTTAGAAACTTCGACAATGTCATCATCATCCTCATCATTGTCACATGGAGTGTTTGTGCAGCCAGAGCCCCTGCAGTTTCCACAGCTGGAGTGCACTCAATGTTGTGCTTTTTGCATGTGCATCTACTGGTTGCTACATTCAGGCCTGGCAGTTGCACCTAATGACACATGACATCTTTTTCAGGAGCTGGAGCTATTGATGTCTGAAGTGGCACAAAACCCTCGTCACACTTCTTTGCCAACCCATTCTGTTGGAAGAAGTTCAGTTGGCACATCCCTTCCATTCTCTGGACTTGCAGATACACGCGCAGGCTGTGATACCTTTGCTGTTTGATGTTGGGTACGTCTGTGGTTGCACGTGAGAGGAGCTTCCAAGCCACCTGTCCCAGTACCGCTGATACCGGGAGTGTCCAGGGGTGTCGGGTTGATTTCCATTGTAGATTATCACCAATGTTTTTTTCCTGCATCTGCCACATCACATACGGAAGCTGGATTATGTATCAAAAACCTTGGCCGCTCACGGGAATGTGTTGTTTGCTTGAACTTTGAGGGAAGCTCCCTTTCCATCGCATTGAAGACGAGATGTCGTGTCACACCCAAGAAACTGCATGTAGAAACAGTATGTGCTTGCATATGTTCTGTACCAATTATTTTTCTTTGTACCTTGATGTTCCAGATGCGAGGCTTCTCGTGTTCTTCTTTGGCTCGGGACAAAAGAAGGAGTCATGGAATTCTAAGATTGCATGGTAGCATAGGAGGACGAGGAGGTCTGTGTCATCACCACTAACACAGTGTTGGTGACAGTAGCAGACTGCACGGCCTTCAGTACAATCAGGGATTCAGCATCCCCTGAGGCATGGTGTGTCTCACAGTTCTTCTTCTGAAGCTCTTCACTCAACATAAAAATGAATCGCTGTTTATTTCTGCCTATTGGCAAGAAAATGTTCTTCTTCATTGTGAGACGCATGTCAGCTGTAAATGTCCACAGAGTGCCAGCATTCCCTTTTAGACCCGTTCTGGTGTGTCATGTCCTTCGTCGTTGGTACTTTCATAACCATTCCAAACACGACTATGGCATCTCCGTACTTCTTCGTTACATAATCAGTTGTACTGGTGGCAATATGTCTCTGTATGTAGATCCACGAGACCATGAATGCGTTGAACAAGTGCCCCGCCATCCAAAACATACTGTTGCCCATCATTGAGGATATTCGGCGGACATCGATGCAAGAAGATCCCAGATGGCATCAGCAAAGACTGGCTGTTGTGTGCTTCGCGGGAGCTGAAGAGAGGAATAAAAGAGGGCTGGTGGATAGCTGCCAGTTCATTATTGAAGGGCCGACTCCAGTTCTCTGCTGTCTGTGCAACAGTGATCAGTCTCTGGAGAGGGAGTTGTGGGGTCAACCTGCACTTGCTCTCCATCAATCTTGACAGATGACGTCTTGCCGAGGGTGACAACTTGGTCTTTCCTCTTAAATGTGTACTCGGCAGGGTGTTTTCCCATCCATAGATTTCAATATTTTGGCTCCTACAGCATGTGCTTGTATCGACGTTGACGCGTGGGGTGTGCATGAACTCCAGTGGCAATGTTCCTCAGACGTGGATCACTACTGAACGGATTTCCGTTCCTGTAAATACTGAAGAGCTGATTAGTGTGTCCTTCCAGTCACGAGATTGTCTTGCCTTGGTCATGTCCTTCTTCTGCTCTCCAGTGTTGTAGTTCACACTGTGAGCTCCTGCATGTGCTGATTTATTTCTGCACAGGCAGGCATTGATAGTAGCCATACCAGCCGTTGTTGCTCTGTCATTCCTCGCCCTCGTGTGAGCCCCGCTGGTCTTCAAACTTCTCATCAGAACTTGTTCGATGATATCAGGTCAGATGAAAGACCTGCCCACAGGCGATCACTTGCTCGAACCACATGGAACCCCTCATTCAAACGTTGTTGGACATTGGATGTTTGAGTTTTGAGGTGGACATCTGCTGCAGATACACCCTCGCAGATTTGGCATACAGGTTGTGGCCCCAGCTACCAGGTAAGGCAGCATTTTCCTGGATGGCCTGTAGATGTATGCCCAGTTCCCAGTGTGCTCTGCCAGATGTATTTGCGTAGAATGTCTAGCATGTCCATATACTGAACCCAGAGCGCTGAAGTTCTAGAAGATATCTTGTGCAGACTCGGCATGCTTCTGAAGGTGGTCTTTGATTGTTTTCAAGAAGTCAGATTGCATACTTCTTCACAGACTGGGGTTGGCAGAAGTGTGATGAGGGTTTTGTGCCACTTCAGACATCAAATAGCTCCAGCTCCTGAAAAGTGTTACGTGTCATTAGGTGCAACTGCCAGGCTATGAATGTAGCACCATGAGATGCACATGCAAGAAGCACAACATTGAGTGCACTCCAGCTTTGTGGAAACTGCAGGGGCTCTGGCTGCACAAACACTCCATGTGACAATGAGGAGGATGTGACGACATTGTCGAGTTCTAACTTTTAATACGCTTTGATTTTTCTCAAACATGTATAGTAAGTTATAATGGATGTAGTTGCTGAGTTTAATGCGAATTTTCATTTTCATTTCGAAACCTTCGTCAGGCAGATGTGATTGCCCCGAGTGGAAATTGTGAATTTTGTCATTGTTTCAATGATTTACATAATATATTATTGTATTGCCATAGACTTGATTTCATTCTTGTGTCTTTAACGTTTCTTCTTTTTTTTTTGGTCCAGGAGCCAAAGTCAGTATCAGGTAAAAAAAAAATTTCGGGAAAAATTGACTTTTGGACAAAAAAGCTATAATTTTTTATTTTACCCCCAATACATTTCACTTTTTTATAATTATTCTTGTATATAAATACACTGACCATAAATAGAAACAATTAGAATGCAGAAAAACATATATTTACATATTAAAATATCAATCTTTACAATTTTCTCATTTTCCCCGAAGCCGGGTGGCGGCCATATTGGATTTCCATGATTTCAGGACTTTCCCCCCGGAGGATCCCTTAGGACTTTTTTTCTGTCACTGAGGACATATTCAGGAATCAAAATCTGTTGAGTTTGCTTTTGTTGCAATTTGTGGGAGGTTGACCAAATATTTCTGCTAAAATGCCTGTACAATCACTGCCTCTGAAAGGTACACTGTCACTGTCAGAAGTGATACTTTCCCAAACTTCAAAATTACTGTACATGTAATTAGTGAGCTAACTGGTTTATCAACCTTTTCTGGAACATTGCTATTAGAAAATAAGGAGTGAACCTTGAAAAAAAAAATGGTTTTGTCACCTTGGCTGTCTTAACCTTACCTGCCATGCCGACTCGAGATTAATCTGAGTAAAGTTGACTCGAAGCAAAGGCTACCCTGCCAGCCCAGGACTTAACTTTATTAAAGGTGTAAAAGGACAGTTGAAGTAAAGTATTCACCTTGAGTTGAGCAAATCAGTGTTTTCATTATTTATGGATGAGACAGCAAAGCTACCTACAAGCCAAGCCCATGCAATCTCTCCTTGCAGCGGTAGACCAGAAATTAGAGGATGGACAGAAATGTTGTAGCCATGTCGGAATGGACTTTTTGGAGAAACCACACAAATAACGAGAATGGAACTCGATGGTATGCATACCTCCTCCAGGCTGAACAGTTTATAAACCCTCGTATCCGTATCTGGATTCGGATTCGAATCTTCACCAAAATCGAAATAGTTGCCCTTGTCATACACCCAACTTGTTCTCAAGGTTTCATCCAAATCAATCCATAACTTTATGAGATATCCTGTTCACAAACAGACAAACATTTTGACATATCAAGCCGGTAGGGCTGCGGCCCTGCCCGCAGTCGCTCAGCGGCGATGGGTCGCCGAGCATGGAAACTATAAGATATAAGCAAAATGGATGTCATATAGTGGATAGGGAATCACCTTAAGATTATGCATATCAAATCTCATCCAGTTCATCTACTGATAACTACTCGGTATCCATTTGAATGAAAAGTACCGAAAAGCGGTTGAAATCGGAAAATCCCCAAAGTTCGAGGGGGTGCTGTGGGTGAACAAAGATCTAAATCGAAAATCCGGCTCGATCGTTTGTGCACAATGTATTCCTGACGATTAGTGTGATTTTCATGACCATCCGACATAACCCAGGAGGAGTAGCATCTGGCGCGAAGGCACCTCCAGCTCTCGCATATTATCGATTTTTGCACTAATTGACCTTTGACCCCTGACCTAAGCGAAATCGGTCAATATGTCATGAGGCAAAGTTGTAGTACTCATTGAGTACCATGAACCTGCAAGGTTTCATTCGTATCGATGCAGCTCACCTGGTACGACTGCGGCGCTTCAATTTTCGCCAATTTTCGCGACATACCCTAATTGTAGGGGGGCGCTGCGGGTAAAAGTATTCTATATATCACAAAAACCGGAAATATATTTGATAGAGCATCACCTGTAGATCAATGCAGTTGCGTGCCAAATTTCATAACCCTACGTGGGATAACGGCTTTCGAGATTGATTTCGCGTGAACGGTACGATTTTGAAGGTTTTTCGGTTGTTGCTAGGGAACCAAAGCGTCCCTAGCAACCATCACAATTTCAAAGCACTAGGTCATAAGAGGTACCTACCACCGAGTTGGTCAAATCCGCACACGTTTACTACCAATTATGCTGATGACAAACGAACAAACATCCAAACAAACATCCAAACAAACAGACAGAATTACTGACAATAAGGGTCACTATTTCGGCGACCCACAGATTCGGGGTGAAAACATACCTCCGTCCATCTTCGGTGGGGTAGGTAACCACTCGAGCCAGTATATATAAATAAATGCTATCTCGGTTAAATGAACCATTCTGCTGCGTCACCTTACCAACTCATTCAACTGGTCACCCTGGCAGCCCACCTGATACCTCCTGCCATATAACTTGGGTGGAACTTGTACTTCTCTGACCGACGCGTTATGAAATCAGAAATGATGGGCACAGTTAACATACATACCGCTTGTAGCTCACATGTGTCCAAAATAAGACTTCACAAGAGTACATGCGGTTAATTGTGCTCGTTCCCAAGAGATCACCTGCATGGTTCCTGAGAACAGACTTGGTGGGCAAAGTTAGTTAACAACCTAACAACGTGTCGATTTGATTCCATTTGAAGATGTTTCGCTCAGACCTCTTGGGAACATCTGAAGACCATAGCCGAGTGATGAGGGGGCAGTGTTGGATGGATCATTGGTTGGTTGACAGTGCCACTGTGTGACATGCAGGAACGTCATTACGCACACTGAATTGGGGCAAGCGGCAGCGATGGAGACGAATGGAGGGCTAATAATATAATGAACGGCGTAGACCAATATCCAGTGGATGATCAGTAAGTCTGTGACCTGACAGAAATGATAATAAATAAACCGGGGGGGGGGGTAGTAGGGATGGGGTGCGATGGGGAGTAAGGGTTGGGATGGGGTGGGGAGTGGGGGATGGGGTGTGGTAGTAGGGGATGGGGTGCGATGGGGAGTAAGGGTTTGGATGGGGTGGGGAGTGGGGGATGGGTGGAGTGGGGGCGGCGTCACAGGTAGGTTAGGGAGTAGGGAGTAGATATGGGGTGGATGGTAGGGGCGGCGTGTGGCGGGTGGGGTGGGGTGGGGATTAGAGTAGAGGATGGGGTGGGGAGTTGCAGATGGGGTTGGGTGGGAGTAGGAGATGGGGGGGAGTAGGGAGTAAGAGATGGGGTGGGTGGGAGTAGAAATGGGTTGGGTGGGGAGTAGGAGATGGGATGGGGTAGGAGATGGATGGGGTGGGGAGTCGGAGATGGGGTGGGGAGGAGGGGATGGGTGGGGAGGAGGAGATGGGATGGGGTGGGGAGTAGGAGATGGGATAGGGTAGGAGATGGGGTGGGGTGGGGAGTAGGAGATGGGATAGGGGGTAGAGATGGGTGGGGTGGGGAGTAGGAGATGGGATAGGGGTAGGAGATGGGGTGGGTGGGGAGTAGGAGATGGGATAGGGGGTAGGAGATGGGGTGGGGTGGGGAGTCGGAGATGGGGTGGGGAGGAGGAGATGGGATGGGGTGGGGAGTAGGAGAGATGGGGTGGGGTGGAGAGATGGGTGGGGTGGGGAGTAGGAGATGGGAATAGGGGTAGGAGATGGGGTGGGGGTGGGGATCGGAGATGGGGTGGGGAGGAGGAGGAGGGATGGGGGAGGAGGAGATGGGATGGGGTGGGGATCGGAGATGGGGTGGGAGTCGGAGAGTGGGGTGGGGGAGGAGGAGATGGATGGATGGTGGGGGGGTGGGGAGAAGGAGATGGGATAGGGGGTAGGAGATGGGGTGGGGTGGGGAGTCGGAGATGGGGTGGGGAGGAGGAGATGGGGCCCCATAGGGGTGGAGGGGAGAGATGGGGGTGGGGTGGGGAAAAAAAAGAAGAAGGGAAAAAAAAAAAGAAAATGGGAGGATGGCGGGAGGGGATGAGCTGGTGAGGTGGAGGGTGGCCCCGGCAGGTGGGGTGGAGTGGGGAAGTCGTGGATTGGGTGGGGAGTAGGAGTAGGAGATGGGTTTGGGGGGGGGTAGGTCGAAAAAAAAATACGTTTACATAAACAACATGTGTCATTATAACACATTGTCTGATGACGTTGAAAGATGATGTAGATATATCACTCAGATTGCTTCCACCTCTCCCAACTTCTCCTCCATTTCATACGTGAAAACAGTGTTATCGATATGGATAAGGTACATAAATAAATGCACGATTAAGTGGATGGCTCCTCGTTCATTGGATAATGAATAATCATCCAATTATCATATTTCCCACCACGAGGACACGTAAGTAAATGTAACGTGATTTTACAGATTTATAAATATATAAAATGTTAATTTTAACTTTGTTCTAATGCGGATTCACCTTTCGCCTCTGACTCCGCCCCCTCTCGCGATGCTGTGAGCTGATTGGTCGACAGGGTCAGCCAGGCGTGGCGCCCTCGAGCACAGTCGTGAGCTGCGTGAGGTTCGGTCCGTCGCTCGGCACGGATATACACTGTACTCAAAATGAAGGAGAAGGAGGATGATCTCGGTCTGGCGGCTCCGCTGGCAGATTTCGATGAAGAATGGCAGGACCTGTACGAGCTTCGTCCCCGGTCGAAGGCCATCGACACCACGAAGACGCCGCGCTCCGAGTCCGCAGTGCAGGGCGGACAGGAGGCCATCGGCTTGGAGGATTTGGCAGAGTTGGACGGCTTCTCTGGAGAGATCGTGAGCTTCAAATCCATGGAAGATCTTGTGAACGGTTTCGATGAAAAGCTCACGGTGTGTTTCCATAATCTCGATTCGGATACGGGACACATCGCACCGGTGAAAGCGCTGGTGGAGGAGAACGTGTCACGGGATGATGGGTGAGTAATAGGGAATGGCATGGGAGGTGATGATGGTGAGTAATAGGGAATGGCATGGGAGGTGATGATGGGTGAGTAATAGGGAATGTCATGGGAGATGATGGGTGAGTAATAGGGAATGCATGGGAGGTGATGATGGGTGAGTAATAGGGAATGTAATGGGAGATGATGGGTGAGTAATAGGGAATGGCATGGGAGGTGATTGTGGGTGAGTAATAGGGAATGTATGAGGTGATGATGGTGAGTAATAGGGAATGGCATGGGAGGTGATGTGGGTGAGTAATAGGGAATGGCATGGGAGGTGATGGGTGAGTAATAGGGAATGGCATGGGAGGTGATGGGTGAGTAATAGGGAATGGCATGGGAGGTGATGGGTGAGTAATAGGGAATGGCATGGGAGGTGATGGGTGAGTAATAGGGATGTCATGGGAGGTGATGGGTGAGTAATAGGGAATGGCATGGGAGGTGATGATAGGTGAGTAATAGGGAATGGCATGGGAGGTGATTGTGGGTGAGTAATAGGGAATGGCATGGGAGGTGATGGGTGAGTAATAGGGAATGGCATGGGAGGTGATGATTGGTGAGTAATAGGGAATGGCATGGGAGGTGATGATGGGTGAGTAATAGGGAATGGCATGGGAGGTGATGATGGGTGAGTAATAGGAGTGGCATGGGAGGTGATTGTGGGTGAGTATGGGAATGTCATGGGGGTGAATGATGGGTGAGTAATAGGGAATGGCATGGGAGGTGATTGTGGGTGAGTAATGGGAATGGCATGGGAGGTGATGATGGGTGAGTAATAGGGAATGTCATGGGAGGTGATGTGGGTGAGTAATAGGGAATGGCATGGGAGGTGATGGGTGAGTAATAGGGAATGGCATGGGAGGTGATGGGTGAGTATAGGGAATGGCATGGGAGGTGATTGTGGGTGAGTAATAGGGAATGGCATGGGAGGTGATGGGTGAGTAATAGGGAATGGCTGGGAGGTGATGGGTGGTAATAGGGAATGGCATGGGAGGTGATGATGGGTGAGTAATAGGGAATGGCATGGAGGTGATGATGGGTGAGTAATAGGGAATGGCATGGGAGGTGATTGTGGGTGAGTAATGGGGAATGTCATGGGAGGTGATGATGGGTGAGTAATAGGGAATGGCATGGGAGGTGATTGTGGGTGAAAGTATAGGGAATGTCATGGGAGGTGATGTGGGTGAGTAATAGGGAATGGCATGGGAGGTGATGGGGTGAGTAATATGGAATGGCATGGGAGGTGATGGGTGAGTAATAGGGAATGGCATGGGAGGTGATTGTGGGTGAGTAATAGGGAATGGCATGGGAGGTGATGGGTGAGTATAGGGAATGGCATGGGAGGTGATGGGTGAGTAATAGGGAATGGCATGGGAGGTGATGATGGGTGAGTATAGGGATGGCATGGAGGTGATGATGGGTGAGTAATAGGGAATGGCATGGGAGGTGATTGTGGGTGAGTAATGGGAGGTGATGATGGGTGAGTAATGGGATGGCATGGGAGGTGATTGTGGGTGAGTAATAGGGAATGTCATGGGAGGTGATGATGGGTGAGTAATAGGGAATGGCATGGGAGGTGATTGTGGGTGAGTAATAGGGAATGGCATGGGAGGTGATGTGTGGGTGAGTATAGGGAATGGCATGGGAGGTGATGAATGGGTGAGTAATAGGGAATGGCATGGGAGGTGATGGGTGAGTAATAGGGAATGGCATGGGAGGTGATGGGTGAGGAATGAAATGGAATATGGAAGGAATCGGATGAGGTGAGGTGAGGTGATGTGATGTGTGAGGAAAGAGATTTGGATAATATGGGATGTAATGATGGGTGACGGATTTGTTGGGGGTGACATGATTGTTGAAGGATGAGATGGGTTGTGATGATGGGTGTGAGATGTGCAATGATTGGTATGGGATGTAATGATGTGTGAGAGATGTGATGCAATGATGTGTGATGGATGAGATGGGTTGTGATGATTGGTGAGGGATGAGATGGGTTGTGATGATTGGTGAGGGATGACATGAGATGTAATGATGGGTGTGAGATGTGCAATGATCAGTGATTGATGGGTTGAAATGATTGGTATGGGATGTAATG
>CM068964.1:24344152-24357702 GCA_035128595.1 Eptatretus atami | reverse complement strand
TACTACTGTCCTTGCAGATTTTTGTCCGATCATGTAGTCCCTCCAAATGCCACCGATGTAGATTTTCGCTGGTGAACAAGATGGAGCATTTAACAAGTGGACCGTGGGCCGAAGCCTGTTTTCTTGTTTATATTTTGAGTTCCGTAGTCCCCGTCTTGGGAGCACCTCGGACCATTCTAAATACGTTGAATATGTGTATCAGAAGCAAAAGCCATATGTTCCTCAGTCTGAAAATAGTGTTAATGAAAACTGGCCCAAAACATAGCAATACAGAAAAAAATGGTTGTGAAGGACCAGTTTACCCTAGCAACGGTGACAGAACAGTCTTTTTGTTGAATTTGAACCATGACGAGTGCAAGAAAAGGTGAAATAAGGAATTAAAGGGTACTTTTCATATCCGTTTCTTCGGAAGAAATCTACCCAAGCAACCATGTATTCATTAACATTTTATTTGCATTTCAGTAGAATATTTGCATTTGCTTATCAACCATAATGCCCTAATTTGTCCATTACACTGTAATAGACCGATGGCAAGAGAGGCATAGAGTGTTGGGGTGAAGGGGTGGGGGGGGGGGCAGATCCACAAAGATGCTCCAAAGCCAGTCCCCAATTGGGCATCCTCTGTCGTGCAAAGTCCTTGCTTGGCATGCCTGAGCTCCTGACCACGTACAAAGCTTTCATCCGCAGCCTGATGGAGTACTGCTATCCCTCTGGGCTGGTGCTCCCGCCTCTCACCTTTCTCAGCTTCACGCCGTGGAAACCAAGGCATTTTGGATCATTGGTATCTCCCGCGATAAGGCTGAGTCTTTGGGCCTCTCACTTTCTCACCGCAGGCAGGTCGGTGGTCTTGCTGTCTTCTACCGTCTCCTCTCCGGCCATGCCCCCCTGCTCTGTCTGCTATCTGTCCCGTCCATATTTCTGCAGGGCGCTCAAGGTCCGCCAGCAACCCCCTTCTGGTTAAAATACCAAAATCACGAATCACTGCTCACCTTCATTCTTCCATTCCTCTTTTTTTCCTACCTTTGGAATAAACTCCCACACACTCTTCAATCCCACTCTCCCCTCCAGGTCTTCAAAACAGCTGTTCACCACCATCTCTTATCTTCCCCTATCCAAAACCACGATCTTTTCTACCCCCGTTAATCCACACCAAACCCACCTCCTTCATGCTCCCTGCTTCCTTCCTGAAAGTCCCTGTAGTGTCCAGCTTGTTTACCCCGTGTACCCTGCCTCATCTTTCTCCCTTCCACAGATCTCCTCATGTGTCTATTCCCCACTGTTTTGTGCTTCCTTCTCCCGTCCCTCTTGTCTCCTGCTCCCCTTGTTATACATTCTGTGTGTTAGCTCTTATACGAGCTTTGACATTGTGTACATATATATTCTGTAAAAAAATCACAAACTTCTCCTATTAACATCACAATGAAAAGTCCTTTTCCTTACAATACATATCTATGTCACAAACTGCTTATCAACCAATCTAGGTTTAAGTACATGCAAGTCAACATCTGCAAGCCAAACTAAAATAATTGTCTGTTAATATTATACATCTACATGTACCACATGTTTGCAGCGAATCGACGTCACGGGCCTTTTGAAGGTCACAGAGAAACTTTATTATTGTGCAAGCAATGCTGCAACGGTACTGGCAGTCTCATCCATATTTATAGATAAATATTGACGTATTCTTATGTAGTGTGTACTCCCGTTCATAATTCTCAAATCCCCTTTCTTGCTTCCACGTAGCTCTCTCAATCTTTGATTTATCAGTGAAACTCGTGTACAGCACTCTCGATGATATCCATGGGGATTGCAGAAAGTCTTTCTGGTGCTGTACCTAGCTCAACTTCAAAAAATTTTCTCGGATATTTTTGGCAATTTTAACTTCTCTGCTTCTAGTAGATTTTTCACTGATGAAAGCTTGCAGCAAATTTCATTCTGCTCACATCAGAAAGAATAAATATACTTCCCTTTGGCCCCTTCCACAACATGCATGCAGCAGGCCATCGAGAGACGCCCGTGTTTGGCTGTTATCATGGGATCTCTTATTTATTAGAGAACCCGTGATTGGCTGTTTTTATGATTCTGACAAAGACATCAGTTGTGATTGGATTACTAAGTATTATGTCATCAGACTCTATTATATTGAGATATCTGGCGATTTTTTAAAAATCTTAAATTCTGCAAAACACTCAATCTTTGCGAAAATTAACATCAGTATTTGTGATGGGTGGTTCGTAACCTGACATTGGTGTGAATATGAAGTACTCCCACGGAATGGACAACGGAAATGCATTTTCTTATGACTCGGCTCGTGGTACAAATGCAGTGCTTCGCGAGGTATATAGATTACAATAGATCTGAGAACCTGTGCGGATTCACTCACTTGCACGCAGCACCATTAAAATTGATCTTCATGTTCCATTTGGCAATGCGCACGGGTAATAAGTCATCCACTATATTCCCACATTCATATATACAGGGTGTAACAAAATTCTGGAATCATAGATTAATTGTTTTTTGTTCTGTTTTTTTTTTCTTTCTTTTCCTGAAATCTGTTGTGTATGCCAACCATCTGTGAACAATAGAGGCATTGAAAGAACGTATTTGAGAGGAATGTAACAAAATCAGGATGGATACAGTTGAAACTACAAAACGCAGAGTTTATAACTGCAAAGCACACCATGGATTACAATTTGACCATTTGCTAAAATAAAAGCCTTTGATTCCAGAATTTTGTTCTAAAAAAAAACCTAGGCTAAACAGCTTAGAGAAGAGTGTGCGTTCCTCTAGTCTAGGCCATCCGATCAGCCAACTGCTCTGTTTAGTAATCGGTAATGAAAATTTAATTCAAAAGAAAATCCATCGATTATGAATATCGATCACTTTTTTTTCTGGTGAAACGTCTGAATAGCTTTAATACCTTGTAATACCATAATGCACATTAATATATAATATAATGTTTGCTCTATACCAGTCAATGTAGGGGAAAATGTAAAAAATTTAATGCCATTAAATACAGTACTGTGTACATGGTACAGTTATAAAGCATGAATCTGAAACTGGCTCCACTATAACAGGTCTGTATAAAGGATTAAAGTGTAAAATAATCTGCTCGGGTCACATGAGTTGGAGATGGTTATCAGGATATGATTGAGAATCTTATTCTTTCTGATTTGAGAGGTGACATTTTGTAATCCTCATCATTACAAATGCATGTAAAGTTATTGTAATGAGGGTTGAAGTTTTTGTTTATTTATTTATTTTTATTTTGTTAAACAACTTTGTGTTCAAATTAGCATTTGTGAGATATGCTCTTTCTCACATGAAGGATAATTCAAACGGCTATTGCCCTACTTATCTTCATGGTAGTTTGGACCCAAGCAGTGAAATCTTGTGTAAGGAGAAAGTGGGTTGATCAATATTGTCCATCCATAAACAAATTAGTCTTAAGGTCTGCTTCTTGGTCACTGCAGGCACATTCATGGCCAGCTCACAGTTTTTATTATTATTTTTTACTGGCTCTGATCTGGTCTTGTTCCCCCCCATCCTCCTACCTCTCTGCCAAACCACTGCCCTTCTCCAAGTCACATTAATTTGACGAAAAACTCTTTCCTCAAGTCTAAGCTCAGCGGTCAACTCCATTCATTCAGGCCTCTCGTCTTTCAACTGTGGAAGTGATTTTCCGAGTCTGTTGTCTCTGCGCTCTTCCCTCCAGGATTTAAAGTCTGCTGCCCACCACCAACTCATGGTCTCTCCCATTTATACCCTTGAGCTTCACCACACCTGCTGAGAAACTTTCACCCGTTGCCCCTCTCCTTGCATTGTGGTTCACCCGTGGATGGTTGTCTTCTTGTTTCCCCTTCACCCCACTTTGTTTCTATCGAATTGTGAAATGCATACTCCTTGTTTCTAATTGTCCAACAAGCATTCCAGAATTGTAAAATTTGGTGCAAAGTTCAATTTTTCAGACCTATTAATAGTTCCTGAATATTTGTAAGATATATATATATATATATATTTAATCACACACACTAGGGCAGAGAAAAGGGAGGTTTTAAAAACGGATCTCCGCTATGCCAAGATGATCGCAACGTTTTTGACTGATCATCTAGCTACTAGGTTTACTCAAGTTAATGAGGCCAGTTGGTTTTAACAAGATGGTGCGACGTCACATACCGCCAGAATGTCAATGGCCACCGTACGACTACTTTTTCATAACCACATCATCTGCAGGAATAATAACATTACTTGGACTCCAAGGTCTCCAGACCTGTCACCAGGTGACTTTTTTATGGAGGCACTTAAAAAGCAAAGTGTACACTCATCACCCACACAATGTTGAAGAGCTGAAAGAAAGACTTCATCATAAAATTGCCAGAATTTCTTTGGAGATGCTACACCGCGTCATAGGAAACGTGTGGAAGACTAAAGGAATGCCTGTGCAGCGATGGAGGTCACCTCGAGGATGTGATTGATCTTCAATAAATAAATGGCATGTTATGTACTTTAAGATGGCATATTTGCAATTTGGCAAATACAAAATGTTTATTTAATTAGTGAGTTTTTAAAATCTCCCGTGTGTGTGTGTGTGTGTGTATAAATATATATTCTCTGCCAGTGTGTCTATTCAGAGAGGGGCTTAAAAATCAGTGCCACCATTTTGTTTGGTCCACGTAGGTCTGAGGCCTCCTATGCCTCTTTTTTAAGGCTTGCGGTTTCTGACTTTCATGACTGTCTTTACTCCAATTTGATGTCTGATTTCATTTTTTGTAGTTGCTAAGATGATTTAAGACTCGGTGGCAGCAAAAGGTAAGAAAATTGGACGAATATTGGTGTTTTTAGAGGAAAATGCATTTTAATATCAGATTTGAATGTATCTGGTCAGACATGATGTTTGGGGGAGGGGGAGGTAGAGCCGGAGAGGGGGGAGGGGGAAATATGCATACATATGACATCTTGAAGTCACATTTCACATGATGTGGAATTTCCATGCGTCCCTACTATGGAATGAGTTATTTATGATTACTTGGTGCAAGTACAGCCGACTGAACACTGAAGCTAGGGATCGAACTGTCATCTAATTATATTTTTTTCATGTTCCTGGGGTATATATAAATAGTTTATTTCAGGCCAGTTAACTCTTTTCCAACAACATAATTAAATTATATGGACACCCAGCAGAATTAAAAACAGAACCTGTCAAAGGGTGGAGGAGCTCCTTGTGAGCCAACAGCCATCCATATCGAGTGACCAACTGCGTCTGTGGACGGATGTCCTGCAGTTGGCTGACTTTTTTTTTTAATTTTTAGGAGGGTGGTGGCAGGATTTGCACTCCGGCCACCATAAAACCCTTCACTCCGCAAAACACAAAAAAAACGCAAAGAAAAAAATACACATGCATGGGGTGGACATGGGGGATCCAGCGTTTGAACATCGGTATTGCAGCACTCACTGAGGTTCGTAGACGCGAGAGTGGGGAGATCATGGTGGGTAGTTATACCTATTCCTGGTCTGGTTGCTGTGATGGTTACCATGCCCAAAGAGTTGCTGTAGCTGTGTCCAATAAGCTGACTCCAATGATAATTGAGGTAACATCAGTCAATGAACATATTATGAGACACAGGATTCATCACTCCTTGGGTGTCGTTCCCCTGGTCTCTGTATATGCTCTCACTGAGGTGAGTGATCTCACCGTGAAGGACGCATTCTATGCCATGCTCGAGTCTGGTTAATCAGTGCCCCAGACGAGATACTCTTCTAGTCTTAGGGGATTTCAATGCATCGACTAGAACTGATGGGGATGGTTATGAGACGTGTGTTGATCCCCATGGGTTTGGAACTGTGAAGCAGAATAGCACTAAGTTCCTTGACTTTGCAAGAAGTCATGGACTCAGGGTGGCTGGTTCATGATTTCAGCACCAACAGGCCCAATGCTAGTGGTGTGGCATAGGAGATTGACCATGTGCTCGTTAATGGTTGCTGCAGGATGATTCAGAACTGCAGGGTCAACCAGAGTACTCGGTTCCTCAATACCGACCAGAGGCTTGTTGTAGCAACTCTGAAGTTACAGCTTAAATCTAGGAGAATGGTACCATCCCAGCTTAGGCTGGATGTTGGCAAGCTCAAGGATGAGAGGGTAGCTGAGGAGTTTGTGAACAGGCTGACAGTAGGATTTGGGGGGCCTGGGTGCTTTGGGGAATCCTGAAGAGTTGTGGAGTGCCTTGAAGACCAACATCCTTGATGTTGCTGGTGGATGTCTTGTAACTCACCCAAGGGCGAAGAAGAATTTTGTCTCTGAAGGGACACTGGATACCATTGACCAGTCATAGGGCCAGGCTTAATGGCAGAACTGAGCTGTTCAGGGAGTTGAGGCGTAAAACTGAACGTGTGCTGAGGGTGGACAAGGAGGCCTTTGTGCAAGGAATCGGTGAGGGGGTAAAGCATCACCTGTGGTGAAGTGATTCTCGTCCTGCTTTCAGGGCAATTTCTGCATTGCGTTCCTCTAAACCCGTTCCTCGGTGTACTGCAGTTAGAGTGGAGGGTGGTAGGCTCTTGACAGAGGAGTCTGAAGTGAAGGGCCACTGGGCCGGCTACTTTGAGCGGTTGTACCAGGCTGATCTACCAGCTGTCGTGTTGGATGTCAGCGGTGTTACTATCCCAATTACTGACCCTCCAATAAACTGTGATCCACTTTCATTTGTGGAAACACAGGCGGCGGTGAACCGGTTGAAATGGGGTAAAGCTCCTGGGTTCTGTGGCATTCCATGCTGAACTTCTCAAGGCTGGTGGACATGCTGAACTCCTATTGTTGCATGCAGTTCTGTGCTCTGCCTGGAACACAGGCATCATCCCATCTGACTGAAAGAGGGGCCTTGTTGTCCCTCTCTGGAAAGGGAAGGGTGATCGCCAAGACTGCAACAACTCCCGAGGGGTGACGCTACTCTCAGTGCCGGACAAGGTTTTTGCTCGATAATTCTTGATCGGGTTCGCCACTATCTGCTTGAGCAGCAGTGCCCGGAGCTGTCAGACTTTTCACCAAAAAGGTGAACGATTGACCGTATCCTTGCTCTCCGGTTCCTCACCGAACACAGATGAGAGTTTCGGCAGGGGCTGCTTGCAGCCTTTGTTAATCTCCACAAAGTATTCGATTCAGTGAATCAGGATGCCCTCTGGAGGATTCTCGGTCTTTGTGGGGTGCTACC
Organism: Eptatretus atami; assembly: GCA_035128595.1. Lineage (NCBI taxonomy): Eukaryota > Metazoa > Chordata > Myxini > Myxiniformes > Myxinidae > Eptatretus > Eptatretus atami. The sequence goes on along the minus strand of CM068964.1, from coordinate 24,350,500 downwards.
AAAGTTGATCTCGCTGATTTCTGAACTATACTCTGGTACAGAGAGTTCTGTGAGGTGTGGTGGTTCCATCTCTGACTTATTTCCAGTTGTTACTGGAGTTTGTTGGGGGTGTGGACTGGCCCCCAAACTTTTCAGTGCTTGTATGGACTGGATTTTTGAGGAGGATGTCAGAGAGATCAAACTGTGGTGCATTGTTTGGGAATGTCAAGATCTCTGACCTTGATTTCACAGATGATGCAGTCATCTTTGTGGAGACTCTGGATATCCTTTTGGGGGCCCTCGTGGTGCTGAATGAGTAGTCAGAGCTGCTGGGATTACGGGTTTCCTGGGTCAAAACTAAGATCCAGGCTTTCAATGACATCTTGGATGCTGCTCTTGTCTGTACCTGTTTGTGGTGAGGATGTTGAGGTCACGGAGAGATTCACTTTCCTTGGCAGTAATATTCATGTCTCTGCTGGCTGTTAGCCAGAGGTCAATAGACATCTGGGTCAGGCCTGGGGAGTCGTGGATTCACTGGATCATGGAGTGTGGCACTGTCGGTACCTGTGCAGGAGGACCGATCTTTAATATCAGTCAGTCAGTCAGTCAGCTGGTGTTGGCTTAATGTTATGGCGGTGGGCTTGGGATCTGAGGATCCTGAGTTCAAATCCCACTCGGCTGTTGAATTAATACCAGGTGGGGTTGACTCTGCTCGTCATCCTTCTGAGGTTGGCAAAATGAGTGCCAGCTTGCTGGTATCCTGTGTCGGAGTGGTGACCCGTCCAGGATTGTGCCCAATAGCCAAGGAGACTGCTTAGGCAGCACCGAGCTCTGCACAGAGTATGGTCCCAATGGATGGATGTTTGAGGACTTTGATGGGGGGTTGGGAGGTGGATCAGGGGTTGAGGAGCTGTGTGTGGGGGGGGGGGTGATGTTGAGTTGTCGTGGGGAGGAGGTTTCACAGCTTGGAGTAGGTGGGGGATTGAAGCCTTCTGGTTGGGATGGGGGTTGAGGACTTTGGATTTGTGAGGGTGATGTTGAGGACTTGGGATTGGGTGGGGTGATTGATAGATGATTTGCGGTTTGGTTGGGGTGGTTGATAACTTGGGGTTTGTGAGGGGCATTGGGAGTTCAGGCTTGATGTCATATTTTACATTGTGCAGATGCTTTACAGGTACCTGCTGCTGTTGATCTATTACTAATGTGTGTGTGTGTGTGTGTGTGTGTGTGTGTGTGTGTGTGTGTTGTGTGTGTGTGTGTGTGTTCATAAGGCTTCCTGTTGTCATAGAATAATAAAGATGAAGGTACAGTTGGAAAGATTATAATCGATTGATTTGATTGGAAAGCTAGTATTGATTTACATGGAACAAAAATTAGTGTCCGTTTAATCATAAAGATGCCTTTTTAAAGCTGTCTTTCCGCGATTGAAGAAGAATAAGAACAAGTCTGCAGGCGACGATGGTTCACGAGCGGTATTTGACGATGTAAATTGTTTCAGAAGTCAAGGATGAGACAATGTGATAATGTTTGACCAAGTTATAAAAATGATCAACATGATGTGGTACGAGTGACAGGTTATTAGTGCAAAATGTCGAAACCCCGGTTTCGTTCAACAACTTTCAAATTTTGACCTTTGCATAACCTTTAAAGGTCCCAAAACAATTGTGGACATTAACATAAGGAAACAGGATACATGCTATAGCTTATTGGAGTTAGTTCGTCGAAGAAGGTCGAAAACCCGGTTCGATTCCACAACTTTGAAAATTTGACCTTTGTGACCTTTAAAGGTCAAAGGTCAAGGATTATGACCTTTGGTGCAAAACTTCCTCTGGACCATTCCGGAACAATATAACGTCATGTAGGCTAATGGCATTTCGTATCCTCAGATTATTATCTTGCCAAAACGAAGTTTTTGCAAGATCTGTTACTTGGTAAGTTTTTTTTTTGTTTGTTTTGTCTGTAATCATTGGATTTTTTTTTCACCTTATATATCTCTGTAGAGCACAATTCTCATCGAGACTCTTGTGGGTACACATATCGTAGTATTATTACATAACCTTCAGCACACATAAAGGTCAAGGTCACTTTGCGGTAAATCGTGGGTCGACGAAACTCTTATTTTTTGAGTAATTTTAATCGAATCATCTCCAAACTTTATGGGAATGTAGTATATGGTCTGGCGCTCACTGATTAGTTTTTGGTGGCGATTGGCCTTGACCTTCATGGTTAGTGCCTGAGGTCAAATTTTCAAGTTTTAGGAACCATATCGTGTAGTACCTCAAATTGAACACCTCGATGAGTGCTTTCTAGATATGTCAAGCTTGAGACATTATGACGTCATTTGGTGACGTTATGAGGCAAACACATATTTTTCATGGTTACTCTGTAGAACGATTCTCATCGGAATCTCTCGTAGGCAGATATTCCTCAAGGAGTCGCTCCTGGTGGATACAGCTCTGTTCACCTCAGTGTGACCTTAAAGAAGTCACACGTGGTCCACTTTTGGCAAGATACGGGTCATTTATTGATCTTTGATGAAATCAGCGTAAAACAAACTTGAAGGGGCGCCACGGGCAAGGTGTTCGAGATAGCGAAAAATGGTTTCAAGACTTTAGGTGGGGAATGACCTCAAGATATGCATAAAAAATTGTCATCCTAGCTCTCAAAGTTTGGGCGGTCGTCTGATTTTTATGTCAAAATTCGAAATTTTCTAAGTTCATGACCTTGTGATCTTGCCTTGTGACCTTGACCTTGGGACGAAATGAAAAATCGAGCTCCGTGGGGCTATGCAGGCGCCATTGGGCTAACCAAATACCGAAACCCCTGCTAGATTCGACAAACCCCTAGGAGAAGATGCAAATTGAAATCGGCTACCCCTAAACCACAATTCACAATTTTCTAAGTTCGTGACCTTGTGGCCTTGACTTGGGACGAAAATGAAAAATCGAGCTCTGTGGGGCTATGCAGGTGCCATTGGGCTAACCAAATACCGAAACCCTGCTAGATTCGACAACCTCGGAGAAGAAATTTTTTAATGTCAAAATCGCAATTTTCTAAGTTCGTGACCTTGTGACCTTGACTTTGGGACGAAAATGAAAAATCGAGCTCCGTGGTGCTATGCAGGTGCTATTGGGCTAACCAAATACCGAAACCCCTGTCAGATTCGACAAAACCCCTAGGAGAAGATACAAATTGAAATCGGCTACCCCTAAAAACACGTGTTTTTTGGCGTGGCTCTGCCCATAATGGGCGGACCACGCGAATTTTCGGGAAAACACAACTAGATCATGATATAACCTCCACCAAAATTTCATCAGGATCGGATCAAACTCACGGAGCTATGCTCGGGACAGACAAAGACAGACAGACAGACAGATAGACACAACAATAACGAATATAGTGGTCACATATTTTTCGTGAAAATATTTTCTCGTGAACCAATAAGGAACAAGTCTTCAAGCTTTATTGGGATTCGCGTAGAACAGGACTTTTAGAATAAAGCGTGACGGACATGGAAGGAGCACACAAATTATACTTTGTAATATTTCTCGAGGCAATAGAAAAATATATAAAAGTACATCGAAGGAGCACAACAACAACAACAGCAGCAGCAACAACTACATGTTATGAAATGTCCTTTTTTTGTGTGTTTCACATAATTTTACATTCTCATTGAGATTCACAGATAGACATGCAATATATTTGTGAAATGCAACATACTGTCCTTTGATTAAATGCATCAGCGAAGCGACAGGTAGATACGCCTAGTGTTAAGTTTTATAAATGCAGACATGTGGTAGTTGGTTCAAAGTACAATGATTTCAATGCCAGGTGGTTTTTAACCACAACTGAAATTGGCTGTCATAAACAATATAAAAGACCATCACATGCTTTCATATTGAGCTCAAACAACAAGACTGTGTACATGTCTTGAAGCATAAGGATCCATCGAGCGACTTCAAACTACGTATATATCGTTAACAATGGCATTGTGAGCAAATGCAGTGCTCAGATAGAAATTCCAAATAGTTCTGTTTATATATATATATATATATAATATTTTAAGCTGGTAAAGTATCTGTCAGACTAGCGCGGTGATGAAGCGTCTCTTAAGTCTATGCAGTGCTCTGATTTGTTCGAGTGACGCCTACTCTGGGGAAGCATCTTGAAATGTGGTCTTTATTTTCTTTCAGCAACTATACTGTCACACCAGCAGGAAAACAACCTCATGGGTGAAAAGGCAGCAGCCTGCATTACTAATTGAGCGTTAATTGTATGGCTGTTTACAAAAAAAAATTTGTTTTTAAAGTACCTCCTGTTGTCGATTTGAATGATATATCTGGTGAAGAATCATGATGACTGGAGAGAACCTTTCTTTGGTTTGGCTTGAAATGATGAGTCAATTTAGGTGAGACTGCTGTGGAGAAGGTGAACTGACTTTTGCGGTGACCGTTGACTGCTTCTTGCTTCTTTTCTTTTTATTTATTTTTTGCTCGATGCTGGTTCCACACGAGCACAAGGTATAAATTGCAATGTTGCAAATGCTTTTGATACAGAATTTTGTGTTTCTCATCAGGCTTATCCGTGCATTATTATTTTTTTGTACCAGGTTTCTCCGCCTCGTTGCCGCATATTTTCTGCTTTCATTCTGCACGACGCCTTCGTTTATTAAATCTTCAACAGATCACCTCTTTTCCTCCATGTGGAGTTGGCCTTCTTGGCTATTATGCATTGTTAATCTGCTGTCTGACACAGACTGGCATTTTGAAGGTTGCGGGTTCAACCTCAGCTGAGGGCAGCAGCACTTATGATTTGGATTCTGAGCTTTTGGAAACTGAGCTAGTGTCAGGAGAATTACAATGCCTTTATAGGATTGTTGATAAAAAAACCTAGTTGGCTCACTAACCACTTTTCGTTGGTGTTGTTTGGTTTGGTGTTGGACCACTTTTTGTAGTGCAATTTTGGATGAGCAATAAAAGGCAACACGCTCCCCTAACCGAATAATACGAATGTTAAGACGCTATCCTAGTCCTAATAGATCGGTAAATTCCTTTTGAGGATGGTCTAGCAAGTCTTCTGCACACCTGTTTAACCTCTCGCTTTAAATGCACAGCTCAAAATGTCTATTTCGAATATTTGGATGACTCAAGATAATTTGGATAAAGAATAACATTTAATTGTCGACACGGTTCTTTATAACTTTGCAGTTCTTGCTGAGCTGTGTTTAAAAATAAGGAAGGTCTTGAAAGCTAGTGATATGCAATTTTCGGTTTGATGATATGAGTGATATTTAAGTTTAAAATAATTGTAGAATATAAATCGAAAAAATACTCCCCCCCCCCCAACAATGAGAGCATCTTGCTTTTCATATTGCGATCTTTTGGGGGAATTTATTGCAGCTAGACCGATTTTTAGCTCGCCTGTTCGAAGAACAGAGAGCTATAGCGATACCCCCGGCGTGAGCGTCAGCGTCAGCGTGAGCGTGAAAATGTTAAAGTTTTTGGTGCAAGTTATTTTTTCTTTCTAATGTTTTTATCTACCACACTATTTTTTATACGCCCGATATATATATATATATATATATATATATATATATATATATATATATATATATATATATATATTATATATATATATCGGAGCGTTTATGTGATACGGTCGTCTGTCTGTCTCCCGTTCCTGTCCGCACTCTAACTCCAAAGTTTTCAACTTCACGTTTCATATTTGGTACATAGGTACAGACTGCGGAGGACGGTGTGTGTGCGACATACCGTTGTCATCTAAGTGGTTGCCATGGCAACCAGGATGCTGTTTTCCATCCGTTCCCGTCCGCACTCTAACTCCCAAAGTTTTCAACTTTCACGTTTCATATCTGCTACATAGGTACAGACTGTGGAGACGGTGTGTCGCGACATACGTTCGTCATCTAAAGTGGTTGCCATGCGGGTTGCCATGGGCAACCCAGGGATCTGCTTTATCCCATCCGTTCCTTTGTCCGCAAAACTCTACAACATCCAAACGTGTTTCTACTTTCACGTTTACACATTTGGACATAGGGTACAGACTTGCGGAGACGTGTGTCGCGGGAACATACGTCCTGTCCAGTCTAAAGTGGTTGCCATGGCCAACCAGGAGCTGGTTTTCCATCCGTTTCCATCGTCGCACTCTAACTCCCAAAGTTTTTCATACTTTCACGTTTCATATTCTGCACATAGGTATCGAGACGTTGGAGACGGTGTGCAGCGAGCATACGTTCTCATCTAAAGTTGGTCTGCCAGTGCAAACCAGGAATGCTGTTTTCCTCATCCTTTGCTTCGACTCTAACTCCCATTTCATATCGTTTCACGTTTCTACTCCTCGTCTATCCTC
>CM068964.1:24329845-24344127 GCA_035128595.1 Eptatretus atami | reverse complement strand
GTTCTCCATCTTAAGTGCGTTCCATTGGCAACCAGGATGCTGTTCCATGTGTAGCACAATTCTGTATATATCTTCTTGTTCAGGCGTATATTGTGTCTACATTGCGCTCTTGGTTACGATTACAATATACAAATACATATTTGCTTTAAAAATTATTTGATCAGACTTCACTGCAATGCTTTATAAAAAATATTAATTATTAGACGTCTTTTAAAAACGATAAATGTATAAACAGGCGAGCATTGGGTGGCTTTTGACACCAGACTCTGGTTTTTTCCTTGATGGTATGTAATATATGGTCTATGATGTTTAGCTTTAGCACGACTGCAGTCATCAGGAGTCAGGACTGTCTTTCGAGCAGTTCTTCTTGCAGCATTGTCAACACCCATTGACATCCGTGGCAAATGGTGAAAAAAAAAAAAAAAACGCTTTGGCATGTGGTTTTCAAATATTGCTGATTAATGTAAAACAGGTCGAAGTTGCCAAAATATGGAAACAAATTACAGAGAAACTTTTGCTTATAAGCTATGCCAGACCTGCATGAGTTTGGAGGTTCTGCATGAGTTTCTTTTTTTTCTTCTTACTCTAAAGCCCGGGTGATTGCACAATTTTTGGGATAACATTTCAATCCCTTTAATGGTGACCTCATTCTGTCTCAAGTATTGTGAAACATGACTAAAGGCATTACATTTTTTTTTTTTCATTACAAGAGTGAAGCTTGAGGAAAAGCAAGGTTGTACTGATATTGGGGTAGTGGGGCAACAATTGTGCATAATGGGTCAGGAAATTAATGAGACGGACAGAGACAGAGACAATGATATACAGTTAATGGGAGTAAAAAGGATCTTGGGTCAGGATGGGGGATGACATTAGGTGGTGGTGCACTGCTTGCTTGAAACACTGGAGGGAAGAGTGGGAAAGAATGGCCTCTGGAAGACGGTTTCATCGACGGGAGAAGCGAGGAATAAAAGAGTTGAGGTGTACAGTCAACTTGGATTTTGAAGTTTTACCAGGGTTACTGGAAGAACACGTGCATCTTGGGGAGGGTTGGAGGACAGAGAGCAGAGGGAACAATATCCGCGAAGAAGCGGTAGACAACCGATCTGCCTGCGATGTGAGAGCAACACACCTTGTGATTCGGCCTCATCGTGGAAGATTCCAATTATGTCGAGAGCTTTAGATTCAGAATCCAGGAGAGATTGGTGTGATGCTGGGGTGCCAGCATGTAGGGGAGAGAATTCCTCCTATGAACATAGGTCTTGTAGACCTTTTTATGTTTTTTCCAAGGAAAGACATGGATAAACGGAGGATGCCCATTCTGTGGCTTTCTTTGGAGGCCAGCTTTGCTATATGGTTTTCTCAGGAGAAATTATGGCTGATGGTGAGGCCTACAAGTTCAAGAGACTGAACCGCTTTTATGGGCTGATCATGGAAATAGGCAGTTAGGTTACTTTGATGATCCTTGTGGAGTGACAGGGTGAGAGAGAGATTTTTCCAGGGGTGAAGGACATGTTCCGTAATATCAGACCAGAGTCTCATCAATTCCAAATCAAAACGGAGTTACACAGCTGCAGTGGGACGGGGGTACTGTATAATACGATGTGAAGTTGTATGCAATAATGAAGAGGTTTTCCAGGGCATCGGAGAGGTCATTTAAGTATATGTAGATGAGGAATGAGACTGGACCCAAGCCATTGCTTTGTGTATCTCCAGCCTCCACTGGGAGACAGGTCCATTAATAGCAACTCATTGACTGCATGACGGCATGTGTGTGGAGGAAATCAGAAATCTAGGACTGAAGGCAGCCTTGTATGCCACAGGTTGAGAGCTTGGCAAGAAAAGCAGGATGTGTCGAATGTTCAAGATATGTCCAAGGAGAATGTCCTGACCTTGTGATGGAGATTTAGGGCCTCCGACTATTGCTGAGAGGGGAGCAGCTGCATGTCCAGAGTTCAGTGACTGGTACGGAATTTAAACTGATGGTCGGGATTCAGGTGATTTGAAAACGGAAAAGACGACATCAGCAGCAATGAGTGATTCCATGACTTTGTTTGTAATTGGAAGTAAGCTCACTGGTCTGTAGTTGATAGAATAGCTTTGGCCTTCTCAACAAGCTGAAAGCTTGAGGCTCAGTAGTCACACCAAACTCGACACACATCATCATTCAGCAATGAGGGCAATCAATGGAAACTTGAAATCAACCCCAGTACAGTGGTTACCAGTCCTGTCAAATATCGCCCCCATCCCTTCCATCCGGTGGGGTGCAGCAACACACTGAGGAGTAATCCAAGTAAACAATAAATTAGATGTTCCTATCCTCAGAGACCTGAAAGATGTCCCAAGAGAGAGAGAGAGAGACGGACTTGCGAGAGAGAGACGGACTTGCCAAGGTACCACTGTGACTCGGAGGAAGAAGACTGATTGACATCGACAGCAATGGCTAATAAGCTACACAGCATGTGTGTGCAGTTCCGCCTTGAGATTTGCAAGATGGTGGAGCTTGGATTACCTCAGGATGGACAATTGTTGCGATCCTTTCTTTTTTAGCTCACCTGGAATGTACTTCTGGGGAGCTTATGGGATGGCGCGTCTTCCGTCCATAAGTCTGTCCGTTCGTCCGTCCGTCCACAAATACTTGCAACGTCTTCTGTAAAACTACGTCTTCTGTAAAACTGCACATACGGTTTTGATACTTTACCACACCTCGTCACCCAGGTTTACCATGGTCATGAGCTCTGTTTTGAACAAAGTTTGTTCATATTAGAAAATCGGGCTCTATGGGATGTAATGGGGAATTCCCCTCCCCCCCCACCCCCAAATATGTATTTGCTTTTTTCTCCGAAACTACACACGCAATTTCTATGAAACTTGAACCCACAACCTTCATCAACCGTGATGTACCAAGATTGTTCACGCCATTAAAAATTGGGGTCTAAGGATGTCCACGGGAGGTTGCCCCCCCCCCCCCAAAGAAGATGTATTTGCTTTCTTTCTCAAACTACATACACAATTCCGATGAAACTTGACCACTGCCTTTATAACCGTGATGTACTGAAGTTTGTTCACGTGATTAAAAAAATTGGTGTCTACGGGATTCTATGTGGGGGTTGCCCCCAAAATATCTGTTTGTTTTCTTCTCCTAAACCACACACAATAATCGATGAAACTTGACCAAAACCTTTAGCACCCGTGATGTACCAAAGTTTGTTCATGGCATGAAAGAAAAACCATAGGTACTTACTTTCTTCTCCATTACCTATTTTGTGGGTCATCCATGCCTTCCAGTGGTTCCCTGGTAATGTTATCAGGCCACTACCAGGTGAGCACCCAGGGTATTGCCCCTATGTTTATTTTATAACTTTTATTTGTACAGATCTTGGGGATATAAAAAATAATTCAAAGTCTCCAATTTTGAAGGATATGAATGTACAAAAGTACACTTCCACAATAACAGTACATTCACAATGGGGCCTTGTGGCAGCCCACTTGACCCACGCCTGAGTGTTATGTACATAACACATCTATCCATTGGACCATACTCTGTGCAGAGCTTGGTGCTGCCTAAGCAGTCTCCTTGGCTATTTGCCACAATCCTGGATGGGTCGCCACTCCGACACAGACGATACCAGCAAGCTGGCGCTCATTTTGCAGACCTTGGAAGGATGTCAGGCAGAGTCAACCCCACCTTGTATTAATTCAACAGCCGAGTGGGATTTGAACTCAGGATCCTATGATCCAAGCCCTCACCTAACCATTAAGCCAACACTGTCTACTCTCTCTCTCTATCGAGTGCAGCCTGTGGCTGTGTGCATCATTGGTTGGGACGCGGCTATGCCGCTAATGCAGTTGCCCCCTTACCAGTACACTGGTGCTCTTTTGCCGACCTCGAAGGATGACAGGCTGAGTCAACCTCCTGGTATTTTTTAATTCAGTGGCCAACAGGGCTTGAACTCAGGACCTGGGATCCAAGCCGCCACCCTAACCACTAAGCCGACACCAGGCTTAACACTGTCTACTGCCATTCACAACACTCCCCTCAAACAACTACCCTCTTACCACATTCACAAACACTCCCCAACATGACTACCTTCTCTTCTACCATTCACAAACATTCCCCTCATACAGCTACCGTCCCCCAACTGATTTGCGTGTGAATGCATAATACCTTGAATATATTAAATCACAGTGCATATAGAAAGTCTGCACCCCCTTTCAAAACTTTCACCTTTTGTTGCCTTATAGCTTGGAATTAAATTTTATTAAATCAGACTTTTCCCACCTTTATTTACACATCGTAAGCCACAACTTCCACGTGAAAAACAAATTCCACAAATTTCAGAAAATTAATTAAAAATACAAAACGAGAATATCTTGGTTGGATGTGTTTCCCCCCTTATAATAGTGATTGTAAATTAGCTCAGGTGTAACCAATCACCTTTAAACCACACACCAGTCAATTGGCCTGCTACCTGTGTTAATTGTAGTGATTCTGATTATTTCAGATAAAAATCAGCTGTTTCCTGTAGGTTTCCTCTGCTGGGTAGTACATATCACAGCAAAGACTCAACCATGAGCACAAAGAGCTTTTATACGACCTCTGGGATAAAGTTGTAGAACACAGATCAGTGGATGGGTATAAAATATTCAAAGGCTTGAATATCCCTTGGACACCGTCAAAACAATCGTAAAGAAGAGCAAGGTGTGTGGTTACCACCAAGACCCTGCCTAGATCAGGCCATCCCTTCAAACTGGATGACGAATCAAGGAGGAGACTGACCAGAGAGGCTACCAAGAGGCCAATGGTAACTTTGAAAGAGCTACATGCCTTTATGGCAAAGACTGGTCATTGTTGCATGTGACAACAATATTGCAAGCACTCTACAAGTCTGGCCTGTATGGTAGGGTGGCAAGAAGGAAGCCATAACTCCAAAAAGCCCACCATTAATCTGTTTAAGGGTGCATAAAACCACTCTGGAGAGTATGAAGCCATGTGGCCAAAAAGTTTTGTGGTCCGACAAAACGAAGATGGAATTTTTGGCTTAAATGAGAAACGGTACGTTTGGCATAAACCCCAAAAAGCACATCACCCAAAGAACACCATCTCTACTGTGACAAGGTGGTGCAGCATCATGTTATGGGGATGTTTGTCATTAGCAGGGACTGGGGCACTTGTCAGGATAGAAGTGAAAATGGATGGAGAAAATACAGGAAAATCCTAGAGGAAAACCTGCTGCCCACTGCAAGAAAGCTGATATTGGAATGGAGTTCACCTTTCAGCATGACAATGACCCGAAGCACACAGCCAAAAGCTTCACTGGAGTGGCTAAGGAGCAAAAAGACAAAAAAATGTCCTTGAGTGGCCCAGTCAGAGCCAACCTAAATCCAATCGAAAATCTTGTGGCATGACTTGAAATACTGTCGTCAACGCTCCCCATGAAACTTCATTGAGCGTGAACAGTTTTGTTCAGAGGAATGGGCAAATATTGCCAATCAAGGTGTGCAAAGTTGGTGAGACCTATCCCAACAGACTCACAGCTGTAATGCTGTCAAAGGTGCTTCCACCAAGTATTACTTCAGGGGAGGGTGGGGGGGGGAGTGGTGTTGTGGGTGGACACTTATCAACCAAGATATTCTACTTTTGTATATTTTAATTAATTATCTGAAATTTATAGAATTTGTTTTCCATATGGAAGTTGTGGATTACGATGTGGAAAAGTTTGATTTATATGTGATTTAATTCCAGGCTATAAGGTAACAAAAGGTGAAAATTTAAAGGGGGGTGTTGACTTTCTCTAGGCACTGTATTTTTTTCCTCCTCAGACCTGGTCACCCTGGGGTTGAGGACAAAATATCAGTAAACTTCGATAAAATAAGGATGTGATGAAAAATGAGGGCAATACAAAGGGAGGACACGGAGGATACAGCCACAAACTCTTAATTACAAAAGTGGAAGGAGATTATGGAATGAACAAAGGTTTCCCTCGTTCTGTTGGCTTACCATGCTGAGAAGCAAGCTGCTCGACTGCAACCACCTCCCTACATGATTCAGTGTTCTACGGTCTAGACTCTAGAGGATGGATAAGTTAGCTGCAGACTGGATGGGATCAACTGATGAATGGAAATAGGCTTCTGTGAAAGTATTCCCAGGTGGAATGAAAGCAGTTGATTCTTATTCTTTTGTCTGTAGCACAATGTTGCGGGTAGCACCATTTGCTCAGGGTGTGGCTGTACCGCTGATGCAGTGTTCAGTATATCTCTGTATGTTAGGGCAGGAATTTGTAATTTGTTCAGGCTGCCGGTGATAGCTCACCTATTCTTTCCGAAGGACACCATGTGGTCTTTCACGTTCACCAAATAATGCAAGCAAACGGGACGCCCGGTTTAACGTCCAACCGAGAGACACACACACACTGGTGAATCACTTCACGTGTGATACACGGATAGTAGTTATTGGTGGTCGAGATTCCAACCCTGTCTAGACAGCTTAGAGGTGAGTGTGCATACCTCCAGGCCATCCTGCCACTCTATCAGTGAGTCAATCTCTGGTGTATTTTTTCCCATTCCCATTTAGCCCATTTAGATGGTAGCCCATTCCTTTTAGAAGGGCAGATTGCAATCCCTGTGTGAACATATATGGGCTGTTTCACAATGAGGGTACAGTTTGTCTCACAACCACTAAAATTCAAACTCAATATTTTTATATTTTTATTTTTCCCCAAATCCAACATTGTTAATTACAATACTTAAATCCAGAATTTTGGAACATTCTGAATGAATATTTCTTATCAAAAATAATACCCCAAGGATGTTAGGAGAGTATTTTTTTAAACTACAACAGTCATTAATACAATTCAACTATAACCACAAAATAACAACACTATCAAACTTCAGTGATTTCCATATGCTCACAAGTATTATTCCATTACTGGAATTATGATTCAGTTACAAATTAAGTATATTTGTAGAAATATCAATAAAAGACTGAACTAAGTTTCAAATATCAGAAAAAAGATACGTTTTAATTACTACTGTCACTAATAGCACTGCATATGATGGAATTTAGCACAAAATTTTAAAACTACATGTACTTTTCTACATATTCTGAAAAATACTAATTTATCTCTGAAAATAAAAGTTTACCACCACAATGCAAAATATGAAGAAAATCACATATTTCTTCCGGAGAGACACATTTTGACGGGACACATGTAGGCAATCAGTGCAGGCCATGCAAATAGAAGGGTTATTGGTTACACTCAACTTTGTAGCATAATATCAGTGCAGGTATATTACACACTTGGTAAAACACACAATAAACTTTTAAAAAGACCCTTTATTTATATAAAATTCTTCTACAATATGCATTTCTGGAGAGGACTTTTTTTGACGGACGAACGGTGGGACATATTTATTGAGGGTGAAATAAATATTCATAGTCTGAAATGAATAATATGTTGTGGACAAAGTACAGAAGAGTAATAACTTGATGCAACAACAAATAAAACTCCCTTTCTGCTTGTATTTGTTTATACACTGTGAATGCAGTGTACCTGGAGAAAATGAACAGCTTTGTCAAAAAAATGGCAATTTTTATGCCATTCTGCCAAAATTGACTTTTTTGTCAAATAAAAAGTGGTCCAAGTTGTGCCATCACTAGTACCAAACTACTGGTCCTAATGACAGAGTACTACAGCTCTCATTTAGCTATTAGCATGCAAGGGTACAAAATACCAGAAATGACCATGACTGTGAAACAGCCCATATTTTAAAAATATTTGGTTGGATTGTCTGATCCACCACTATCTTTCCTGCTATCCTTCCTATAATTCACGGACTGTGTGTTGTTTGTCGCGCTGCTCCTACAGTTCTGGGCCAATTACATCCAGACTTGCTACGGAGGATCACCATGAGCCCAATTAATGTATAGGGGTGTTTTTATTCTTGCCGGTGATCTTGAAGGAGCGAGCGAGGGGGACGCAAATTTTCGATGTAAATGTGTTATATTGTTGTTGCGCCGCCTCCGGATGTGTATTACTTCTACAAGTTTCCACCATTTACAGTGCAGTTTCCTGTCCTCACATTTTTTCAGTGTAGTGAGGTGTTTTGAATTATAAGCAGTAGTATGTTTTTGCTTCATGTACGTAACCTGGGTTTTTTTTGGGGCGTATACAGAGCTGTCAGTTGCCTATTACACCGCCCAAATAAAGATATGCATCAGAAGAATGTGTTGCATGCTTGGAACAAATGCTTGTCGAGCGGGTACGCTCCTCATAAATTTATAATTCATCTTAAACTAAAACGAATTCATTTAAACATGCCTGGTGTTGGCTTAATGGGTTGGGTGGTGGCTTTGGTCTTTGGATCCTTGGGTCCTGAGTTAAATCCGCTCAGTTGTTGAATTAATACCAGGTGGGTTAACTCTGCCTGTCATCCTTCGAGGTCGGCAAAATGAGTGCCCGCTTGCTGGTATTACTGTGTTTGAGTGATGACCCGTCAAGGATTGTGCCCAAATAGCCAAGGAGACTGCTTAAGCAGCACCAAACACTCTGCACAGAGTATGGTCCCAATCTCCTTAAACCACCTTTCTTTTTCTGTTTGAATTTTCTGTTAGCCAGAGTAGCTCTGCACGAAGATGGAGATGGGATTGAATAACGGTAGCCATTTTTTCAACCACCTTGAAAGCTCAACCATCCCAACGACATTGACTGTCGTATCATGTCAGATTCTATAATAAGGTCGTCTACAAACTTGCTACAGGGACGGGAACGATTACCTGGAGGGACATGGAGAAAAAAATTAATAAAAGTAATTGGGAAAAACTGTGAGTGTGGGGGGAGGGCAGGCAATCTCCTCCTTATATCCCTGCAACCTCCCACCCTCAACCATCCTTTATAAAAGGAATCATTGCATTGATAAAGTAGAACAAGTAAGTGCTGAAGTGTATCAGAGGGGTAGCAAGCTTAATCTCTCTCAAATAGGACGACGTACCCTCATGTGCGTACCTTGCTCCCTGCCTGAGCAGCATCAGGAACCAGGAAGCCTACCTGAGCCGCAAAAAAAAAACATTGTAGTGTGAATTTGGTTGGATATCAAACACAACCAAGGGGATTCAAGCTTCCACTGCTGTCGCGCACTACCACTATTGTTATAATGATGTATTGTTGTGCTCTTTGGTAGGTTTGGAATACAGTGACTGACAACTTTGGAAATGCTCCCTCGCTCGAGATGGAATTTTTCACATTCTCGTGATCTCCAAATCTCATCGCTGGACCTGCAAGATAAACCTGTGAGTGTGCACACCGTGTTTTCTCGCTCACAGCGTTCTCTCGCACTACAACATGTGACGAGCAAAGATCGCTACGAGCAGGGCCCATCTATAAATTACGTATGTAAAATGGTGGAATCCATTGGACTACTCTACCTCCTCCAACCTCCTTTCCTAAAGCTCCCCAATGTCTCCCATACTTAAATCCTTCTTCCTTTTCCCTAACCAGGAATGTGTAGACTGCTCCTATAGCGATGAAATGTTTGGGATTTTTGGTGCGAGCTCTGATTTAAACATCTCGAGGGGATGATCATCGTGATGGAACCATCTTTAGATGACAGCAACAATGCTGTTACATTTCCTCTGGCTTGGTCAATATTATGACTTCATTTGAAAATGATCATTTGAGATGTTTGTTTTCTCCTTTTATTGAATTAAAATTATTTATTGTATCCGGTCAACATCACAACTTCAACACGTCAGCAAGAAATATCTATCATTGGCACTGGTAAACAAGAGCACATTGATAAAAAAAAAGAATCGTCATTTTAGTGCGACCTTTGTCAAGGTTCCTTTATGTAAGTTTTTTTTGAGATCCAGGAAGTTTTGTCGATCTGTTGTTTGTGATTTATTTTTTTCTGAAGCCCATTAAAGTGCCACGCAAAGACAAGACTGTCCTCATTCACGCTATTCCATTTACTCTCAGGAGGGATTGTCTGCGTGGTTACCATGGTAATAAAAGCATTACATCACTGTCGAGGCAGAAAGGCCCGAGGAATGTTAATATACATATATTTCACAATAGGCAGGGCTTTGTCATCACTTCCTTTTTTCCAGTTCCATTGGTGACTTTCCTTTTGCTTTGAAAATATTATTTAACTTTATTTATTTATTTAATACAGTTTTATCTTTTTCGTGTTGCTTTCGATCACGATTGTAGGACTGTCGACGAGAAGCTCTTTTGCGCTTTTCCTCTGATGAGGCAGGGTTGATACGAGTCCCCGACAGATATTCGAACCTTACGTGGGATTATAATAACGGTGAATAAAATATATTTTCACCCTTGAGGAAACCGAAGCATTTCAAGGGGCCTTCTCACCGTGCGTGAAACGTGTCTTAAATACCCCTTTCTGTGAAAAATGGCTTAATTGTGCTTTTAATGTTTTAAATGTCATTGCTGCACGTAGGATAATTGCACAAAATAGACGATCGGTCATGGTGTTGCTGGCCTTTAATCCGATCGTTTTGAGTTGTTCCTCTGGATGGCGTCTCCAGGTGCCGGGATGAAGACGACAACGCTGCACCTTGCGACGAGGAGAGTTGCCGAACAGCTCAATATGCATTCCATAATTGTGTCCTGCATCAGACGACGAGCCCATTTTGACTGCTGAGCAGGTAACCATCTGCTCAAATCGTTGCTGCCATGCCGTTCCGCTGGTTTATGTCTAACGAGCACCTGGACTTCTGTAACAAATGTCAACCTGTCATGCTTGGAGCATTTCACCCATGGCTTTCCCCCACCCCCTTCCCCTTGCCGCATGCCTCATATGCATTGCACAATTAAAATTCTGCTTACATATTCATTTCATGATTGCTTGACATTTTCAGTAATTTTATCATGAACTGTCATTCATAGTCATGCATACTTTTTAAAGGCCAACTCAGTATTGCTTATATATATGGAACGTGCTTTGTTTTTCCTCTTTTTGCCTTTTATTTACTTGCACCACTGTTCTCAACAAGGTCATTTTGTAATGTGCTTGGCACAGGGTGTCTCTTCTTGGCGTTTCATTTCCTGAGAGCTTTTCGGAAACATCTGTCTTATGGTTTGAGTGTGAGTTTCGAGAGCAGTATGGTGAATTGTTTAGGGGAGTGGTGGTTTGGAAATGATAGGATTGAGAGAGAGGGGGTGGGGGTCCATTTTTTTGTGAGCTTTGGTCTTTTCTCAAAGATCCATAATGAACGCCCACACAACGGGACAAGATCTTCTTTGGCATGTACGGCTTACTGCCAGTACAGAATGTACTTATTATTTCTCTTATAAGATTTGCCTGCAAACTTGCTAGTTCTGCATTTTGTTGTCTAGACATGCTGCCTACTAACTGGCAAACCTGACGGCTTAATTAAGAACTAGACACCATGTTGCTTGCTTCCACATATTCTATACCCCCCTGCAAGGTGTCAGACTTGCCCCTGACAAGGAGTGAACGTTTCCTCGCTGATAATTAACCCTGATAATTAACCTCCGCCATCTTTGAAGATGGATGGAGGTTACTGTTTTCACCCCTTTCTGTTGTTTGTATGTTTGTTTGTTTGTGAAACAGTATTACGGAAAAACTCCTTGACGGATTTCGACGAAACTTTGCGTGGGGGGTTAGGTATGCGTCCAAGGATCATGCCATTATAATTTTGGACTTGGTCCCACCCCCCCCCCCCCAAAAAAAAAAGTTAGAGAAATTTTTTTTTTTTTTGCATTTTTACATGTTTTAAGCGATTCCAACCCCCCCCCAAAAAAAATTGTTACCCCCCCCAAAAAAAAATATAGAAAATTTTTTTTTTGGCATTTCTACATGTTTAAGTGATTTCCAACCCCCCCCACCCCAAAAAAAAATTGTTACCCCCCCCCCAAAAAAAAATAGAGAATTTTTTTTTTTTGCATTTCTTCATGTTTTAAGTGATTTCCAACCCCCCCCCCCCAAAAAAAAATGTTAGAGAAAATTTTTTTTTTTGGTATTTCTACATGTCAAGTGATTTCAACCCCCCCAAAAAATTGTTCGAGAAAAAAAACATTTTTTGCTACTTTTTTCAACAAAATTTCGATTTCTTTCTTTCATTTCTACATGTTTTAAGTGATTCCAACCCCCCCCCCCCCCCCCCCCCAAAAAAAAAAATGTTGAGAAAAGAACTATAACTGTCAGCACTGTTGACATCATATTTAATGAATTAAGATATAAGGTTCACTTAGTGACCCAGCAGTATTGCGGCGGAGTTTTGCACTCTCCTGAGTGCTCCCCCTCTAGTTAACATTGCTTCTTCTTCATAAGGTGCTGTTCAAGCAGGGTAGGATTTTGGAATTATTGATATGTACCGACACACCAGAGCTAACCATTTTAAAGGGATGGGGGTGTTGGCACATGGGACAGCTCGCTCGACGACCACTGTTGCAATAATGCCGTACTTGATGATGCAATGCCCTACCCATGAAGCATGAGGGCAAGAGCTGTTTCTTATCGTTTTCTGTTTGAAATTGAGCTTCAACTGAACATCTCAAAGGTAAATGTTGCTGTCCTGCTGTTCCTGTCACTTGCTTGGCTGAACTCAAAATATCTCCACATTATAGCAAACAAATTTGGCAAATCAAGTATGCCGAAGATGCTGCAGAAAGAAACAAAGTTTCTTTAAAAAAAGTAATTAAACAGAATTATGGGCTCTGAAATTTTTTTGAGTCTTTTCCTGCCTTGATTTCTATCACCCCCATCAAGTTAAAATAATTGTGACACAGTATTTGATGCTCATAGAAGAGCCAAAACAAAGGATTTTTCTCTGATGGAATTAATTTTAGAAAGGGACTGCAGGTATGCTGAAAGCAAATATGGTTGGTATAAAAACTGCAAAAATGATCAAAGTAACTATATAAGTGTGATGAAGAACTAACTTTTGCTGTGGAGGCCTAGTGTGGATCTGCGTAGTGGACAGGTAGGATGAAGGATCGAGGTACGCTAACCGCCGTGGGAATCAAGAAGCTGATGTTTCTGTGTGTGACCCTCATTTTATTTTGCTCCAAATGAAGGATTAATTCCTGAAAACATAAGCTTCTCCGTTCTTCCTCCAGCATTAGCATACCTCCAATCAACGCCGATCCCTCCATTTTTAACGATAAGTTCCACTTCCTTGTGCTTTGACGTCTAACCAGCCAGACCACGACAGTGTATTAATTTCTCCACATTCATTACTAACATGTGATTATATTAATTTGCAATAACTAATGACTTGTTTTCCACATATAATTAACAGTTGGAGCCAGACTTAAATACCCAACAATTAACTTCCATGACGGGAGCCAAAATTTCCCCTTTTTTCAACCCCCTCCACGCCCCCCACCCCCCTCTTGTTTTCGAAACGTTCTCGCCTTTTCGAGCAAATGTTCGTTCTAACATTTTCAAAAGGTTTTCCCTTTTCAAAATGTTGCCAAGCCAAATACAATACTTCTGTTTGAATAGCACTACTTCAATGCTGCTAAAAAAGTTGTGACTGACTGGAAATGACAGAGAAAAGGACCAGTATCTGTGCTGTTTTTAAAAAATTTTTGTGAGACATTCCTTCATGGATTGTTTATGAGCAGTGTTGGGTTATAACCATTGTGAGGTATTCCGAACGAGCAGATGTACTTCCTATATGGGCTGTAGGTGACCTTATAACTGTAGCTACAATGACAAACCATACCAAGCCTGTTCCCAAGGATGTCATCATGTTCCTCTTCCTCTTGGTACTGGCTTGCTTGCATGTTCCAGCATATTTATCCCGACATTTTTTTGAGAGCATGCACACCCTTGGGTAACAGCTACGATATTCTGAATGTGAATGAACACTTTCATTCCTTGAACTTGATTGCTAATTCAGCCTGCATATTTCATAGCACCAGCACTTCTTCAATCTCAAGAGAACGTCAAGATGGGAAATTGGCTGCATCTGCAAATTGTCTTCCTCATTGTTAACAGGGACTGGAGTGTGATGACAGAGGGCTGGGAATGTAATGGTGTTGACTGTTCCACTCAAGGAGATAAGATTATGAAAGCATCTCTCCAGGGACACTGAGAAGGCTTGGCTGAAGGCAGGGTATCCTCGGGAATGTGGTATTTAGGCAGAGATGGGGTGCTTAAGGTTTTGCAGAACAGGAACAGTTCAAGGCGTGAACGTGGCATTAAGTAGACTTTGCACTTTTATTCTGTTTTCATGGTTTCTATTAAGAATTGTTTGCCATGATTGACTTAATAAAAAAAAATAGTGAATCTCTCCT
>CM068964.1:24312506-24324951 GCA_035128595.1 Eptatretus atami | reverse complement strand
CATTTAGCTATTTAGCATGCAAGGGTACAAAATACCAGAAATGACCATGACTGTGAAACAGCCCATATTTTAAAATATTTGGTTGGATTGTCCTGAGTCCACCACTATCTTCCTGCTATCCTTCCTATAATTCACGGACTGGTGTTTGTTTGTCACGCTGCTCCTACAGTTCTGGGCCAATTACATCCAGACTTGCTACAGAGGATCACCATGACCCCAATTAATGTATAGGGGTGTTTTTATCTTTGCCGGTGATCTTGAAGGAGGCGAGCGAGGGGGGACGCAAATTTTCGATGTAAATGTGTATATTGTGTTGCGCCGCCTCCGGATGTGTATTACTTCTACAAGTTTCCACCATTTACAGTGCAGTATTCCTGTCCTCACATTTTTCAGTGTAGTGAGGTGTTTTGAATTATAAGCAGTAGGTATTTGCTTCATGTACGTAACCTGGGTTTTTTTGGGCGTATACAGAGCTGTCAGTTGCCTATACACCGCCCAAATAAAGATATGCTCAGAAGAAGTGTGTGCATGCTTGGAACAAGATGGCTTGCGAGCGGTACGCTCCTCATAATTTATAATTCATCTTAAACTAAACGAATTCATCTTAAACATGCCTGGTGTTGGCTTAATGGTTGGGTGGTGGGCTTTGGATCTTTGGATCCTTGGGTCCTGAGTTCAAATCCGCTCAGTTGTTGAATTAATACCAGGTGGGGTTAACTCTGCCTGTCATCCTTCGAGGTCGGCAAAATGAGTGCCAGCTTGCTGGTATACTGTGTTGGAGTGATGACCCGTCAAGGATTGTGCCCAATAGCCAAGGAGACTGCTTAAGCAGCACCAACCTCTGCACAGAGTATGTCCCAATCTCCTTAAACCCTTTCTTTTCTTTTGTTCTGTTAGCAGAGTAGCTCTGCACGAAGATGGAGAGGGATGAATACGGTAGCCATTTTTTTCAACCCTTGAAGCTCAACCACTCCCAACGACATTGACTGTCGTATCATGTCAGATTCTATAATAATGGGTCGTCTACAAACCGTACCAGGGGAGGGAACGATTACCTGGAAGGACATGGAGAAAAAAAATTAATAAAAGTAATTGGAAAAACTGTGAGGTGTGGGGGAGGGCAGGCAATCTCCATCCTTTATCCCTGCAACCTCCCACCCTCAACCGTCCTTTATAAAAGGAATCATTGGATTGATAAAGTAGACAAGTAAGTGCTGAAGTGTTATCAGAGGGGGTAGCAAGCTTAATCTCCTCTCAAATAGGACGACGTACCCTCATGGCGTACCTCTGCTGCCCTGCCTGAGCAGCATCAGGAACCAGGAAGCCTACCTGAGCCGCAAAAAAAAACATTGTAGTTGAATTTGGTTGGATATCAAACACAACCAAGGGGATTCAAGCTTCCACTGCTGTCCGCACTACCACTATTGTTAATAATGATGTATTGTTGTGCTCTTTGGTAGGGTTTGGAATACAGTGACTGACAACTTTGGAAATGCTCCCTCGCTCGAGTGGAATTCTTCACATTCTCGTGATCTCCAAATCTCATCGCTGGACCTGCAAGATAAACCTGTGAGTGTTGCACACCGTGTTTTTTCTCGCTCACAGCGTTCCTCTCGCACTACAACATGTGACGAGCAAAGATCGCTACGAGCAGGGCCCATCTATAAATTACGTATGTAAAATGGTGGAATCCATTGGACTACTCTACCTCCTCCCAACCTCCTTTCCTAAAGCTCCCCAATGTCTCCCATACTTAAATCCTTCTTCCTTTTCCCTAAACCAGGTAATGTGTAGACTGCTCCTATAGCGATGAAAATGTTTGGGATTTTTGGTGCGAGCTCCGATTTAAACATCTCGAGGGGATGATCATCGTGATGGAACCATCTTTAGATGACAGCAACAATGCTGTTACATTTCCTCTGGCTCAGTCAATATTATGACTTCATTTGAAAATGATCATTTGAGATGTTTGTTTTCTCCTTTTATTGAATTAAAATTATTTATTGTATCCGGTCAACATCACAACTTCAACCGTCAGCAAGAAATATCTATCATTGGGCACTGGTAAACAAGAGCACATTGATAAAAAAAAAAAGAATCGTCATTTTAGTGCGACCTTTGTCAAGGTTCCTTTTATGTAAGTTTTTTTTGAGATCCAGGAAGTTTTGTACGATCTGTTGTTTGTGATTTATTTTTTGTCCTGAAGCCCATTAAAGTGCCACGCAAAGACAAGACTGTCCTCATTCACGCTATTCCATTACTCTCAGGAGGGATTGTCTGCGTGGTTACCATGGTAATAAAAGCATTACATCACTGTCGAGGCAGAAAGGCCCGAGGAATGTTAATATACATATATTCCACAATAGGCCAGGGCTTTTGTCATCACTTCCTTTTTTCCAGTTCCAATTGGTGACTTTCCTTTGCTTTGAAGATATTTATTTATTTATTTATTTATTTATTTATTTAATACAGTTTTATCTTTTCGTGTTTGCTTTCCGATCACGATTGTAGGACTGTCGACGAGAAGCTCTTTTGCGCTTTTCCCTCTGATGAGGCAGGGTTGATACGAGTCCCCGACAGGATATTCGAACCTTACGTGGGATTATAATAACGGTGAATAAAATATATTTCACCCTTGAGGAAACCGAAGCATTTCAAGGGGCCTTCTCACCGTGCGTGAAACGTGTCTTAAATACCCCTTTCTGTGAAAATGGCTTAATTGTGCTTTTAATGTTTAAATGTCATTGCTGCACGTAGGATAAATTGCACAAAATAGACGATCGGTCATGGTGTTGCTGGCTCTTTATCCGATCGTTTTGAGTTGTTCCTCTGGATGGCGTCTCCAGGTGCCGGATGAAGACGACAACGCTGCACCTTGCGACGAGGAGGAGTTGTCCGAACAGCTCAATATGCATTCCATAATTGTGTCCTGCATCAGCGACGAGCCCATTTTGACTGCTGAGCAGGTAACCATCTGCTCAAATCGTTGCTGCCATGCCGTTCCGCTGGTTTATGTCTAACGAGCACCTGGACTTCTGTAACAAATGTCAACCTGTCATGCTTGGGAGCATTTCACCCATGGCTTTGCCCCCACCCCCCTTCCCCTTGCCCGCCATGCCTCATATGCATTGCACATTAAAATTCTGCTTACATATTCATTCATGGATTGCTTGACATTTTCAGTAATTTTATCATGAACTGTCATTCATAGTCATGCATACTTTTTAAAGGCCACCTCAGTATTTGCTTATAATATGGAACGTGCTTTGTTTTTCCTCTTTTTGCCTTTTATTTACTTGGCACCACTGTTCCTCACAAGGTCATTTTGTAATGTGCTTGGCACAGGGTGTCTCTTCTTGGCGTTTCATTTCCCTGAGAGCTTTTCGGAAACATCTGTCTTATGGTTTGAGTGTGAGTTTCGAGAGCAGTTATGGTGAATTGTTAGGGGGAGTGGTGGTTTGGAAATGATAGGATTGAGAGAGGAGGGGGGTGGGGGGTCCATTTTTGTTGGAGCTTTGGTCTTTTCCTCAAAGATCCATAATGAACGCCCACACAACGGGACAAGATCTTCTTTGGCATGTACGGCTTACTGCCAGTACAGAATGTACTTATTATTTCTTCTTAAAGATTTGCCTGCAAACTTGCTAGTTCTGCATTTTGTTGTCTAGACATGCTGCCTACTAACTGGCAAACCTGACGGCTAATTTAAGAACTAGACACCATGTTGCTTGCTTCCACATATTCTATACCCCCCTGCAAGGTGTCAGACTGCCCCTGACAAGGAGTGAACGTTTCCTCGCTGATAATTAACCCTGGATAATTAACCTCCGCCATCTTTGAAGATGGATGGAGGTTACTGTTTTCACCCCTTTCTGTTTGTTTGTATGTTTGTTTGTTTGTGAACAGTATTAACGGAAAAACTCCTTGACGGATTTCGACGAAACTTGGTGGGGGGTTAGGTATGGTCCAAGGATCATGCCATTAAATTTTGGACTTGGTCCCCACCCCCCCCCCAAAAAAAAAAGTTAGAGAAATTTTTTTTTTTTGCATTTTTACATGTTTTAAGTGATTTCCAACCCCCCCCCCCAAAAAAAATTGTTACCCCCCCCCAAAAAAAAATATAGAAATTTTTTTTTTTGGCATTTCTACATGTTTTAAGTGATTTCCAACCCCCCCCACCCCAAAAAAAAATTGTTACCCCCCCCCAAAAAAAATAGAGAATTTTTTTTTTTTTGCATTTCTTCATGTTTTAAGTGATTTCCAACCCCCCCCCCCCCAAAAAAAAATTGTTAGAGAAATTTTTTTTTTTGGTATTTCTACATGTCAAGTGATTTCCAACCCCCCCAAAAAAATTGTTCGAGAAAAAAAACATTTTTTGCTACTTTTTTCAACAAAATTTCGATTTCTTCTTTTTTGCATTTCTACATGTTTTAAGTGATTCCCACCCCCCCCCCCCAAAAAAAAAAATGTTGGAGAAAAGAACTATAACTGTCAGCACTGTTGACATCATATTTAATGAATAAGAATTAAGTTCACTTGAGTGACCCAGCAGTATTGGCGGCGGAGGTTTTGCACTCTCCTGAGTGCTCCCCCTCTAGTTAACATTGCTTCTTCTTCATAAGGTGCTGTTCAAGCAGGGTAGGAATTTGGAATTTTATTGATGTACCGACACACCAGAGCTAACCATTTTAAAGGGATGGGGGTGTTGGCACATGGGACAGCTCGCTCGACGACCACTGTTGCAATAATGCCGTACTTGATGATGCAATGCCCTACCCATGAAGCATGAGGGCAAGAGCTTGTCTTATCGTTTTCTGTTTGAAATTGAGCTTCAACTGAACATCTCAAAGGTAAATGTTGCTGTCCTGCTGTTCCTGTCACTTGCTTGGCTGAACTCAAAATATCTCCACATTATAGCAAACAAATTTAGGCAAATCAAGTATGCCGAAGATGCTGCAAGAAAGAAACAAAGTTTCTTTAAAAAAAGTAAATTAAACAGAATTATGGGCTCTGAAATTTTTTGAGTCTTTCCTGCCTTGATTTCTATCACCCCCATCAAGTTAAATAATTGTGACACAGTATTTGGTGATGGCTCATAGAAGAGCAAAACAAAGGATTTTCTCTGATGGAATTAATTTTCGAAAGGGACTGCAGGATATGCTGAAAGCAAATGGTTGGTATAAAACTGCAAAATGTTGATCAAAGTAACTATATAAGTGTGATGAAGAACTAATCTTGCTGTGGAGGCTAGTGTGGATCTGCGTAGGTGGACAGGTAGGATGAAGGATCGAGGTACGCTAACCGCCGTGGGAATCAAGAAGCTGATGTTTCTGGTGTTGACCCTTCATTTTATTTTGCTCCAATGAAGGATTAATTCCTGAAACATAAGCTTCTCCGTTCTTCCTCCAGCATTTAGCATACCTCCAATCAACGTCCTGTCGATTCCCTCCATTTTTAACGATAAGTTCCACTTCCTTGTGCTTTGACGTCTAACCAGCCAGACCACTGACAGTGTATTAATTTCTCCACATTCATTACTAACATGTGATTATATATAATTTGCAATAACTAATGACTTGTTTTCCACAATTATATTAACAGTTGGAGCCAGACTTAAATACCCAACAATTAACTTCCATGACGGGGAGCCAAAATTTCCCCTTTTTCAACCCCCTCCCACGCCCCCCACCCCCCTCTTTGTTTTCGAAACGTTCTCGCCTTTTCCGAGCAAATGTTCGTTCTAACATTTTCAAAAGGTTTTCCCCTTTTCAAAATGTTGCCAAGCCAAATACAATACTTCTGTTTGAATAGCACTACTTCAATGCTGTCAAAAAAAGTTGTGACTGACTGGAAATGACAGAAAAGGACCAGTATCTGTGCTGTTTTTTAAATTTTTGTGAGACCATTCCTTCATGGATTGTTATGAGCAGTGGGTGGGTTATAACCGTTGTGAGGTATTCCGAACTGAGCAGATGTACTTCCTATATGGGGCTGTAGGTGACCTTATAACTGTAGCTACACATGACAAACCATACCAAGCCTGTTCCCAAGGATGTCATCATGTTCCTCTTCCTCTTGGTACTGGCTTGCTTGCATGTTCCAGCATTTTATCCCGACATTGTTTTTGAGAGCATGCACACCCTTGGGTAACAGCTACGATATTCTGAAATGTGAATGAACACTATTTCATTCCTTGAACTTGATGCTAATTCAGCCTGCATATTTCCCATAGCACCAGCACTTCTTCAATCTCAAGAGAACGTCAAGATGGGAAATTGGCTGCATCTGCAAATTGTCTTCCTCATTGTTAACAGGACTGGGAGTGTGATGACAGAGGGCTGGGAATGTAATGGTGTTGACTGTTCCACTCAAGGAGATAAGATTATGAAAGCATCTCTCCAGGGACACTGAGAAGGCTTGGCTGAAGGCAGGGTATCCTCGGGGAATGTGGTATTTAGGCAGAGATGGTGGTGCTTAAGGTTTTGCAGAACAGGAACAGTTCAAGGCGTGAACGTGGCATAAGTAGGACTTTGCACTTTTATTCTGTTTTCATGGTTTCTATTAAGAATTGTTTGTCCATGATTGACTTAATAAAAAAAATAGTGACACAGGGTGTGGGAGTCATGGTTACAGCATACAAGAAGATGTCATGCACAAGTTTGGCAAGAATGGTCAGAAAAGGTCAAGTGCAAGGCATTAAAACGGTGCTGCCTCTCCCAATCTGCGAGCAGGTTATAGAAGAGATTGAAGAAATGATGATGATGCACGAGTCACCAGAAGGGGAAGGCGAGACCTCGAACAAGTCAGACCACATGTCGCTGCTCTCTCAAGAACTCGGTGCCCTCAAGCGCTCAAGCATAGCAAAGGCCTGTGAGGATGGTGCGTGTGAGGCTGCATACCATTGCACCTCATTATTTTTTTACTGCCTTTCGTTTTTCTTTCTCTTCTTGTCCTCATTGGCTTTCACAACCTCCTATTACTCCTGCTTGGTGAGTTGTCATCCCTTAGTATCCGATTTATTTATTTATTTTCAATCCTAAAATCATAATTCACTTAACATGTGCATCGTTGACTTTGAGTGTTGAATTGTATCACGGCATAAATCATGTTTCTGATGGAGCTTTGATGGATATCAACACGTCATCACAGTTTTTGATGCTTGATATCATCAGTTTGGTCTGTATTGTTCAAAATTATTTTTGTGCATAAAACCAAGTGATAGGTCCAAAAAATGATTTTGCACTCAACATTCAAAGGAACTTTTTATATCGAGGCATTGAGGCTCATGGAGTAGCAGAACAATAAGGGAGAAATGGTTAACAGGCACTAAGTGTCGTAAAGGGGAAATGCATGTTGGTACCACAACACAGAGGGAGGACTTACAGGTGGTGATAAAAATTGGAACCGACGAAGCAACCGTCTGACTGGAACCGACGAAGCAACCGTCTGACTGACTAGAACCGACGAAGCAACCGTCTGACTGACTGGAACTGACGAAGCAACCGTCTGACTGACTGGAACCGACGAAGCAACCGTCTGTCTGACCGGAACGACGAAGCAACCGTCTGACTGACCGGAACCGATGAAGCAACCGTCTGACTGACCGGAACCGACGAAGCAACCGTCTGACTGACGGCGGAACGACGAAGCAACCGTCTGACTGACCGGAACTGACGAAGCAACCGTCTGACTGACCGGACTGACGAAGCAACTGTCTGACTGACCGGAACCGACGAAGCAACCGTCTGACTGACCGGAACCGACGAAGCAACCGTCTGACTGACCGGAACGACGAAGCAACCGTCTGTTGACCAGAACCGAGAAGCAACGTCTGATGACCGGAACCGATGAAGCAACCGTCTGACTGACCGGAACCGACGAAGCAACCGTCTGACTGACCGGAACGCGACGAAGCAACCGTCTGACTGACCGGAACTGACGAAGCAACCGTCTGACTGACCGGAACTGACGAAGCAACTGTCTGACTGACCGGAACTGACGAAGCAACTGTCTGACCGAACTGACGAAGCAACTGTCTGACTGACCGGAACTGACGAAGCAACTGTCTGACTGACCGGAACCGACGAAGGAACCGTCTGACTGACCGGAACCGACGAAAGCAACCGTCTGACCGGAACCGACGAAGCAACCGTCTGACTGACCGGAACCGACGAAGCAACCGTCTGACTGGAACTGACGATAGCCGTTGCCCAGCTGTCGCCAACTGCCTCTCAAAGCTGTCAGAACCGCAACCAGCTATTGTCAACTGACTGGGAAAAAACAGTCCTCTCGTCCTCTTTGTAGGCGGCCCGTCTGGGCGGAGCCTCAAGCAGACTCCAGCCAAATCTACTCCGCCCATTTGTGCATCGTCGCACGTGACAACCCGCCCGTCCACGATCATTCCTGGCCTACAATGCCATGTCTGTGGTGCTGGATGAACCGCAGAAAGCAGCCATTTGTCAGAATTACCGAGCAAAAACGTGAAGCGCTCCTAAAACGTCAACAACAATTATCACCTCAATGTTCAGCCCGATACCAAAAAGAGCCAGTTAGCGTCCATAGAGCTGCCGAACGGGGTGTCAAAAATCGATGGAAAAAGGTGGGTGTCAACGTCGATGGAAAGAGGTGGGTGAGCCTCCGTTGGGCTAATGGGTGTCTCACGTGCATGAATGTGTCTGTCGTTAAGAGAAAAAGGAGCTTTCCATAAGAGAGGGAATCTATTCTTTACCCTTCTCAACGCATCAAAGTTAGAATCCCACCAGACATGGGGATGGGTCTATCCTGGACATGCATTTCGGGAAATAACTGTCTGAGGACCTAGATGTTTGTATGCTTTCGTCAGATCGGATTCTGAAATCCGTAACAATATCATGACTATTGAAATAGCTTTGCTAATATGCTGCCTCTCTAATTTGAGCCCTTAATGCTGTCTCATGGAAAACATTGCTGGTGATTTTTGAAAGCATCTGCCCGGCAATAAAGTTTAGAGGTAGAAGGAGTTAAAGGTTACAAGAACTTTACAATACAGACTGGTAATTTCATTTTAAATACCCGATGCACTGGTTGTCAAACTGTCGTTCCCCTCGGGATATCGATTTGGTGTGGTTCATGCATCTGAAGGTCTTGAATTGGGGAGAAAGTCTGGGATGGCACAGACCCAGGTTTTGACATTCTCTTTGACAAAATTTTCATTTGAAACATCGGGTTGTCCTGATAGTCTTACAGTCGCCTTCAAAAGTATTCACCCCCTACCAATAATGCGACATTTAGATGAAATATGAATTATTTAGAAATTATTTTTCCAAATGAACTTTTTATTCATAACTTAACTGAAGAGATCAAACGAAACATTGTTAAAGTTGAAGGAGGTTGCATGTGAGGAATACCTGCAAAAAAACATGTACAAATCAAAATCCACTGGTTGTAAAAGTATTCAGCCTCTTACGTCAGTACTTGGTGGAAGCACTTTTGCAGCAATGACTGCAACGAGCCTTTTTGGGTTGGTCTCGACCAGTTTTGCACAGTGAGATGGTGAAGTCCTTGAACATTCTTCATGTGAAAATTGCTCTAGTTCTGCCAAGTTTGATAAGGATCGTCGATAGACTGCAATCTTCAAGCCTTGCCATCAATGTTCAATTGAGGTCAAGTCAGGACTTTGACTGGGCCACTCCAGAACATTTTTTTTGAAATACTCATTCAGCCACTCCAGTGTGTCTTTAGCTTTGTGCTTCGGATCATCGTCCTGCTGAAATGTGAATCTCATACCCAGTTTCTCAAGCAGGTTTTCATGAAGGATTCTCCTGCACTTTGCACTGTCTATTGTCTATTCTATCCTGACAAGCTTGCCAGTCACTGCTGATGAAAAGCAGCCCCATAACATGATGCTGCCACCACCATGCTTGACAGTCGGGATGGTATTGACTGAGTGATGTGCAGTGTTTGGCTTGCACCAGACGTAACATTATCAATTTAGACCAAAAGGTTCAATTTTTGTCTCGTCCGATGACAAAACTTTTCTCCACATGCCTGCAGTATCATTAAGATGCTTTTTCGCAAACTCCATACGAGCTTTTAGATGTGTCTTTTTCATTAGTGGCTTCTTTCTTGCCACCAGTCCATAGAGGCCAGCTTTGTGAAGGGAACAGGATAGTGTTGATTGATGAACACTGACCCACATCTCAGACACAGAGCCTTGCAGATCTTCCAAATTCATTGTTGGATTAACAGTGACGTCCCGAACCAGTTTCCTGCTTGTCCCGCTGCTGAATTTGGATTGGCGATCTGATCTGGGATGAGTCCGGGTAGTATGATACGTCTTCCACTTCTTAATGATGGATTTCACCGTATTCAAAAGGGATGGTGAGTGACTGAAATCTTCTTATAACCCTCTCCTGAACAGTGCTTCTCCACCACTTTATGTCTGACTTCTTTGAAAAGTTCCTTGGTCTTCATGTTTGCCTTGTCGGTTGACCAAATGAGTTGCATCTTAAAACTCCTTAGATAAGTAGGGAGCTTAATTTTTAAGTTAAGCCACTGATTACATACAGGTGTAACCGATTAAACTTATTTTCTAACCTTTCAAACAAATAATTTACTCCTTCAGTGATTTAGGGTTAATTAGCAAAGGGTTTGAATAGTTATGCAACTGAGAATCGTTTGATTTTTCTCTGTTAATCTAACATTCACATTTTATCTGCTCTTTTAAGCTTTATTACTTTGGAGTAGTTTATGAAGACACTATATATTAAGTTTCATTTGAAAGAATCATGAAATAAGCTCAGGTGGTATCAAAATGTGAAAAACTTTGGAGGGGGTGGGGGTGAATACTTTTGTAGGCCATTGTAGTTTTAGGTTCGGGTTAATGGTGTCCAACTGCTGCCCTACTGTCACTCTGTCAGTGCATTGCCTTTTTACACCGTAGGTAATTAAAAAAAAAATATTTCCTTAATATACAAGATTGAGGCTCATGGAAGAGGTGTAAAAAGGCAGTGTACTGACAGTAGGGCAGCAGTTGGACACAGCAATTAAGAGAATGAATGAACAGGAAAAGTGGAAAGAGAGGAGAGAAAGAAACACAGTAACCTGCAAGTAAGAGATTTTGTTTAGGTTATGATTAATGGTGGTAGAAAAGATATGAAAATAGTAAATAGATAGCGATGTGTGATCGCAGTAATTGTGCCCTGACGTTGAATACGAGGCAGATGGTTGCATGATAATTCAAAAGGAGTCGAAAACGTGCTTTGTGCACTCAAAATATTTAAATAAATCATGGTTATGAAAAATAGGACATTTTTATTGGTCGAGGTTCAGATGTGCATTGTAAGTCAGTTGTGGGGATAGGAAATGATCTTCACGCAACACACCATTTTCTACCAATCGAGGTGAGACTGTGCACCTTGCGCCGTTTCGTAAAGGAATCCTCATCGGGCTCAAATATCCTGCATTGCGGCCTGTCAAGGTCAAGTCTCGCTGTTGCCATGCACGCACTTACTTTAACCCCTCCATCCCACGGCGGCACTAACGGTGCAGTGCTGCATCAGTCCATCGTCGTTTGCCTTAATCTGGCTGCTATCGCATTTCTGTAAAAACGTTGCATCACCAATCGTCACTATGGATAGCATTACCCTCTAACCTTCCATGTGTAGCTCTCCTCGACATGTGCATCTTGCATTTTTCCTTTGGTTTGTGCTTTACGACCTGACGGTTCCTTCTCAGCATTATTATGCTACTTTCTTTCCTCCTTTCCATCCCTTCCCTCTGGCACTTTATCCACCTCTCGCTGCTGCTTCTTTAGTGCAGCTTTTTGATTCATGATGCAAAAATTTGTGTTTTAATGATGTCTAACTGTTTACCTGACTTTGACAGCTGATATCAGCCGTTTACCTGACTTGGACATTATAGTGATGCGGAATCAGGGTGGACAATGCTCTGGACACTCTTTATCGCAGCAGAGCAGAAAGCTTGCAGAGATATAATTCACCGCATTCAACCATCGTTGCACAGCATGCTGCAAAATGAGCAGCTTTTCAATCAGGGTGAGGCATCAACGTATGTGCCGTCCTTCAGAAGGACGTTGATGCAGACGACCAATCTGTCAGCATTAGTAGATGGACGTTAAAGATCCCATGGTGTCCTTCACAAAGAGGAGGCGAGTATATCGCCGGCACCCTGAACAAATTCCAAATTCCTGCTGTAACCCACAGGGGGCACTGCATTAGTGCCACAGCTGTGCCTCCAACAAATGATACCTGCATCCATGTGCTAAGTACAAAAAGAAGAAAAAGAGATATAAAAACAAAAAAAAAGTTTATATTCATTTTCTCACACCGACGAACACTGCACACACCTGCGTCATAAAATTACGATGAAATTCACAAAATAATTTAATTCTGCGAATATTAAACATATATTAATACAATATTAAACATGCACGTGTTGACAACCA